>VXAC01005788.1:0-88067 GCA_013399225.1 Rhipidura dahli | reverse complement strand
CGACCAGGTGGGCGCGAGGGCGCGACGGGCTGGGGGTGCTCCGAGAGTGCCCCCTTCTCCCCTCCGTCTGTCCGTCCCTTTGTCCCTCCCTCCCCTTTGCCCGTCCGTCTGTCCCTTCGTCCGTCTGTCTGTTTGTACCTCCGTCCCTCTGCCTGTCCATTTGTCCTTCCGCGCTTACCGCCGTCTCTCCCGCAGCTGGGCGAGCTGGGGAAAGGCGCCGGGAAGGGCGGCGGCGGCGGCGGTTCCATCCGTGAGGCCGGCGGCGCCTTCGGGAAGAAGCAGGCGGCCGAGGAGGAGCGGTACTTCAGGTGAGCGCGGCCCGGGGCCTGCACAGCCGCTCCCCACGAGCCCGGGGCAGGGCCCGGCCGGCCTCTCCCGCTCCGCTGCCCCCGCTCGGCTGCGGGGCTTCATCTCCTGCCGTCCTCTCTTGCAGGGAAAAGGAGCGGGAGCAGCTCTCTGCCTTACGGAAACATCACGAGGAGGAGATCCACCACCACCAGAAAGAGATTGAGCGTCTGCAGAAAGAAATCGAGCGCCATAAGCATAAGATCAAGCAGCTTAAAGACTAAGCTGGTGCTATTGTTGAATGTGCATGGCCATTACTGATTATGGTGTAAGACAGCGTGAAGACTGTATCTTTTGGTCAACATAATCCAAATCCATCCAATCATGTGGTCTGCAACAACAAAATAAACTACTCAGTCTCACTTTCTTGCTCAGTAACTGTTCAATGAAAACACAACCAACCAACCTCACTATCTGGTTTTAAACTTCATTTTCTTCCAAAGTAAAGATGCACTTTTGATTAGGCGGGCCTGTACAGAACTGAGCTATTTTATTTAGATTTCTATGAAAGAAATGACCATTTGTGCCTAGTGGGATAACTTTAAAGCTGCAAGAAGAGTTGGGGGCAAATGGTACCTGTGTAGTGATCCGTTCACAGAGAAGTAACTTTGTTTCAAGTAAAATGTCTTTGTGGTCTAGGGGGGGTGTTATCTCTACTGAACTAGCAGATGACCAAAAAAAGTAAGGTTCACTTATTGCACTTAGTGTTTAATGCCATAAACTGAGAGAGAAAAATAGTATTCTAAGTTCTGCTGGTGTCACTTATGGTGCTCCTAGTTTCTGGAGCAAGACAACCGAGATCCTGACTTTCATGTTAGTGTTTTTTTTCACAATGACTTTACATGCCCAGTAGATTGGGGTTTGTTTTACTATGTCAACTTTTCTCTTCCTTAGCTAAGTCCCTTTCCAAAGAAGGATGGATTAAGACTAATTTTATGACATTTCAATCACTTTTAATGTAGGAAATTCATCATAGAATACCCAGTAAGTGACTTGAAACAATGTGGCCTTACTGCAATAGGCAGCGACGAGAAGAGGACTTTATTTAACAGCAGGAGGGTGAAGAAAACAGCCTTTCCTCCTATACCCACGCTGTCCTGTCTGTAAATCTGCCCAAACAGGCTGACTTTGCAGCACTGTGAAAGCCTGCCTGCGTTACAGTCAGTGAAGGGTGGCAGTGACATTGAACTGGGTGTGTATGTGCCTGGAACTGCCCTGTCTGAAAGCTCAGGAGGCAAATGATGCCTTTGATGTTGAAAGTGGTTTGACAAGATTGTGACTGGCTGGCTGAAGGTGTCCCAGTTTCTCCTGTGTTCCCTGACACATCCCCCTGCTCCCTCTGGGCTGCCCTCACTTGACGAATATTGCAGGTAGTGGTACATCTTGTCTGTGGAGTAAATTACACCATGGTCATTCTGATGCCCTTAAAATCTGTTCTTCAATGAAGATGTCACCCATGTGATCAGCCCTGGAAGAGGAGCTATGGAGTGTCCTTGCCTGGCCATGCTCAGTCTGTGAGAGATGGTGGTGTGGTGAGTTCTGCCAAGGCTGTGTACAGAGCTTGGCTGTGGGCTTTGTTCCTTTAGTTGGGGCTAATTAAGGAAATACCAGTACCTTCCCCTCCCCACCTCCCTGAACCTGGTGAGATGAACTGTGTCCTGAAAAGCAATATACTATTGAGCTGTTTGGGTTATACCTATTTAAAAATCCAATTTTCTACCTTTTTCAGAATGTTTTTCCCATTGTATCTGTCAGCTGGGGTTGGCTTCCCCAAAATCTGCAGAGTCACTAGTGAGAAGTTTGGCATAACAGCTTCAGTGGACTGTGGAGAGCTGACAAAAATATTAGGACAACTCTATATTCTGAAGGGAACAGATGAGGGTTTAAATTCACATCTCTTGAGTTTTATTCTGCATTTTGGTGCACTAACTATGCCATGTAAGCTCAGCCACAGAGCCTCTGCCCAAGCACCTGTAAGGGGGGGGATTTGCTGTGAAACTGGGAACGCAGTGATTTGGACCTCTGTGATCTACCACGCCACAGAGAGAGGTGTTAGAAACTCTCTGAAGTCCCTCAGAGCTGTGGTGTGCAAGTAAGTACCTTGCTGCACCACGCAGCTTTCTTGCTCACCAGCACTCTCTGAAACATGTCTCTCTTTCCTCACATTTCAACTTTGCATCCATTTCAAGGGGGATCCTACACTGGTAGATGTGCCAGGGCCCTTACCCCCAGTTCATCAGCCCATGCCCTTTTCTGGAGAGGAACCTCTGGTGAAGTCACTCCTCTGCAGTGACCCTGAACTCCTGTTAGGTAATGGCAGTGGAAGTACAGGAAACTCTAGATCTGACTTTCTAGAGCAAGAAAGCTGGGAGAGAAGTCCCTTTCAGCAGTGGTCTGACTGGCACTTAGTGATGACAAAGCCATGCCCACAGACTGGCTGCTGGACAGGCTCAATGGATTTAACAGTGCTGTGGCATAAAGCAATTTCCCTCCTGCTTGCTCCTCTTTTCCCTTTCACTGTCTCAGGCATGTTGGGGAGTCATTCAGCTTGTTACCACACCAGCCTGTGTTTTTCAGACCCCCTCTTGAGCCTAGGTTACCAAGGTGAATGGCTTCTGAGTGAAAAAATGCCCAAATCACCACCAAAAAAAATGCAATAAGTACTGAGGAGGTAGGTATGGTGTCTTCTCCCATCTCTTGATGGGCCCTTTGCTAAATTAGAGAAGTCTGTATTTTTATTCAGCTGACACCATAATTGACTTTGCAGCCATCTTCCCACTAGGAATCCCACATGGCTGTGAACCTTAACATGTCTGTTCTGTTAGTGTCTGTTCACTTCATCCTCAGGATGAGGTTTCTTTACTGTGATCCACCCACTGGCCTCCTCTTCCAGGTAGTCCCAAATCTCCCTGAAACCAGTTTGCTTTAATTTAATGTCATTGACACTGGGCATTCCTAGTTAGCAGGCACTGCTTTATTTCCTTGGTGGTGCAAATACCTCTGCCTAGCAAAAGACCCTTCTCCTGAACTTGTCTCTAGAAATCCCAAGCACCTCACCCGCCCCTCTTGTGCTGACCAGGTGCAATTCTGTGAGCAACTGAGCTCCTACAAGAGCTCCCAGCACCTGTGGTCACAGCACCTTGACCCTTTTCTTGTGCTGGTTCTGGTGTTCTTTAAAACCTTTTACATACAGACTACATTCCAGAAATGTCTTTTCCTATTCCCTGAGGTTAGTAAGAAGCATGAATTTGTGCCTGATCACTAAAAGGTGTCTCAAGGTAAATGTTTGAGTGGGACCTCTGCCTTTTGGAAAAGGAGATGTTAAATCATCTTATTTTGTGTATCATTATCAGTGCATCTCTCCAGAGGTATTTTTTTACTTCTATTGAACTTTGAACTATCTGTTTCTGCAATAAATTACCAAATGATATAGATGTTGCTTGTTCCTGATTCCTGTAACATAGCAGTTACCCAGCACAGGTGAGTGTACTGGGTCTGCTGTGTTGGGCTAATGGTTTTCTCTCAAGTGGAGTCAATTGCACCAACTTGCAGGTTTGTAATGTGTTTATTTCTGCAGCTCCTTTGATGGTGCTTATGATTAAAAACATGAGATGAAAGATGTCCAAGTTACAGACAGACCTCTTACTAGAAGTATTTTAACTACAAGGCAGAAAAAAGAATTATTTAAGATTATCTAAGATGCATTTGGTGTGATGGACATTTCACCAGCAGGATTTGGTGTTCTGGAGATCACTGTAACAGCATAGGGCTCCTGACAAATGACATGAGCATTTGCATGACTTGCAGCGAGCAGTTTGGGTTCAGTCACCACTTCCAGGGCCAGTGCATGGAGACATGCCAGCTACAGACTGTTTGCTGCAGGATTCCAGAGCAGGGACGCTGGGGACTAAAACAAGATTATACCTCAGACTTCAGTGATTGCTGAGGAGTTAAAAAGGCACAAGTTGTCCAGAGACCTTGCCAGGATTTCCCCTCAGTCCGTGTGACCTGGAGGGCAGGGCTTAGTTGTCTTTTGGAAAGCTACAAACTGCCATCTGCTTCCAGGCAATTCTGGTTCAGAGCAACCAAAACCCAAAGTTGATGTTTGAAACTGGTAAGGCTGCAAGGACAGTGCTGAACTCAGATAAAGGTCCAGAGAGGGGCTAATTGTTCTGGTTCAACTCAGTCGCTCTGGAACAGCTGATGGCATGAGTAGTCCCCTGCTTTGTCCCACAGGCACAGGGGTACACTTCAGCCCAGAAGGCATTCTTCTCTCCTCTCTGCCAGGACTGGTGCATCTTGGTTATTTGCTAGTTCTTCAGGGTTGGACTGACCCTGTTCACAACCCTGACCTCCCATAGCCTCCTACAGCGCAGCTCCATTAAGAGTTTTCTTTCTTGGAGCAGCCTTTATATCTTCATTGAGATGCTTATCCTTCCTTAACACCAGATCCTCTGTCTGTACTGTGCTTCTAAAGATCCTTGCCCAGCACTGCTTGGCCACTGCAGGAGCAGGAAAAGTGCACTTTGTTTTCTGCTGAAACTGAGCTGGTGATTTTTGCTGCAGCAAACAGAAGCTATTTCCCAAGTTGCTCGCTTTGTGCTGCATCCTACACAAATGTGATGGAAATTGCCAGGAATCCTTGGCTCAGGGATGGGGGAAAAAAAGGAAAAGAAAGGAAAGTGAGATCAACAATCTTTAGCAAGCTGGTTTTTAGTGCAAGGCACCCAGGTAGTTCAGTCTAGTCCATTTGGGCCTTTTTGTGATACTCAACCTCCTCACTCCAGAGCGGATAAAGGGAATGAGGCAAGACAAAGACAAAGCGTGTGTGTGTTTTCTTAAAAATCAAATACACTGGCTATGTGCAAGGCAAAATAAACATACATACACAGGGTAATAACAGCAGCATGGCCTCTGCAGGCAGAAATTTTCCTGAGCATTTCCCTGCTGTAGAGGTGGTGGAACACGCTGGGGGTGCTCCTTACTGATAACTAATGCTTGAAGGTTTTTAAGACAGACCTCTCCCTGGAAGCCTGGGATTCAGCAAACATGTAAGAGCTGCATGCAGAGCGCCAGAGAACAAGGTATTTGCTGGAGGTAAGCACATCTGTGACATATTATCCATAATATACTGCACTAACGATTGGTCTCGATAAGAAGTCTGGAGCATCAGGAAATGTCATATTCCATATATAAGTTAACAGCTCACATACAAATTACAGCAGATTCAACTATGTCATCTTGCCACTGATGTGGAACACCCAGGAATTTCAGTCCAAGTGTGGAAGGGAAGCGACAGACTGATGGGAACATGCTGAGCCTCAGCAAAACTCAACCTCTGGCCCATGAACATAGGAAAATATCATCAGGTTGCAGAGAAAGTATATAGAGCTGTGGAAATGCTGGATCCCTTCACTTCTTTGCTGTGTCCCCGCACGGGTTGGTTTGCTCACCGCTTCCCCCTGCAGGACTCGCGTGTGCGGAGGGAGCAGGGCAGAGCAGCCTCCTTGGCAGAACCAGGCTCTCCCTCTGCATGGGCAGGGGCAGCGGGACTGTCGTGCCCTCCCAGCTCTCAGCAGCTGAGATTAACCCTCTCCTCGGCTCCAAGATGATTTTTGTTCTGCCTTGGCCCAGGACTAAATCAGGTCTTGTGTGTACCTGTGCAGCTCCAATCAGAGAGAGCTGTAAGTAGTCTCGTTCTGGGATTTTCTACCAAAAATTTAAATTGAGAAATCTAGCAAAAAATTAATTTTCCTCTCAGAGCATCTAGGGCCTCCTCTCAGGCACAGCTTGGTGTCTGGCATTATCCCCAACTACCTGAAGGCTATAGATTCTTCCTTACTAGAAGTGTCCAAAGTTCAGATCACGTTGGGTTAAGGCTGCAGTGTGGAACACAAGACCAAAGAACAAAGCACCGCAAAGCACACAGAACCCAGGGTGGTAGCTGCTGGAGTTATTCTGGAAATTATTACACTGCAGAAATGTACATACCTCAATATACATTTTGCTCATTAGCCTCATTGTGTTCACTTGCCAGCTGACAGGACATTATACTCCATAATTCACTCCTGGAATCTATATTATAAAAAAATGTAAGAGTTTTGTGGGACATTTATTAAGCACCACTAAAGAGGCTCAGCTCCCTCGATTCCTCTCAATATTTGTGTTGTTGACCTCCTTTAACCCATCATTCTTAACTCCCAGAAAAAAGGCTGCAGTGATCCGGGATGGACAAGGCAATGAATAATTCCAACTCTACACCACAGCAGACCCTTCATCCAGCACTGAAGAGCTGCCTCTACTGCCACATCTCAAGAGGGAAGTCACTGAGGCAGTGCCAATTCTACAAGAGAAGGAGCATGTCTACCACCAGACAGGTTCAGTAACACAGACTGAACACCTCCAGTATCTGCACAAGCTTGCCTCCAGCCTCTGGTTTGGAAACGCTGGACATCACATATCATTTTTTTACCATTTTTTCCCCACACCCCACATTACCACTGGTGGGATATCACACACATGATTCACCACACAGGTACGTGCCATCTTCAGGAGAGTGACTTTGGGGTGAAGGCACTGGAAGAACCTTCTCTGAGAGTATGGGAGTTGCTACTTTTGTTTACCAGACCCCAGACGCGCAGCTCACACGGCCGCACCAGGAAGACACTCAGGTTCTCTGGGTTCAGTCGGACACAGCACGCCGGGACGCAGCCTGACCCAACCCAGCACACATTGACTTTCACGTTATGCAACAGCACGTCAAGCACGTGAAGCCAGCGCAACACCATCGCTACCAACGGAACGATTTCTTCCTGACTTATGTATTTATTGTGTCAAGTCTGCACTCATCGAGAAGCCTGGTCGGGAAAATCTGGTAAGCAGGCAAGCAAGACTTAATCACCGATTAATTACAGATTAGCAGCTGCAGAGCCCCGCACGCCAGTGTCCTGAGACGAGCCTGACCCGCAGCTCCTGTAGCCGCAGGAGGGCAACGCAGCAGGGCCTGGAGGGCAGCGGAGCCAGCCCCGCTCCGGAGGCTCACACGAGGCACGGCCCGGAGAGCGCCACAGGCCCCACGAGCAGACAGCGCTGCGGGGGCCCTGGGCGCAGCGAGGGGAAGCAATGCCCGGGGGAGCCCCGGCCCCGACTTTATCCCCCGAGCGGAGGCCCCGCCCCGGGCCCGCCGGGCGGAGCCGAGCGGAGCAGCCCCGCACGCTCCCTTTGTTCGGGCCGCGGGAGGCGCTGCCCCTTTAAATGCCCCCAGTCCGGCCCTACCGGCGCGCCGGGTGGAAGGAGCGCCGCGATTGGTTACGGCGCCTCCCTCTCATTGGCCGCCGGGAGGAATGGCGCGTCCCGCCCCTCGCGCCTCGTTGGCTCCGCCAGCTGCCCGTCCGGAGCGCGCGCTCCTGAGTGGGCGAAGCAGCGGTCCCTGGAAACAGTTCCGGGAAACCCCGCGTGCTGCCGGGGTCGCGCCGCCGTCCATGAGGAGAAGGAGGAGCGCGCGCCATTTGCCGTCGCTGCTTGGGCCCGAGCTGCGCCGCGTCGGCCCCGCTCCGGTGAGTGCTGGGGCCGCCCCGCGGGGCGGGGGCGCTCCGCGGCCGCGCCGAGCCCTCCTGTGTNGGCGGCCCGCTCCGCCCAGCCGTGCGGATCAGGGTTGCATGTGACGGGCGGCCGGGACGCGCCTTTCCCGGGCTGTGGGTCGGGTCGGTCCCTGCTCGGTCCCACCGGGCTCTTTAAAGCCGCAGCAGCCCCGGCGGCTGCGGCTGTGGCTGTGCCCGGTCCGCTCTGCCCGCGGGCACAGAAGAACGCTCTCAGCAGCAAATGCGTCGCTGTCGCAGCGCGCCCTTAGATCTTAGGTAGCGCATAATGCGGTAGAGCCGGGAGGGACAGCTGCACCCACCCGCAGCGCTCGGGTCTGCGCTTCGTACTTCCGTTGAGAGAATAACACTTGTCCTTAAAGTACTTAAAGGAGAACTTATCCAGAGTTTTGTTGTTAAGACTTTGTTTTTCTTAAATTAACTTTTGTCAAAAGTCTCTACTAAATGTTGAAAAGTTTTGCTTATAGCCATCATTATTGCAAGTACTTTAAAAATAAGACTTTATTTACGCGGTCTGAGCAGCCTTGTTACCTGTCAGTATTTGAACATGCTACTAAAGTACGTAAGCTGTGCTGGACTACTCTTTTTGAAACAGTGTGTTGGGTTCCCTTTCCCATATATATGACTCTAAAGGATCCCACCGGCACTTCGTGCTGCAAAGGACATTAATGTTCATGAAGCTGGTGCTTTGGTTTTTTGATTGGTTGCTTTTTTCCCTTTGAGACTACACTTTAACACAGTTTTTTGTTGGTTTTTTTTTTTTTTTTTACTTGTAAAAGTAATCTAACCAGAATTTTGCATCTTGCAGCTTAAGCTTTTTGTAACCTATGCAAAATATAGTGTTTACGAACAAGCAGTATCTGCTTGATAATTTTGCATCCTTGAAATTGTATTTCCTACAAGCATTACATATCTTTACCTCCCAGTTTTTCTGTCTAGGTGAACGCTATTGAAATAATACTCGAGTCTCCTGTTAACAGTTAAGTTCCTAGTTTAGTCAGAAACCCCAATACTCCCTGTTTTGTTAGAAAGACATCTGCAAAATTCTTTGAGCATAAATTCTTGAGAGCAAAGCTCATTTTTGTTGAAGTGTTGCTTGGACCTGGAGTATCAGGAGTGGTGTTTAGTACAATCCAGACAAGCAGATGAGCTGTGATTTGCCAACTTCAGTGAGAAATGAGCATGGGCATACTTTATGGTTTAGGTTAGCAAAATGTAGGGGCTGTTGGTGCAATCAGTGTTTTTTAATGACAATGATGGGCACGTTGCTAACCTGCTGTGTTAAAGTCATCTCCCAGTCATAGTTGTGTGGGTACTGAAACAGAGTTTGTTTCTCTGTGGGCTGTGCTGATCCCTTGCTTAGCATCATACTGGAGGTTTTTAGATTTTTCTTACTACGGGGCTGTGGAGTCAGCAAGGCTGAAATGGAGAGGTGGGAGTGCCAGCTGCATTTTGGCTTACAGATAGTGAGAAATCCTGGCTACTTGGTAAAGGTCTTCAGGCTGTGATGGCTTCAGTATGAAGTTATTTGTAATTCATGCTGAGGAACACTTAGCATATTATAGTTAAGGTTAGCATATCATAATTAAGCTATTAAAATGTACCTTCTGTGATTGAATAAGCTAAGGTACAAAAGAAATGGCTATAATGCCTTCATGTACAGAAATGTTTCTGAACAAGAAAAGTTTTAATAAAAGCCCAATTCAGTCTTTAAATGTGAATTCTTACCTTCTCCCCACTTGTATGTTTATCTTCCTGGCTTGACGAGAACCCTCTTGAAGTGCGAGGCATAACTGTAGGGACTGCACTTGTTTCCTTGTGGTCATCTAAAATAACAAAAACAAACAAATGCACCCCCAGCTTCCTTCAGTGTTATTTTTAACATGGTTTAACTTAACTGCTTGACACAGATAATATATTGGTTAGGAGTAATACATTGGTTAGCAAGTGGAATGACTTTGGTGCAGAGTTCTTATGTATGCATTAGTTGGCTTTCTGTGCACCTGAGCTAAACAAGTTCCATTCCTGCATGAAACTAAGTTTTCAGCAGGAGCCCAAAACCAGTATTGGTGTATAATCACTGAAGTTGGTTATGGTAGGTTTAGATATTGTCCTTTGCCAGATATTTTCTGTTCCTTTTCATTTAAGCTGTTCCTAAGCATGTTTTGAGTTAACTAGACTGAATTTATAATTAATTGGATGGAGTTATACTTAGATAGTCTGTAGGTGGCAACCTCTGTTAGAGTCATGGTGTAAGATAAGGGAAATAGTAACATCATGGCTGTTTAACCAGTGATTGTCAGATTGAGGCTGTGATCAGGTATCTTTTCAAGATGCCATACACTGTCAGGATCAGATGTCTGTTAATTTTTTGTTTTCCAGAAAAATAACTAAATGAGCCATTTGAGTCACAAAACACTGGAAGCACCTGTAGTTTTAACTTCCTGCTTGTCATATGATAGCTTAAAAAATGGACTAGTGACTTTGTAAATTACTCTCGAGATGCAGGAGTTTTGGGTGAAAGATAGTGAACAGCTAAAAACGTGTTATATCATGAAGTAGTTGTGGTCTTCTGAAAAGCATTGTTTGTAAAAACAGTGTGAAACTTGAAATAAGACCCTTCCCTGTATGCACAGTTAGGAGGTGGTGAGGCTAGGTAACACCTTGGGCACCAGTGAGAATTCTTCTTGCCTGTGTAAAATTGTCCCCCATGTCTATTTATTACTTCTGCTCATTTGGTAGGCACGGTTTTGTGTACACTGTTTTACATTCATCTATTTCTGCATGTTTTAAAAGTAAATACATATCCCACATGTACTTATATACATAATTCTTTACTTATAATCCACCCTTGAAGTCTTTCCAATTCAACCAGTCTCCCTCTTTTTTAGATACTTTAATATCTTACTTAATGCAGATGAAAAACTGAGTGTATGCAGGTGCTCTTCTGCGTGGCCTGGTCTGTCATAGGCTTAGTCACATGGACACACTGTGCATGCAAACAGAGATATCACTCCTCTTTAACATGCTTTTAATATTTTTTAGAGCAGAATAAAAATGTTAAAGTAATCATTGTGTGTTTTACTTGCTAGATAAAATTCAGTTAAAAATACTTTTCTTGTTAGCTACAACTAGCTGATGTTAGCTAGAGGGAGAGCTAAATGTCTTTTTCAGCTATGACTTTCACCCACGTATCTCTGCTGAACTCAGAGTGAACAGTCAGTATTATAAGAGATGCATTTTTGCTTGTTGGTGATTTCTGAGAAAGAAAAGTCAATTTAATCTCAGATTTCAGGCCAAACTCCCAAAGCCATTAGAGGATCTATTGCTATGACTGTGAAAAGAAATATGTTTTCTGGATGCTCTTGGTAACTGAATATTTTGGCAGCTGTGTCACTTCAGAATTTTCTACAGTATATTTCTTTAGGCAAACCTTTTAAATTAAGTTTGTGTGACAGGAAATAGCTAAAATTTGAACACCCAAACTGAACATGCATTGCATTTGACTTTAGTTCTTTATGAAGATACTAATTCTTAGGCAAAAATAAGCCATGCAGCTAGTGAATTACAAAGCTGAGTATTAATTTAAATTGCCTAAAAGCCTACTTACAACAACATTTGAGCTGTGGTGCTGTGTAGTAATCTGATTCTTAGGGGGTTAGATATTGCTCTCCACGCTGGTGTATGCTTGTGGTGAAGGCTGATATCTTTTCATGCTGAGAATCTTGCCTGTCAGAAGTTTGTGTCACTCTGCTCCAGAGGAGCTGTTTCTGTCTGGGCATAGCACAGCTTGTCAACTTTTTGTTCAGTTATAGGCAACACTGAAAAAAGTGTTAAACTTTAGGGTATGTGACACTTGGAAGCTACTCTGGATTAATAAAAAACTGTCCTTGACTGTCACCATAAGCCCTTGTAGTTCAGAAGGTCCTAGTAATTTTCTGCTCCAAGTAAATTTTCTGTATTTTTCTATTGCTGTAGCCTCTCAGTTTCTTGTGGTTTGTTTTTAATTTCTTTTTGTTTGTTTGTTTTTGGGGTGTTTTTTTGTACAGAGAAGACAGTAGATGTGTAATGAAATTATTATATTAGGCAGTAGAAAGTTGAACACAAAAATGCCCTCTTTATATCTTTTTTTATNTATATATATATATATATATATATATATATATATACATGCTATGTAACTACGGGACACTTCCTTTCTTTTCCACACTAATGGCTTAAAGAAGTGGCATCTGACAGAAACACTGTGAGGCTGCTTTACATCTCCCTAAAACTGCCCATCAAAATAAGACAGCTTTAGTAAAATCATGACTGTCTGAAAAGAAAAATGATTGGGTTTTTTTCTTCCCTTGCTCTAGCTNACACCCAAACTGAACATGCATTGCATTTGACTTTAGTTCTTTATGAAGATACTAATTCTTAGGCAAAAATAAGCCATGCAGCTAGTGAATTACAAAGCTGAGTATTAATTTAAATTGCCTAAAAGCCTACTTACAACAACATTTGAGCTGTGGTGCTGTGTAGTAATCTGATTCTTAGGGGGTTAGATATTGCTCTCCACGCTGGTGTATGCTTGTGGTGAAGGCTGATATCTTTTCATGCTGAGAATCTTGCCTGTCAGAAGTTTGTGTCACTCTGCTCCAGAGGAGCTGTTTCTGTCTGGGCATAGCACAGCTTGTCAACTTTTTGTTCAGTTATAGGCAACACTGAAAAAAGTGTTAAACTTTAGGGTATGTGACACTTGGAAGCTACTCTGGATTAATAAAAAACTGTCCTTGACTGTCACCATAAGCCCTTGTAGTTCAGAAGGTCCTAGTAATTTTCTGCTCCAAGTAAATTTTCTGTATTTTTCTATTGCTGTAGCCTCTCAGTTTCTTGTGGTTTGTTTTTAATTTCTTTTTGTTTGTTTGTTTTTGGGGTGTTTTTTTGTACAGAGAAGACAGTAGATGTGTAATGAAATTATTATATTAGGCAGTAGAAAGTTGAACACAAAAATGCCCTCTTTATATCTTTTTTTATGTGTCTCAGCTTGTGAGTTTTTGAGAAGAGGGGTTGAGCTAAGCATTTTTGGTGTAATTAAACCCCCTCTGCCCTCCACTGTTTCAAATTCGAGATCTTGCCGAGGCTATCTGGCAAGCAGACATGTAGCTGAGTTTTGCTCTCTGTGATGTCTGTAACCTACAAAAAATTGATGTTCATTAGTGTTTCGATAGTTAATGCCTGTAAGGGCCAGTAAGCATTGTTGTAGCTTTAGGTAGCATATTTTTTTTCTTCTGTAATTAGGCTACAGTTGTTTTTAAGTAAACTTGAATTGGTTAGAAAGTAATTNAAGAAAAATGATTGGGTTTTTTTCTTCCCTTGCTCTAGCTTTCAAATCTTCATAGGATATCTTCCAACCACTTCATGAGCTGTAGTCTGGAAGGGCTGGGTGTACAAGGGACTGTTAGAGGTGTGCTTATGCTTGGAGACTTGTTTTGCAGCGTAGTAAATAGCTTGAGGCCTCAGCATTTTTTAAAAAACCTGTTCTTGAATCATCTTCATATCTATATTCCAGTACTTATTTGCATTGCTCCAACCATGCTGCATTGTCTACCTGGTTATCATTTCACTGCTGCTCATCGACTTCTGCCCTATCATTTAAAGCCTGAGGCTTGTTTCATTTCTGAACCTAACAGCTGATCATCCTTAATGTTCTCTGCTGGGTAGTTGAATTGTCTCTTGTCAGCCTTTTTATTTGAAAGCACTAAATATCAGCTGGCTGGCTAATAGAGAAATTGAAACAGTCTTTAATGAATTGGGCAAAGTCCACTGGAATTGTCTGAGAAGATAGTTGTGCATTTTTCAGTGCGCATACTTGGAATCAGCTTGTTAATTCTGAAAGCAAGTAGTTTTATTAATGTAAGAACTGAAGATGCTGCAGTCATGGCTTCCTTTTAAACCAATAAGGTATATATTACTGAAATAGTAGCTGTGATTTGTACAGCTCCTATTTGAGGGAAACTGAAAGCATGGAAACTGTTGTGTTGCAGCTTCAAATGACAATGTGCATCAAAGTGCAATTTTTCTCTTTCTGTCCTCGAGTTCTGACAGCGTCGTGAGAAAGCATGTGGCTAGTCTTGTGCAGCATGTTGGGTTTGAAGGAAGACATGGCAACAAGCCAGGAAAGTGGAAATAAGTATTAACAAGAAACAAGTATTAACATTTTTATACCTTACGCTACCCTGCAGGGTTATGTGTTCACTACATTTTAAATGATTGTTTTGAAAGTAGCAGAATGGGAAATGGAAATAGCACTAGATCTTCTGAGTCTTTGCTGAAGGATATTACTACTGTGTCCCCGTACATTCTAGCTGCTATGGTAACCAGTTAATGACAATCAGTAGATGAAGTTTAGACGTTGTTATGTACATGAAGTACATTTTTAAAAAGTTATGTAAATTCTTCCATGTACATTTTCCACAATATTAAGGGTTGTACTTTCTTTTGAAACTTAGATCAGCTGCATCCAAAAAGTATTTAATAAAACTTGATACAGGTGATTTTGCAGCATGTATACAAATTAGTTTAGATAAATCATGCATTGTCCTACAAACTAGTTATTTCTGGCTTATTGTAATATAGCTCCTGAATTTTTTCCAGCAGCATAATAAAATGGCTAATCAGGTGAATGGTAATGCGGTACAGTTAAAAGAAGAGGAAGAACCAATGGATACTTCCAGTGTAACTCACACAGAACACTACAAGACACTGATAGAGGCAGGCCTCCCACAGAAGGTGGCAGAGAGACTTGATGAAATATTTCAGACAGGTATAATATGCATTTCTTGTTTCTGATTGGTTATGAAAGTGAGGGCATACCATTTTCAAATTTTTATAGATTAAGATTTAAAAATTCGTTGTTTTTGATCTGTGTAGCTCTGAATGTTTTGCTACTTTGATTTCCCTAAAGGCAAATTGGGTTTGACATTGACTAATTACTTGACACATCCTTGGAGTTGTATGTGATATCTTAGTTGCTTTAGGGCACAGAGCACTAGTTTCTTAGACATCAAATGAAGATGTATGTTTCCACATACTAAACTGTACTTTTTTTTTTCTTCAATCCAAATCATCATTTTGCTTTTACGTTTCTACTGTCACTGTCACAGTGGTTCTAAAACACTCAAAGGCTGCATAGGTGACTTAGTGAGGGAAGCAACTAGCTTGTCTTGCCTGGGACTACATTTGAATTGAGTCTGCCTGTGGATTTTTTGTTCTCTCTAGTTCTGAGTGGACAGTTTAATCCATGTTGGTTATTACACTGAAATGTTCAGCCTGACACTAACAAAGTTGAGGACTAAGCTATCTAGCAACTCGAGTAATACCTTGCTGGTAGCAAGTGGTCTCTGCAACTTCTAAAGAGGTTTCTTTATATACAGAGGTCTTCCTATTTTGTTTTTATAACCACCCTATTTTATCCTATAGACAGAAGCTTTCTTTTCCTTTTTAGAGTGTGTTCCGTGAACAGATTTACAAGAAGCAGTAGAACTGCTTTATGTGCTGATCTTGAATGCCTGGGTGGCAAGATGACAGTTTTTGTTGAAAAGAGTTAAAATTACACTGATCACATGAAGGCAGTTCAAAATCAATATCTTATCAATCCTCAGTGTGAAACTGGCTCATGTGGGTGATGTCTTTTGGAAGTCATTCACAGTGAGCTTTCTTCAAGCCTTTACCAGCTTTTATTGGCTTTAGAGAAGCACTTTCCAACTGTGGGTCATGATGACGTGCACTCGATGGTCTGAGAGAAGGTGTAAATAAATACCTGGGCAGAGGAACTCGTGGGGTTCTAATGTGTTGCAGTTAGGTTGTGTTGTGAGTTCTTAAGGAATTTTAAAGCTTTTCAGCCCAGAACCTGACTACCAAGTATAATTCCACTGCATGAGTAACCTGAAAACATTTATTCACACTTCATTAATGCCACTGAAGAGGTTTGCATTGTGCAGGGGTTTGTCAGTTGAAGCTAACAACTTTTGACACTTGAACCAAATTTGGGGTTGAGTGTAGCAATTTTTTTTTATCTGCTGAAGTCTTCCATGAAAGATACAGGTCCCTTCCAATATGCAGGATCACTTCTGAAATGTAGTCCTTGGGCTTGGCACTACTGTGCATTTTCAAAATCAAGTAGCAGTGAAATAATCTATGCCTTTTGGAGATCAAGCTGTTGCAAAGTGTGTGGAGTTTTTGGTATTTGTCCTGAATTTGGATGTATGATTTAAAAAGTGTAAATCTCAGTCTATATGTCTGACTCCACAACTGATGCAAGTGCATTACAAAAAGAAAAAAATAACTTGTAAAGATCCTTAAAAAGAAAATGCTTCAGAACTGGTCCAATGTTTCTTGGGGGAGTCTGTACCTGTAAAATTAACATTAGCTTTTTCGGGTACATAGCAGGGCTCAAAATAATAGCTTTTTGAATTCTGGTTCTTGGAACTGCATAGAGCAACAAAATGAGTGATGAAACCCCAAATATTGTTTGAGATACACATGAAGTCCACTGGCTCCTGCTTTTTTGAAGCTGGAGGAAAGAGTGAACAAATCATTTTTGCTTCCTAATATTTTGTGCGGTAGAGCTTCCTATGTGTTTGATCATCAGCTGGGTAGCTTCTTTTTCCCATACAATAGGATACCTGTAATGTTCACTTGTCAGTTTACTCTAGAGAGATCAACTCAAGAGAAGGAAGTGTGGAACTTTAAATGAGGGATAAACAAACAAAATTCAAATTATTAAAAGTGAGCCAGAGTTCATTGTTTCAGACCCTGGTGTGTAATACTGCTTTTATGCAGCAGATTGCATTCCTGAATGCTAGAAAACTGTTACACATGGGCTATAATCTTGCACATCAGTTAGTATTTAGGTATATACATTTTAATTTAACTTTTTCATTGTACTCATATTCTTTCATATACTTGTGTAGGAATATATAATTAAATGTATAATTCTGTTGCTATGGAATGTAACTTTTTGACTTAAAAAAGCAAACTGCATAATTCTTAGTTTGTATGAAATTCAATAGAAATCTGTAACTTCTTTATCTTTAACTTTTAGGGTTGGTAGCTTATGTCGATCTTGATGAAAGAGCAATTGATGCTCTTAGGGAATTTAATGAAGAAGGAGCCCTCTCTGTATTACAGCAGTTTAAAGAAAGTGACCTGTCGCATGTACAGGTAAGGTGAGAGCTCCAGGAGTGTGAGCACATAAGTATAAATAGTGTTCTGGCACTACTGGCAGGAGAGTTGTAACTTAGAAATTCACTGATGTTGCTGTATTCTTATATTTCAAACCCAAATAACAAGTCTGTTAAAAATTTCCTTAAATGTGTAGGTATTTGAGCACAAAGCAAAAGCTCCCAGATAATAAAAATATGTCTGCAATTGAGAAAATAGTTTGAAATGCTGTTTGGAATCTGATGACTTTCTCAATCTGACAAGTTTGTTCAATTAATTATTGTATTTTCCTGAAGGATTCTTTTGACATTTGATTTATTGCATTGACTTGAAGTAGTGACTTCATGGTATGAAGTGTAAGATTCAGTGGGTTCCCAGGGCTTGTCATACACACAATTGAATTATTTTGTAAATTGTATCTACAGAACAAAAGTGCATTTTTATGTGGAGTTATGAAGACCTACAGGCAAAGAGAGAAACAAGGCAGCAAAGTACAGGAATCAACAAAGGGACCAGATGAAGCAAAGATTAAGGTAACACTTAGAGATACTGGTTTTTCTGTACTAGCTACTTAATTACTTGTACATCGACTGAATATGGACTTAAGAAGCATCAATACCACCTGGATAAATATATTCACACTTGGCTTTAAAGAACCGTATGCATGATAGAGACTCTAAAGAGAAGGGTTGTTGGGAATGTGTCTCTGTGATCACAGAGTTGGCAAAATTCAAGCTCTGTAAAAACATTGATATCTTTTCAAGAATTGTCTTAGTTGTCCAGTGTTCTGGACTTCTGGACATACAGAATGAAAAAATAAGGGAAAAGACAAGCAATTTCTTTCCAGTGACCTTGTAATATAAAACTAATGTTGCTATTTATGATAGCTTTTTAAACCCACAAAACATTTACAGGGGTTTTTGTAGATTGTGTCTCTTCATATATACCATATCAAGTGTGGCAAGGAACAGATAAAGAAATGCTTATCTTGGAATGGTTTTTTTGTTCTGTATATTTCAACCCACTGCTCTCTCCCCTGTAAGAAGTTCTTTTTTTTTTTTAGGCTTTGCTAGAGCGGACTGGTTACACTTTGGATGTAACTACAGGACAGAGGAAATATGGGGGACCTCCTCCAGATACTGTATATTCTGGTGTTCAGCCTGGCATTGGAACAGAGGTTGGTATATGCAGACTAAGCTGATAATTGCTTTGTATACTTGTGCAAGCTCATAAATAGGAAATACTTGAAAATAAACTATATTACAAATTTAATGTATTGTAGAGGAAAATATTCTTCTATGTGTGTCTTAATCAGTCTTTCTTACTCCTCAGTATTTTGCAAAAGACAGGAAGATAGGTTAAAATGGAGAAAAAAGAGGTGGAATATACTAAGAAAGGCTATGCAGAGTTTCTTAAAATGAAATCATCAGACTTCATGGTTCACCCTAAAGTTTCTAGTCCATCACTTGAAAAGTGACCATGGATGCATGAGTAGGTAACTTCGAGGAATTTGACTGTTCACAAGGAATGGAATTTAAGCTTGGTTTCATGTAATGTGTTAAAAATGAAAAGGACTTAGGTGTTGTATAAAGGTACTCACATAAAAGTTTTGAAGAGGACAGTTGAGATTGGTAATAATTAAGGTTTTGTTTTATTTGCTTTTGTTTCAATCTATATGAAAAAATCCTTGATGATGCACAGACTGATAATGAAACTGCCACAACTACTACACTGAAAAGAGGCCATGTAGCTTCAGGTTTTTGGTTTTTGTTTTTAATTTCTGCATTTAGAAAGGTAGCTTAGAGGTTGTTTACCAACTTAGTGGTGTTGCCAGGGTGATTATGTGATGTATAAAGTGTTACTTAATTGCACCATGTCTCACTGACATAAGGAAGCATCTCTTTACCGAGAGGGTGGTCAGACATTGAACAGGCTTCCTAGAGAGCTGGTGGGTG
This sequence comes from Rhipidura dahli, assembly GCA_013399225.1. NCBI lineage: Eukaryota > Metazoa > Chordata > Aves > Passeriformes > Rhipiduridae > Rhipidura > Rhipidura dahli. The sequence goes on along the minus strand of VXAC01005788.1, from coordinate 68,962 downwards.
CCTCAGGTCTGTCAGGGTTTAGGAGCATTTGGACAGTGCCTTTAATAACATGATTTAGCCTTTGGTCAGCCCTGAAGTGGACAGGCTGTTGGACTGGCTGATCATTGTAGGTCCCTTCCTGCAGTGAACTACTCTCATGACTGAAAGTCCTTGACTCTGCTGCTCTTAAGTGTATTGGCCAGTGATGGTTTGGCTCTTTAGGAATTCACCAGAAAGCTGTAAATTTAGCTGCACTTTAACACAATGAAGAATATGTTTTTGTATTTTTAAGTTTCCTGAAGCTAGAACAAGTAACTTGTGGAAACTCCCTTAATAGAAATACTTCTGCCTTGAATCAGCATTAGAAGCTATAGCAAATCTCAGCCAGCTGGTTCTAGAAATTATATTTCTACCAAATGAATGTATTGCTGGCATTTTGTGGGATTTAAGCACTGATTACTGACTTAGACATGCTGTTTGGTTTGACAGCCTGAGATGCTGGACATGTTGCTGAAAGTGGTGTATGCTCTATGAAATGTAGACTTTAGCTCCTGCTGTTGATCTCTGAGGCATAGTGATCAATTTAAACAGGATTCTAGGATTTGGTGGTAGGTAGAACATTTTGCACATAAATACATTGGTACTCTAATAAGAAACATTTACATGTTACATGTTACTTTTCTTTTAAAGGAAGACTGCTACCTTAAGCTTTCTAGGGAGATAGTGGGGAAAATCTTTTGGCTCTGCCGTTAAACTTTCAGTTAGTGTGATAAATCAGTTCCTTTCTTTTCTCCCCAATAAGAAATGTTCAGTCAACATTCACACTGAACTGAGAGAGGCTAAGCTTTTAAGAAATGTTCTGGAAACTGAATTTCAGGAATAGCTGTATAACATGAAACATCTAGAAGTTCTACCTTGTTTCATGTTTTTCAAATTAGTCATATTCTCCTCGTGGATTTGTTATATTGGTGCTTACATGGGCATGCTGAGTGTCTTTAGCAGAAATTCTGCTGTGCCTTCAGTGTGAGATACGATTGTGGCAGGGCATTACTGAGAAAGAAAGCGTTGACTCATGGCTTTTTTTTGCTACAAAAAATGTTTGAAGTTAAAATAAATGTATTTTGATCTTAATGGGTGTTTGGAATGTTTTGTTTGTATTAACATGGAAGAGGTTTTGAGAATTCAGAGGAGAGCTGCAGTGATTAAATAAGTGGGGGGGATCTTTCTAAGGGAGACTTCAGCTGAAGAGATTAACTCCTTAACAGAATTTAACCCGAGTTAATTGTAAGGAACAAAACCACAAGAATTCACAAGTTTCCTTAAATAAATATTAAACATTCAGTTGGGGGAAGCTGAACCAAATACAGATGAGAAACAGGACTACAGTATATATTATAAGTGGTAAATGTGTATCAAGCAATTAAAAGTAAATAATAATAATTATTATTATTAAATTATTATTAAATTACTTTTCCATCTCTATAGCTTTCTAAGGAGGAAATAATTTACAGGGTGAATTGAAAATACTGCAAGAGCAAGGAAGTGCTTGGCCTGCTTTAACATATGTTACCCAACTAGATAGTCTGTAAGGTCTTAGTTTTTAACTGCCAAAATTAAAACCAGGTAAGAACAATTTACCACTTCAGCAGGGGAAATTCACAACCTCTTCAATATAAATAACAAACCCAGGTTTTCTGTGTGTAAAACCTTGAACGGCAGGAGTGTTGGAAGACTTGGGACATACAATAACATTGTCTGCTGTGAAGGCTGTAGTGATGACTGCAACATTTCTGCTCTGCTGGTTTATCTGCCTTGTTCTTCCTTTCCTAGGAGTTTTCAAGCACCAAAAAGAAGCTTGTATTTCTGAAAAAGCTTTGTTTTCAAGTGTCCTCTTCCTTTTTAGGTTTTTGTTGGTAAAATTCCCCGAGACCTTTACGAAGATGAATTGGTACCACTCTTTGAGAAAGCCGGTCCAATTTGGGATCTGCGTCTCATGATGGATCCTCTTTCTGGTCAAAACAGAGGTTACGCTTTCATTACCTTTTGTAGTAAAGATGCAGCACAGGAAGCAGTCAAACTGGTGAGTTAACTTACTTCCAGACAAGTCAAGACAAAGTAAACAGCCAACATGTTGGTAATTTCTTAAGTAATAAAGTCTTTAAAGCATCCATTGACAGGTTCAAAATTTTACTTTCTTAAAAATTGCCTCCTGATTTCATTTATTAAGTACAGATACTTCTCTTATAAGACTTATATCTGCTGTACCTTACTGCAGCCTGGCAGAGTGATTGTTAGGTGATTCCAGCTGGAAAGTACATTTTTTAAGCTTCAGTGTGTTTTAAGTTTCATCACCCTTTCTACTCTAAAGAGCTAATTGGAGGTGCCTTGTTTAGCTGCTGCTGCCATGGAGGAGGTCTCTGAATTAGTTGCTTTGGTTGTTTCCAGTGGCCTTTTGTTGTTCCCAGTGGCAGTACACAGTCTGCTCGCTGCTTGAAAGCTGACATGCATGCACCTAGGCAGTTTGGGAAGGGACACAAAGCAATGCCTAGGGAGAGACAGCAGTCTGATTGGGGCCTTGCCTGTGCCTGAGAGGAAGATGTAGAATTAAGTAGATCAGGGTGTATCTCCAAAGATTTTGGATGTGGCTGTGAAATACTGTGTGTGCTTTGAAGCCAGTCACAGACTGATTTAGACTGTTGATTGTCTTGGCAAGGCTCAGTGTTCAAAGCTGTCCAAGGAAAGTGGAAGAACTTGCAGTAGTATCTTTAATGCCATGTATTTGCTTACTGATAACAGCAGCAGCAGTTGACTGACAGCAGAGGAAGCAGTAACCAGTTGCTAGAAAGATCTTTCAAGTCTGAGATAAACAGTAGGTGAATAAATTTATGCTGTGCAATTTGTATTTGTCCCATGTTGTTCCTTTTACTGCAGTTTTTTTGTAGCTTTCCATTCAGCAGGACTTCTGAAGTTTGTGGAAATCCTAAGCTTGGCACTGTTCTTCCAAATGAATGCAGACACAAAAACAGCTGTTCTAGGAATTCTCTTGCAATGCCAATTAAACATGCTATGTATAAAAGTAGTAGATGATGAAGAAAATACCTGATTTTATAATTTGGGGATATTTTTATGCATAGTATTGTGGATAAAGCGAATCAGTGGCTTTGTTTTTTCAGTGTGACAACTACGAAATCCGTCCTGGAAAGCACCTTGGAGTATGCATCTCTGTGGCAAACAACAGGTTATTTGTTGGGTCAATTCCAAAGAACAAAACTAAGGAAAACATATTGGAAGAGTTTGGTAAAGTCACAGGTAAGACTTAATGAGTCCCAGAATACCATTCAGTCTGTTTTGTAGTTTTAGTTGTTTGATGGATGTATTCAGGTATCGTTTAACCTGGTGGATTGTTGGATTTTACATATTTATATATGTATTATATCTTACGGTGGACTGTAAAGGGACTCACGTTTGTTTCAGTGATTGTTAAATGAATGATGATGTAACTTTACGTTTGGAGATGGAAACAGCTCAAGGGGACTCAGAAAAACCAGCACAAATGAACTCAGAAAAAAATGAAGGTCCCAATTCTGTTACCTGTTCTAGCTTTCTGTTGAAGGCTCTGTATTTGTTACTGGGTTTACAGGAGGTTCTGCTGTCAACATGGAGAAGTTTTTTGGGGAGCCTGGAACAAATGTATTCCTGAGCAGTGAAGGGGATGAGTGAATACTAAATTGGTTTAGAGGGAACATTATTACAGAAATAGTAAACAACAGACTAACTTTTGTCCCAGTTTTTCAGTATTCTCCAGTCTGTGCAGCAAGTAGGAAGAAGAGAAGTCAGCTCATCACTGAAAGGGTGCTTCTGCCTTAGATAAGAGATTGAGTCATTTGCTCTTGTTCCTGTAGGAGAGCTTTAACCTCCTGCTTCTTTTTTAGGGTTGCTATTTATAAGTACTTCAGGGAAGTGGTGAAAACAGAAGAATATTCTCTTAGTTCTCTCTCCTCTTTTTGGAGAGATGTGGAAGATGTTCCTTCTAGGTTCCCCAGGAGGCAGGGGAGAGGTCATGTGTTAGTGCTGGCTGCCTTTCAAAGATGTAGAAATTACTTTAAAAGTATAGAAAACTTAAACAGTGTGAGTTGCTAAGGTTGTTGTTTTGCAGAGCCTAATTGTGAGGTAAGTTTGTTCTGGAGAATTTCACTTGCTAGGTGACCTGTTTCTGGGTAAATTGGATGGATATCTGCTATTTGTTTTACTTTTGTTGTACTCCCACCCCTTTTCAGGTGTAAAATTCAAATTAATTACAAAACACAAGTGAAGGCATTTTAAGGTAGACTCTAGATTTTTCCCTTCCTTTTGAAGCTCAGTACTAAAGATCTGTTTTTCAGAGGGTTTGGTGGATGTAATTTTATATCATCAACCTGATGATAAAAAGAAGAATCGAGGATTCTGCTTCTTGGAATATGAGGATCACAAGTCAGCAGCACAAGCTCGCCGACGCCTGATGAGTGGGAAAGTAAAAGTCTGGGGAAATGTTGTTACAGTGGAATGGGCTGATCCAGTAGAGGAACCTGATCCAGAAGTCATGGCAAAGGTCAGTAAAGACTTCACTGGCTGCTCTTGTGCTTTGTGAGGAATTTCTTTATGCCGTAGTGACAAAGATTTGTTCCAGCTGAGCAAGGCTGGTTTTGAGGCACAAAGATCTGTTAGAGGGCATTTTCACAATGAGTTATGCAAGTGGTGTGGTCTGAGCACTGCAGATGAGTTGGAAGACGTTGGAAATGTCCTGTTACTAACTGCTGTTAACATCTAAACTAGTAGTGTACAGGGTTATCCTGCTGGATTGACACGTCAGGCTGTGCATTTTCTGCTTTAACTATAATTAATACCAGGTAGGTATTGTGTAAAACTGTTTTCTGGAGTGAGATGAAGGTGAAGTTTAGCATGGGAAATGCTGTGCACTTTATCCCAGTGATTTGGGGTAACTCTTTGCTGTCCTTGAGGTTTGTTGCTTTGCTGGCATTTGTAGCATCCCAGAAGTGGGAAATCAAAGTTGGATATTCTTCTGGTTATGGAAGGGAACTGTGGAAGGAGAGAATTTGTAGAAACTTCATACAGGTAACTATGAGGCACTTTTAAAAAAAAAACCCCAAACAGATACAGAATTAGTAAAGTTACCCAAATTTCTTAATGCAATGAAAATGGGAATAATATCTTACTAGTTGGTAGTTTTCTTTGAAGTTTGACTTTTAAAGATTATAGCTTTGTTCTCATTTTTTCACCAGGTAAAAGTTTTATTTGTAAGAAACTTGGCCACTACTGTGACAGAAGAAATTCTAGAGAAATCCTTTTCTGAATTTGGAAAGCTGGAAAGAGTAAAGAAGTTGAAGGATTATGCTTTTGTTCATTTTGAGGACAGAGGTGCAGCAGTGAAGGTAAGTTGATTATTCTTTCCTAGCTAAGTTGATGAGAGCACTTTATTTTGTACAAATGGTTTTAAGAAATTTCTTAACAGTAAATACCTTGATAAGACAAACTGTAGAGCCCATTTAATAAGGTTCCTATTGTGAGAATTTTAACGCTAATAATTTTGTTCCTATGATTTCAGTAGCTAGGAGGATGTGAAACTTGAAAGGACAAAACTGTAGCAAGTTAACAAGTAGACTGGAAAAGAGGTGTAGAGCAATGCAGGAGAGTCTAGAGAAGAAGAAAAAAAAAATCAACCTATACAATTTTTCTGAGGAAACACTGGCAGAAGGTATCAGTTGTCTCTCAAAGACCCCTATTTAAAGGCTGTGTGTAGTTTTGGAGTGACAAAAATATCAACTAGAAAGTGGGAGATAATTAAAAAATACATTTTTAACCCAAGATTTCTTCTCAATGACTCCTTAAATATTGAAGATCATTATTTTAAGCTTCAAAGTTCTCTTCCTTTGTGTCCATGAGCTGTTGAGAAGGTCGTTAATACCTGCTGTCTGTGCTTCAGTGTATTGAATTCTGTAAAAATTACTCCTGTTTTTTAAATCAATGATTCATGGGGGGAAGAAGGAGAGTAGGAAATGTTTCTTGCACCTGGGAGTCTTGAAGCAGATATATTGTATGTGGTGTATGTGGCTACATGGACAGTTCAAAGGCTCTGTCCTCTATCTTCTTATTAATGATTTTATAGCCATTTAATTGATTAGGATTTTACTACGCATGAGATTAGGTTTTAGAATACTCTTGAGTATGGCTTTAGGATGAATATCACTCATATTTAACGAGGTTGAGGTTGGTTTGGATAGGTTTAGATCATGTCTGAGGTAGGACAAGAAATTGTTGAAACAAAGGGTAAGTCAGCAACACCTCTGGACATGGTTTTTTCTTGTGTGTCTGTAAACACTCTCCAGCCCCTTCCCAGTACAGCTACCTGCTAAATGCTCTGTTAGATTCCAGCAACTGGAAACTTGTAGCAGTTGAGAAAAAGACAGATCAGATGCATCACTAATCCTCATCTCAAGCTAGAAACTACCACATCTGGCCCATGTGACTACGTCATGGCCACTAAATTGGCTTATGAACTTCGTGAGATATTTTTATGTATGGCTGTGTTCTGGCTTTTAATGAGATTGTTACGGTATTTATGTGTTTATATGAAACTGGCTCATTGATTGTAGTGTCTACTGGTTTTCATACCTTCTTGGAATTAAATTGCCGTAATTTCTAGTGCTTTTGAGGAGTGTAGCTGTACAGACACCTAATGTCTTAATTAATGCAACTGTTAATACCCAAAAATGTTTAATGCAAATCAGGTAACTCCAGGTGAGGAATTGGAGGGTATAGTCCTAATTGTACTCTTTGTCTGTGTGTATTATGTCCTCTTTGTGGGCGCTTTTGATAGTAAAAAATTGCACATTAATTTTCTGGAGGATTCGGGGCTGCTTGATGAGATCACTAATTTTCAGTAACCTTTTTTGGATTTTTCTCTTCAATATGTGTCCTCAGAACTACTTGATTTTCTCAGTCACTTGACTCACAATTCAGCTGCCTGGAAAACCAAAATGTAACAATTCTTTCTCTTGTGTGCACACGTTCTGCCAGGCTTATAAGTGCAGTGAGTGTTGATGTCAGTAGGAGTAGTGAGAACTTGTGTATTTCTGAAAGGTTTCTAGGAGATACAGGAACACAAAAACTGATGGTGTTATGTCTGACTTTTTAAAAATAATGCTTAATATGTTTTAATCCTCTTTGTTTACCTTATGATATAAAGAACATAGTTTTTTTAAAATTGCTGCTTCCCTGTAACTGGTGAATAAAGTGAGACTTGAAAAAGTTATGTGTAACATTCTGTTTATGTAGCACAAAAGCAAAGCACATGGCACAGCTCAGCCTGGAGCAGACCAACCCTCTGGTTTCTTGCAGTAAGTTTTAGTTTCCTTTTGAATGGAAAAAAATTTTTAGTTCTTCTTCTTTTAATTTTTGTACAGGCTATGAATGAAATGAATGGGAAAGAGATAGAAGGGGAAGAAATTGAAATAGTGTTAGCAAAGCCACCGGATAAGAAAAGGAAAGAACGTCAGGCTGCCAGACAGGCCTCCCGGAGCACTGCGTGAGTGTCACCCTTGCACTGTGGTAATGCTGCAGAGGGAAGTTGTGCTGTGAAACAGGGGCTGCTTTAGAAGAACCTAAATAACTTAACTTTTCTCTGCTTTGTGTATTGTTAATCAACAAGGGCAAATGTATGCTTTGTTTTGTGTTGCTTTTGGAGATAAATAATTGCATGTTTCTTTTTCTCACTAGGTATGAAGACTATTATTACTACCCTCCGCCTCGCATGCCACCTCCTATTAGAGGCCGAGGCCGTGGAGGGAGAGGTGGATATGGCTATCCCCCAGATTACTATGGCTATGAAGATTATTACGATGATTACTATGGTTATGACTATCATGACTACCGTGGTGGCTATGAAGATCCCTATTACGGCTATGATGATGGCTATGCTATAAGAGGAAGAGGAGGAGGAGGAAGGGGTGGGAGAGGTGCCCCTCCACCACCTAGGGGGCGGGGAGCACCACCACCAAGAGGTAGAGCTGGCTACTCACAGAGGGGGGCACCCATGGGACCGCCGAGAGGAGCCAGGGGGGGGAGAGGGGGCCCTGCGCAGCAGCAGAGAGGACGCGGTGCTCGTGGAGCCAGGGGCAACCGTGGGGGCAACGTAGGAGGCAAGAGAAAGGCAGATGGGTACAACCAACCCGATTCCAAGCGCCGTCAGACCAACAACCAGCAGAATTGGGGCTCCCAACCCATCGCTCAGCAGCCGCTCCAGCAAGGTGGTGACTATGCCGGTAACTATGGTTACAATAATGACAACCAGGAATTTTATCAGGATACTTATGGGCAACAGTGGAAGTAGACAAGTGAGGAGGGATTGAGAATATTGGAAACATAGAATTGGCTATAGCTCTACATCTTTCAAAAAAAAAAAAGAAAAAAAAATTGGCTTAATGTTTCATCCTTCAGTAGCGATTGGCTGCCATTTGTATTGGGCTGAAGAATCACTCTATTGTGTATATACTCGAGTCTCTTAGTTTTCTTTTTTCATAAATGCACTTGGACATTACTGGGCTTGCAGAATTCCTGAACTCCATATGGGGTTTCAGTGCTTTTATCATTTTAGGCTTCATTTTAGCAGTTTAAAAGCAGGAATGGCACACTGTTCAATCATGATTTTGCAGAACCTCTGGTTTTGGACAGTTTCTTTTTTTTTCTTTTTTTTTGGATTTGGGATAGACTACATAGGAGTATGCTGTACATAAAAGTAAAAGCTAGTGCTTTGTCTTAGTAGTTTTAAGAAATTACAACAAATTAAGTTTTCTTGTATTGAAAATAACATGATTGTATGTTTTGCATTCCTAGAAGTAGGTTAACTGTGTTTTTAAATTGTTATAACTTCACACCTTTTTGAAAATCTGCCCTACAAAATTTGTTTGGCTTAAAACGTCAAAGCCGTGGCAATTTGTTCCTTGATGTGATTGTATTTCCAATTTCTTGTTCATGTAAGATTTCAATAAAACCTAAAAATCTATTCAAAACATTACCTATTTCAAATTCAATTGTGTCCTAAAACATTATTTCATTGGTAATTCTTGTGAAAAATATTGTTTTCAAAGTATAACTGCCTATGTGAGTGATCAAATTCATGCAAAATTTCCTGTGCTTTCCAACATGTAGCACTGTGGACATCAGACTGAAAACTAGGAGAAATTACAGACAGCCCAAAAGACACTCACTGTTTAATTGCTGTTCAATAATTTATCAGCATCTAATTTTGAAACTTTTTTTTTCCTATTTAAAAGTGTTGAATTGTATCCAAGCATTCACAGAGATCTAATTTAAATCTAGTCTTCTAATGTATTGTGGAGAAGGGAGCAGATCCTACAATGGTGTTAATTTTGTTCCTTTGATCATGTCCTGTGGAGTCCCTGTGGAGGCTGTTGTGGTAGGATCCAGCCTTACTGTATAATTGAGTGTACAAACACACAGGGAAATTATTTTGATCTCAAGCATCTTAGTCTAATCTAAAATAATATTTGACTAGGAATGAAAATTGCAAATTGGGTGCTGTGGCACACTAAACTAACTTCTTGCTGTGGATAACACAAACATACTCTCCAGATTCTGCTTATTTCTATCTTGACATTTTAATTTGATGTTCTGCCATGATGAACAATTTGCCTTAGAATTCTCCTGCCTTATAATAAAGGCTGTTAAAAAGTTTAAGACGTTATCTTTTGAGGGCATTGCTAGCTACATTATATTATGTGTTGCTTTGACCCTTGTCTTGGACATTCCCAGATGTCAATTTTAACTGGCAAATCATGACATTACTCTTGTGTTGCATCTAAGCCATTCTGTACCCCAATGAAGAACATTTGCTTCTCAAGAAAAGAGAGAAACAAACAGATTTATACTTTCTCTAAAGAAAACTATTGCCGGACCTCTAAACATCCAAATCCAGTACATTGCTCATACTTGATTTACAGCATTCCAAACAGACTATTGAGGAAGTTAAACTTCAGTGGTCATACTCCTCCCTTTGTCTTCTATTCCTGTCTGGTGTCTCAAGTGTGTTATGTCAGAATATACCCAGTAAGCTGAGCCTCCCCACACTGCTATGGATCTGGAATGGGATTGCAGGATTTGAGTTGGGACCCGAATCGAAGATGTCTGTCTGCTTCTCAGAAATGGGTTTGCCCCTGTCAGGCTCTTCCAATTAGTAGAATTGGTCATAACTAGATTAAAAATGCTTTTAAAAAAACAGTATGTAGTAGTACGTTGGGGTTTGGGGCTTTTTTCCCCACTTCATAAAATTAATGGGGCCAAATCATGCCCTCTCTTTTTCTTACCTGAGCAGTGAATTCAGAGGGCTGTTGCCTGGATATACACCTCAGGCTTTGGCTTGTGATAAGGATCTGGTTTGTAATTGTGTTTTAACACAGTTTTGCTGCCCTATCCGTATGACTTTCTGGTAGTTATACAGCTCTTGTAGTGCTGAGCATAACCCTGTAGTCCCAATAAGTCTTGGCTTTTCAGTATTTATTGTGAAGGGGATCTAGCACAAGGAGCTTAACTGGAATCACGTTTCAAGTCCTCTCCGTCTTGGAAGAAGGTAGTGTTCCCATATTGCACATGTTAGCCTAGGAGAGGTGAGGTGCTAGTACATACTGTGGGGGGAGTGGGGAGGAAGTGAAACACCTCAGTTACCTCAGTGGTTACGAAACAGCTGAGAAACAAAAATGTTAAAATTGTCTTCCACAAGAACTGTAAGGCTGCATCTTGTATTTACTTCTGCTCAAATCACTGTTTATAGTAATAGTTTATTAAATATGAGGAGCGAGCTATACATTTTTATAATTGAAAATTATAACAGTTAAACTCAGTAGAAGTTTATATTTAAGAGATATACCAATTTCTTTGATTTACATAGTTTATGGCTACTCAAATTCACCTTTTAAATTTGCAGCAGTACTTTATTCAATCCATAGATAAGGTGTGCTACAGCTTACTTGAATAGTGGTGTGTACTGCACTTGAAGAACTTAATGAAATAATGGAAAAAATAATTATCAAGCAAAGATACTATAGTACAGTGTAAAACTACCCTGCCTGACTCAAGGAAATAATTTCTCAGCACAATTTTGACATCTATTTAAAAATAAATTTAAATTTACTCTCGTGCATTTCTTTTGATTATTTCTTCAGTATAACTTAGCAAAGATCCTCTATAATATGCTGAAAATGGATTTCAACTTGCACACCAATATTCAGCTTTTATGAGTGTCCTGCTGGCATTGGAAGAGGAGCCATGAAATGGAGTTTTAATAATCATTTGATCACTCATTTATAGCAGTTGCTTAAATGTCTGTATTGATAAGGTGTTTTACTTAAGAAGTAAGTTACCAGATTCCTAGCAGTTTCAAAACTCGAACAAAATACTTTTACAGCTACTGTGTTATTATATACTTAATTTCACTTCATTAACAAGTTCAGTTCACTAAACTCAACTTACAATTTTACTATTTCATTCAATGTAGTTTGCATTTTTTCAAAGTGTTAAAGGCTTAATTTTTTCTAGGAATTGTTTATTTTCAAATCTCAGCTTCTGTAGTCTGATTATTTAAGAATGACAACTGCATTGCTTAAACTTTTCCAAAATAAACTCGAAGTAGAAGATCACCGCATGATTTTGGTGACTCTATAAAAACCTGACCACTTCTGTGTTTGGCCCTTAAGCCCATTTTTGTAATTTGAACTACACAGAAAAAAAATACAGAGGGCACTCTTATTATAAGGCTAGGAGAGAAATAAATGTGAAGTGCTGAGCAAAAAGTCTTAAAACCTCTCAAAACCATTTGGTACCAAGACCTATAGACCATACTGAATGAATGTATTTTCAGCAAGACTTATTTGTTATCCAAAAATGCTGGTGGCCCATCCATAGAACAGCAAGGACTTATCCTAGAAATCTGTCACCAGCAATCTTTGATCATGCATGACTTGAAGTGGAACATGTGTGTGATTAAGGATTGCTTGTATGGCAGAGGTTGGTCAGTGGAATTCTGTCATTCATGTGAACTGCGTGAGTAGCTCAGAGCCTTATAGAAAGAGTGTACCACGTTGTGTTCCTGTTTTTTCTAAAACAACAAAAAAAAAGAAGTTAGAGCTTCTGTTAACTTAGAATTGAATGAAGCTGTTGTAGTCTTTTGGCTTAAATTGTCCCTTGAAACCCAGAGGGGTTTTGTTGAGCATGTATCAGTTGATAAAATGTGTAGAGTAGGGAGAAAAAAAATCACTTGTACTAAAGGGAAGCCATAAGCTTTTGGTCTCATTCAAATAAAATAGTCAAGGTGGATCTGCGATACTTGGTTATGGTTCAGGAACTTTTGAAATTTTAGAACAGGAGAATCCCTCTGAAGAAATGTTTTAACAGCTTGGAGGTTACCAGAAGCTCTGAAAGACAGTTCAGAATATATTTTCTGATGTCCAGAAATCTGCAAGTGTCAATTTTGTATTTTAACTCCTTCCTTTTACCTGACTATCAGGGAAGCGTGATTGAGGCTGACCTGACATGTCATGATGTCGACTTGCTAGGTGGGGTTCGCAGGGGACATTAACCTTGGAGTTATCGGTAAGACAACTTTCTTTCTCATTTCCTTCAGTAAGGTGAAAGGGTTGGGGTGGGAGGAGGGAGGATATGAGCTCCACAGACCTAGCTAGGCACTGGAATAGCTTTCAGAATCTGCCATTACCATGGAGAGATTTCAAGTGTGGAAGGTAAAGGTTGAGGTTGAATTTCTCCATGTTCAAGAGAGGCATGGCATAGGTTTTTGAAATTAATTTGAAAATAAAGGCGACATGCATTCAGAAGAAAGGTGGATGCTCTTTTAGGGGTGCTGGAAGCATAAAACATTTTGAACATTTAAATTTTTCCTCTCTAATTAAATCCAGGTATGGGTTGGATTTCTTTCCCTAACAGTGGAAAAGCAAAGAAGTTGCAGCACACTTCTTCAAAGCTTAAGAATGCTGTTAAGAAATGTGTCCAAGTAGATCTCTGGAAAATAATAAAATTTTGCCTTGGAAATAATGAAACTGGCATATCATGAGTTTGAATCATTTATGTATTGAACATGATAATGCTTAGAAGGCGCTAATTAAGAGAGCATTGCTTTTGTACCAAGGGACAGTTGTAGTTGATCCCATTATAAAATCCCACTGGATTTTAATAATTATCTATTTTTGTGAAGGGCATATGTTGATTCTAGACAAACAAATAGCAAAAGCTGAAGAACAGGTTTGCAAATAAAACTTCAGTAGCTGGACGTGTTGAATCCTTCATGGCACTTGCTCATCTTGCACCTTTCCTCAGCCAGCAGACTTGTCTTTTCCTGATTGTACATTCATGCAGTACTTGGGAAGGAGCAGAGAAGTTGGAAAAGCTTACTAGGCTAGAGGAGCATTCCAGGTGCAGTCATTGTTTTCCGTGGGACTGAATAGCATGCCAGTTCTGACACCAACTGCAGAAGAAATGTGCCTGGTGAGTACAGGTATTTTGTAAGGATTTTTCAGATATTAAGTATTTGTTTAATTCCAGACAAACTTTACACAGCATACTGCAAGATGAGAACAGTTATGATCACACAAAGTTATCAATGTTCACTTGAGAGATCATAAACAGAAAGAAGAGGATCTCTTAATTCTGGACTCTCCAATCTGCATGTCCCGTAGAGCTGCTGGTAGTGAGTGTGGTAGGGTGTGTTGCACATGCTCAGGTGGCCTGTCTCTGGGAAAGGAAGCAGATGGCAAGGTCCTTACAGGAGAAAAATCCACTGAATAGATTAGCTTTTGCACATGTAGAGTTTGGAGATAGCTGGAAATAACTGGAATGGGACATGCTCCTTTCACCAAACATCAATCAGTGAAGTTCATGAGTTTAAAACAGAGTGTCAATACATATTTATGTGATCATAAGCTGCCAAATTGCATTAAATGCAAAAAAAAAAAAAAAGGGGGGGGGAAAGAATGAAAAACAGACCAAATTCCAGTTCTGACCTCCTTGCTTCAGCCACAAGCTTCACTTTTTTTCCTTCCTTAGCATCAGTGAGTGTACAGTCTTCTCATCGGATTTTCCTTTTGAACTTCCTGCAGAGCTTGTGTAAGTGTAGGACACACATTTTTTTCTCTGTCTCTGTTTTTAAATCTTCACAGCAGCCTGTGAGAGGTGGTTGTATTTCCATTTTAATTTCCAGGAATGAGCATCCATTGCATCTGCACCTGTTCACATGACATTATTCTTTATGACACCTTCAGACATTTCAGATTTGGTGTGCAGAAGATGCATACCCAGCTGGAATTTCAGAGGGGATGTGGTGTAAGCATTAATTTCATGATAGAAAAGGAATTTAATTCTGGAGAACATTCAGCTGTCTTAGCAATGGATGGTTCTGTTCTGAAGTTCCCTGCTGTGCTGCTTTAACTGCTGCAGAAAAAGGGAAGTGAAGCACTGCATGGGCTAAAAGGCCTGTGATTAAAAGTAGTTCAAGTGCATAATGGAAGATGGTATTGTAGTAAGTGTACCTAGGAGACTGAATACATGTTGCACAGCCAGCAATTTGATGTTTCTAATACTTTTTGTGCAGTTCCTGGATAAAGACTGCTTTCTGAAAGAATTCTTTGAAGCACGTTCTAAGGTGCCATGGTGAACCCTGCTTTAAGTAATCAGATTTTCAAGTTCAGCATATCGAAACACTGGGACAGAGATTTAGTGTAACTTCTTGCTAGTTGTACCTATAGAACAAAATGCAGAAAGGATAAGAACACCTTGTTTTAAGTTAAAGTCTGTTTTACTGAGACCAGAAATGTTGAACTCATCTTTGTGCATTTTCATTCAAAACCAATTGCAGCTACAGATTTTTCTCCCCGTTGTTCTGGGTGAGCTCTTTCCTTTTTTTTATTCTGCCCAGTGTTGGCAGTAGCAGTACTGAGATCACAGGAGGGGAATTCTTTTTGCACTTCTGTAAAATGCAAATACTGGAGGCAGTGTGCAACTTACCTGCAAGAATTTAATATGCAGTTTTTAAAAAATGGTACTGATCTCAACATCCAAGCCATCTCAGCTGATACAATTCTCACAGAGAATCTGGCTGAGGTCAGATAAATGAGCATGGAGTGTTCTGCTTTGAGCAGCAGCAAGAGGTTACAAGGAACTGAAGACAACTTCTTCAGCAGTTGATGAGCAGCTCCACAAAACAGGTTGGAGTTGCTGTTCAGTTACCAGGCATTGGTGCCTGTACTTACCCAGTGAAACCTGGAGCATAAACGATTCTTCCTGTAAGACAGCAGGTAAAGCCTATTAGTTAATACTTTATTTATCACTTGATTTTCCCCTTGAACACCTAGCAGTAGTAGCCATTCTTAGGGCTTCCCCATGTTTCTTGTTTTCTTTCGTTTTGCTGGCCATCACTGTGCAATCAGATTGTTTCCAGGTGGAGGAGTAGTAGCAAATATGTTCTGCTTATTTTTTCTCCTGCACATATTAGAAAGAGGCAGAAAACCATACGTAGCTGAGGAATCCCAAACCTGCAGCCCAGCAGCAGCAGCTGTGAGGGATCCTGCATCTAATTAGAAATAAATTTATCCTCGCTGCCTTTTCTTCTGATAAAGTTTATCTTGGAGAGCTTGTGCTCACCAGGCTCTTCTCACCAGTCTCTGTTTAAGGGCTGTGCTGTGAGCTAGCTTGAGTGGCAAGTGTCCTGGAAACTGCTGCTGGGAGGCACTTAAAGCAGATTTTTTCTTTTACAGTGTAAAGGATTTCTTCTCTTAAATAAAAGTACATAGTTAAATGCAGAACAGACTATTCCTGTTGGTGACTTTAGGCAGGTTTTAGATACTGTGCATCGAATAAGAACAGTGTGGTGAGGTGTCTCCGAGCCAAGCTAAGCCTTCCAGCCAGCCGCACACACATCTTCCAAATCTCAACTAACTCGTCTGGTGCAAGTGCTCCATGTCAGTGGATCATTTGTACAGGAGAGGCTTTAATATCTTTGTAGTATACTAATCTATAGGTAAACATATGGGTGAACTTCTGCACATGATGCCTACAATATTAGTTTTTCCTTTAAAAACACATGAAGTCTTCTAAGAGAGTAAGAGAGCTTTTAGCTACAGCTAGGTGATGCTGCATAGACACTTCATGTCTTTAAAGGGCTGTGTGTGTTCTGATATCACATCTGTGGTGAATTTCAGTGAACTAAAGTAGTCCTAATTGGTTTTGAATCTAGTTTTTGAAACTAGTTTTTATCCTGCTGTATATACCCACAATTTACCTGTTGCTCTGTTGTGAATGGTGTATTGAGAAGATCAAAGCTGTGCACCAAGTACACTGCACACAGTGAGATACATTGGGCTGTTCTATGCCTGCAAGTTACATTCTACCTGCATGATAGAGGATGAGTTCTTGTCTGTCAGCTTCTGAAAAGCTGCTGAGCTTCTATCAGGAATGCTTCTGAAAAGCTGCTGAGCTTCTATCAGGAATACTTCTGAAAGAGAGCAGGGACTTGGCATAACAAAGTAACTGGTGAAATCTCCATGCAGGCAAGAGGCAGATTTATCCTTATTTTCGGAACCAGTTAAATAATTTCTATTCTTGTGTACAGAAATTATTTCTTTAAAGCACTGCATTAGCAATTGCTTAAGTTTGTTGGCAGAACAGTAACAATGGCATCTTAAAAATACTTAGTTATAAAAAATTTATATGTTGGTCAAAAAAGACATTTGCTTCTCCAAATAAACTTTATTTTAAGTACCTCCATAAAAAGCTGAAAGACTATAACGCAGTTTAGTAATTTGCAGTTTTTATGCACTAGTCTTTTTCCAATATCCAGAACTGACTACTGGGAGTTTTAGTGCCTTTGGAAAGAGGACTCTGTGAACCTAAATTCTTGCAACTTACGAAAACAGGTCTTGAAGGACTTCTGTGTGGTTGGAGACAGAAGAGACCATACTGTTGGGAAGAATCAGGCTCTCAATTTTTCCACTACCTGATAATTTACAAAAGTCTGTTTCTAACATTTAGTGCTTGCAGTTGTTAAAAAAAAAAAAAAAAAAACAAAGACAAACAACCAACCCTTACAAAAACCCCAAAGTGGCAAACAAGGAAAGCTGATGTGGCTGTGCCCACAGCACCCTGCAGACTGGGCACCTTCTACTTCTCTCCCTGGGAAGGGCAGAGGAGTTGCAGTGGTGTGGGTGGGTGGTAGCTGCTCAGGTTTGGGAAACACCCCACAAATGCAGCAGGTTAGGAACAGCTGGATCGTTTTTCAGTAAACATGAGTTATTGATAGGGATGGCTCTAGTCCGACATCAGGTCTGGGGCCTCCTACTGAAGTTTGCTGTTTGCCACTCCAGGAAGAGGAAAAGGACTGTGAATTTTTTTTGCTTTCCGTTTTTGCTGGCATAGCCACTTTACAGGTATTTTATAAATCTGTTTGTGCTGCGTGTGTGGCCATGTTTCCATACTAGGCTGGCAGCCATTCCTTGCCAGCATGAGTAGCTACATTAAAGGAACCATAAAGAAGTTTCCAGGAACTGGGCAGGAAGGCCAAGACAGTGAAATATGTGAAATGATTTTAGGTGTCCAGCTTAAGATGTAGGCAGGTAGTGATAGGCCATTCCCCAGCTGAGGACAACTGCTGGCAAATTATTGTAGGTTTTCCTTTCAGTTAAAGAATAAAATAATCTGGTGATAATATCCATATACAAGGCTAGGAGAAATGAGTGATGCATGTGAGATGCAGATAGTGGCTGCTGCTTCTAGGAGCTGTAGACAGGGAATAAAAAAGCAAGTGACACAGATCTGTGTGGGTAAGTGGGGGAATTCCACCCAAAGACTGCAAAGACGTGGCACTCCTTGTGCATTACAGGATCTTGTTCACGGACTGTTCTGTCTGAGTGTGCTGTGGAGTCGTCTGGCAGGCAGCATACTGGAGGAGCTTGCTGTTTGACTTCAATCTCCCTGTAATAGCTCTGAAGAACACGTTTGGGCTGTGCTCCTGGAGTGGGTCATCTTGCATTCCCAAAAGTGTGCCCATCACAGACCAGTAGACTCCACTTCTGAGATGTGCATATCAGGCAAGTAAAGTCATCTCAGGTTTTTGAAGCAAAAATGTGTATGAAGTCTGAAACCCTGAACTGAAGTAAAGTTTCCAGAGGAATTTTGCATAGGCAGGTAAAGGACAACTTGCAGTAATATCAAAGTTGCATTAAAAGAAATCTGATATAGTCTGATGATGTAGTCTCGGTCTTCTGTGTTGTTATATCTTGAATTTTTTAAAATATGATGACTGGGTACATAGTAGCAGCAGTATTTAGGTAGGGAGATGAAAGCTGGTAAAGTTGCTAGTTGTTTTTTAAGAAAGTAAGATGAGCTTTTTTTTTTTTTTGTTAAGAGAATGCTTGCAGTAAGCTATATCTTTTCATTTTCATCTCTTCCTCTCAGCTCGATTAGCCCCACAAGGAGGAAGGATACAGGATAAAACTGCTTTATAAGTGTATGGTGAAAATCATCGCAGCAATGGAACAGCTTTTTCCTAGCATGAAATCCAAATCCAAAGTAGTGACTTGCTCGTAGGCTGGGTAACCAGGAGGGAAGTAGGAAGTACTGACACTAAATGATATCTGTGCTGTCTTCTGTGGCTGTTTCAGTTTGAGCTCCTAAAAGCTTGAAATGCAAGGAAGTTGTGTGTTTTACATCTTTTTAACCATTATGTATTTCTTACAAAGGCCTCTAGTAATGAGGTATTTAATGCAGGACAGACCACAGGGATGTTTGGTGTAACTTTTTTTTTTTTCTATTTATAAACACATGTTTTTCAGATACTGAGCTGGATCTGGCCATAGAGGTTGTGAACTTTGCTCTTGATGTAACAGAAACATGGGGTACATAATTCACATTGATTGTCTATTGTCAGGTACTGTGTTGGTAGATAAAAATTAGATAATGATGCCTGAATTGATTAATCCCCTGGGCACTGAGGAACTGCAGTGTATAAATATGTAAGACCTCCAGGAGGAAGCATGGGATTGGCAAAGCCAGGTGAATCTCAAGCAAAGACAGACTCCTTTTTGATGCACAGAGCCTCTGCTTGTGTTAGCAAAAAATTCTTCTCTGTTCCAAACCGAGACCACAAAATCTTTGGTGAGAAAAAAACCCCACAATCAGACTTTAATACCAAGAGCCTGAGAATGATTGCAGTTACTTACAGAGATAGAATTGCTTGATGAAAATTGAGATGTAAGTGTGATTAGATGTTCATTCAGTTGTTACACTCATGGTTCAGTCCTGTCATTAAAACAGCTCAGCCAGTGCAGGTGTCTTATGGCTGCCTGTAAGAAGATGGCTGATGGCAGAATGAAAGGAGAAGCAAAGTCTGGGGCTGTGTAAATGTGCACTTTTTTTCCCTCTCTCTATTAGTTGTCTAAACAAGCTATTTTAGAAACTGTAGTTATTAACAGCAGTCAGAAATCAGGCTCTGAAGAAGTTAAAACTTATTTTTGTATCTTCAGTACACAAGTGCCTGGACCCCTTTATCTACAAATAATGTTTTAGCTTCCATTCTCATTTCATCTCATCTCTCATAATCCCTGAAGAACATTCATGATACTGTATGAATTGAGTTGCTAAGTTACCTCTCCTTGTACATGTGGAGAAGTTTGATTGTTGGCTTTCCTGAAAGGATTTCAGGACTTCATTGATGCCATCTGGTATTACAGCCTCTGCACACACACTAGGATACTAAAGCTGTGTCAAGTCAGTTGGAGCCTGGATATGCTTTTAAATGTACAAAATGTAGCAAAATTCCTTTTTCCCTGTAGGTGAGCCTTGGCCTGTGGGTTGTAGCCTGCAGGGCAATGCTGCTCTTCACCTCCTGACTGATGCAGCTGCTGGCTGATGTCTGGCAGAACAGAAAACAGGTGGAAAGGGATTACTAGAACACAAATACCAATTACATCCTGGATTCCTGGGCTGGGTACCATGCTCCTAAACTTGTTAGAATAATACCTGGAATAATCAAGCTGTGCTCCACTACTTGAATCAAGTTTATTTTTAGCCCAGTTGTTTTTGAATTGAAACTGCTCAGGCAAAACTTGTTTTTGAAGTATTTATAATTGCTTCTTACAGTGTTGCACACAAATTTCAGCTGAATCGGGACTGAAGGAATTTGGGTGTACCAGTAGATGGCTTCTCCTTTGCAACCTTACACTGGGGGAAAAATAATAAAAAAAGAAGAAATAACTGACAAGTAGAGAAGTTGAACAGAAGATTATATGACTCCTTAGTTTCTTTTCAATATTTATTGTTACATTTTTAAAATGTTTTTCCTTTTCCAGGTGTTTTCTACGTTTCCTCGACTTAGGCTTTGTCCCTCTCAGTCTCTTATGGTTCATCATGCACCAGTAGTCAGCATGGTCAGAAGGCTTGGCTCATATTTACCTCACAGTTTAGAACTGATTCTTCTTGCAAACATTTAGGAAGCAAAGAAAAAAAAGCAACTAGTAGTTCACATTTTCCTGGTTTTCTGTATTTTAAATTGAAGTGATTAGGAAGCTGGGTTTTAATGAGCTTTTAGTAGAGGTGAGATAGAGAAGTGTTTGTGTAACTGCTCACTATATTTTTTTGAAAACACCTTTCTGGGTGTCACCTGACTCAGTGCCTTCTCAGGTACCTGCTGCTTTGCAAGGCTCAGGTGGAATATTTGTGAGACTGACATAACAAGAGAGGCAGAGTAGGATAAAAATCAGTTGTGTTCTCAGAAGTGGGGCTCAGTGCCTGCTTTTTTCAGTGTGATTTGGGTTGGGAGAAGAATTGAACCAAATAGTTTTGGTGTTTTGTTCATTGGTACCTGGTGAAGAGCAGCACAGAGCTGCATGACGTGACTGAAGGAGGGCAGCCCTTGGGAGCTGGAGAGAGGTAAGGCCTTGGTACACCTTGTCCTTGTTCAGCCCTTGCTTTCCTCGTGTTTGACCTATGGCTGTAGCCTCTCTCTCTTTGGTCACAAAGGTGTCAGGCCCCATACACCTGCATCCTTTCCAGTTCCTCTCAGGGAAGTTCCTGGTCTTGCCAAAATCCAAACTAAATGTGTAGCATTGCCTGCAGCTTTTCAGCTGTTACATGTTTTGTCATGGAGGTCTGTGCTTGTCTCTGTGTGTTTCCACTTTGTGTGTGACTGTTTCCCCTTTGGGCTTGGACCTTTTTCCCCTTCTCATGATGGCTCTTCAAGACTTGGTCTTCCAGTCTCCTACCTGGCCTATGTTTACAATAAGTAAAATATTTTAAGCCCTTTTTCTCATTTTGGTGGGTTTTGTCCATGAATAGGACCTCCTGACATCCCCCAGAATCTAGGGTAATGTCAGAGGTGTGGCAGTAGCAGGTGATGTTTGAGGTGTTGCTGTTAGAGGTGATTATGCTTCATTGACTCTGAAAACCTTCCCATTCCCTTGAGGTGTTCCCATCTCTGTAGTGCCTTCCTAGTGCTGCTCAGTTGGAAGAGTTTCCATCTTCCAGAGCAGTACCAGAGGTAACCAGAAGGACAAGATCAAGCCTCCTTTGGCTTTGGGGCTTTGCTCTGTTTTCTGAGCCCTTTCTGATACAAATTGCACATCTTGTGACCAAAGAGTTTTAGGTCCAGAAATCAGCTTGGCTTGAGTGAGCTTTAGAGCTTTAAATCCACATGCTGATGGCAGGACCCCATCAACCTTCACTGTTTCTTGGAACAGTTATTTGTTGGTTGCCTTTGTTTGAGGTGAGTGATTTTTGTCTGGGTTCTTTGATCTCTGGTCTCTGGTGTGTGCTGGATCATCAGCCTGGCTTAGCTTGTGCCTCTTGATCTCTTCAGGGTTCATTCATTTTTTAGAGAAACAGGATATTGAGATCACAGTTCTTGAATCTGAAAATCTCTAGTTTCTCTGTAATTGGTGGCTGTTTTGTACTCATGGCTTTTGGCTGTTAGTCTTAGGAAGTGCTCTTGGGGAGCACGGTGGTGGTGCACTGCCTCACCTTGCTGGTGATACCTTGACAGGTATCATCTCTTACACCTCCATAAGCAACATGAAATCTTGCCTGTTTATTCATCATCCATGTGAGTAGGTCAGAGTAATTTAGGACTTTAAATCCTTGCCTTGTCTTAAAAAAAGAGTAAGTAAACACCAGTTAATGTCACTGCTGCACAATGTTATGAATTGCCTGAGCAGGTATTAGTGGAGTTGCATTTTATTTCACCAGCAGGATGTTCAAGTTGATCCCTCTTTGACCAGTTTCTCTCTCTTTAATGGGCAGTTTGGAAAAAATAATGATCTGCTCCAGAATGGCTGGGATTTCTTTTATTATGCATGCTTAAGAGAAGCATCTAAAAAATAGCAGGAGGAACAGAGTTAAAAAGAAGAAGAAAGCCTTACTGCTAAACGCAAGAAACATGGCTATACATTTTTTACCATGGACCAAACCTCCAAACTGGTATTCAAAGACTGAAGTGTGAAAATAACTGAAATCAACTCTGGCAGTATGTCACATTTCTTTTAGTGACCTGAAGCAGTAGCTCAGGTGAGCATCACCTGCATTCTTGTTTCCAGATTCAGTCCTAAGTTTTCGCTTATAGATAATTGTACAGGTGCAAAGAGTTGCACCTGTGGAAAAAAAAAAAAGATATTTCCAAGTCTGCCTCAGTAATTTGGGATATTTGGTGGCATGTGAAATAGGTGACTTTGTTTCACTTACCTCTGGCTTTAAAGAGATAGAGGAGGATGGTGTAACACCTGCTCATGATCACTGCAGTTCTGTAAACTGTGTGTGTGAGAGTTGATTAACTATTTGCATATTAATATTACTACCTAGCAATCTCAGATTTTTCACCATGTTAACTAAGAGCCTTTTCTGAGATTGAGAATTCTATTTTATTCATGTTTGCTATTTTTATATCTGCTGAAGGCCAGCTCCCTCTTTTCCGTGGGGTAGGATTGCAGGATCTGTGCTCTTTGTTTTAATAACTGTCTCCTCTTTGAAATGCCATTATTTCTGGTCTGTTTTTAGATGATGAAGGATAGACACTGTGATGGGCACTAAAGCATGGACTTGAAGTGTGCACTCTGGTGGCAGGTACTCTGTCTGGTCCCGGTGGTCTGATGTGTCTGAGGAAGGCTTAGGTGCTGTGTGTTTTAGCTGTGGTTTGCTCCATTTATTAATTTCAGTGTTGATTGAAATATTTGTCTTTGTTTATAGCATATCCAACAGCTGTGTTGCAACAGAGAAGGTAAGTTTAGAGCTTAGGGTTGGGGGCAAAGGGGTTGACAACCAAGCTCTGGATAGTTTATCTGTTTTGGGGTTTTTTCTGATACAATCCTTGAAGTTTCTGGACAGATGTTGGGTTTATGGACATCTGTCAGATTGAGCAGACAGCTGCTGAAACTATTACAAAACGGCAAGAAACAGGGCATTTATTATACATTATATGGGGAGGAAAAGAGACTAATTTGAGAATTACATTTTTAACCATTCTTGAAGTATTTATTTGTCCTTTAAGATACAGACACAGATGCAAATTCACCAATCTGTTCAGTGGGATATTTTTCCTGTTCATTTTTCTGATTGAGACTTAGCATTAGTGTTGCACTTGTTGCTAGAAACTGGTCATGCTCATTTTTCTCTGTTGAGCTCAGTGAGTTGTGCTCTCCACTCTGTGATGGGGGATTGCTGGTTGCTGTTAGCTTTGCTTTAAAGGCAAGAATTCCTGGGTTTGGTCAGGTTTAGGACATGTTTTTTCTGAAGCCTAATAAAAGCATTAGCTAATATATATCTCGATTCTCTGATGTGGGCTATAAAGGACTTGCCTGTGAATACATATGAATTACCTTGTTTTGACAGGTAATTAAATCTGGATCTCTTCCTTAGGTGACAAAGCAAACAGTCTCAGATATGCTTTGCTAGGAAGAACCATGTGTAGACAGCAAGGTTTTATTATCTCTGGGGAAAAATGCATGAAGAACACAAAATCTAGATGACCTTGAATGAAAACAAAGAAAGAAAATTTTATGAGATACAGTATATTAATGCCTCAGCTTGGATGTAGGAATTCCTGAATGTGAATTTTGTTTTAACTGTCATTAAAGCTCTGTGTACAATCTGTACTTCTGCAGGAAATGGGAAACATCCCAGGGACTGGCTGGCTGCCTGAAGAACCCCAGCACCTGCCTTTCATGGCAATGAACCCTGAGCATTGATGTGCCCATGGTAGCAGTTCAGGTGGGTGTGTTACCTGTATTTGCAGACTTTTCTTGTTCTCTGCATTGTACCAGAAACTGCACGTGCCTTGTACAGTCTGTTTGGTCCTCTTGTAATGTCCTATTTTCCTAATAAACATCTTTTGAAGTCTTTGCTTTGTGGCTGATTTCCAAGTGTTCCCATGTGTTAGGTGCATCCTGATGGATTCTTTGGATCATGCAGGGAGGAGAAGAGAAACTCTTAACTGCTTCCTTTGAATAAAAACCTTATTTGAAGCTGCTACATCCACACAAGACCTTTGCTAGTAGTTTCTCTGTTTTGAGTATTTTCTTGGAGTGTCCTGATGCTTAAGATCAGACAGAAAACCATTGTAAGCAAAATCAAAGAAATTTGTCATGAAGAAAAAATAATTCTGGATGTTTGTTTGGGAAATGATGGTGAAACAAATGGGGAGTTGTGATCCTGGGCTTTTGTTCCTGTGAAGTGCAAAGTCCTGTGGGAAAACTTCAGCCATCTGAACATGAACTACGTTGCACTTACAGGAACACCCAAGAGTTTGGCTTCATTCTGGCTTGCTAGTTTTTGTTTCAAAGGAGGACTGAGAAGAGAGCAGAATGCACCCAATGGTCTTTATTGCACTTCCCTGTGTTTTCAATATTCTTCCATTTTCTTTCCAGGGAGGAGGGAAGGTAGCCTGTGTGCCTGTGCAGATCTGTTTTCAAGAGGTGAAAATTTGTGTGTGCATGTGTGTATTAACTGCCAAATCCCTTTCTTCTATAGCAGTGTTCTGGCATGTCCTGGAGTTCAGTGTGGCTTTGTTTTTCAGTTCAGCTGGGCAGACATTACCAGAATCCCTCAGAAAAACACTTTTTTCCCATGCTTAATCCTTTTTACATGCAGTATTGTACTAATCTTGCTGAATAGCAGGAATGTACATTTCCTAACAACAGCTGCTACAGAAGTGTAAATTAAGAAGCTGGCATGAGATTTTTTTGGAGATTTGGCCAAGAAAACAGGATTAGAGTTAATCCTATAACAAATAGGTATGGCAACTTAAAAAAAAAACATCCAAAACCAAACATGTTTGTCAACTTAAAATCCAAAAGTTTAGAAGTTTGATTCAGCTCTAACCCTCCTCAAACAAACAAAATCTTCTCAAATGTCTCATTTTGGCACATTGAGGTGTCAGTGCAGTCCCTGAGCACAGCTCCCTGCTCCTCCCCGGTGTGGCCTGCTGGCAGGCAGCTCTCTCCCTGGGAACAGGATGGTGTGATGATGTGTTCAGTCAAAATTCAGTGAACATCTATTATGGAAAATGTTTATCTGTGAATAACCAAGCAAGTCACTTTCACGGGGAGAGGGGAGACACTTTTCAAGTAGGACTGGCCTGGAGGAATCATTGGCTGCAGATGAGGAGCCATCCCCAGCCCCCTGAGTCCACCAGAACACAAATAAACTTGCTTTATATTTGTGTTTGATTGTGTGAATTCCTGCTTTTTCTAAAGGCACCTGTGATTTGGAAATTAATCTCGTGTGTAAGTTGTATTCATGTGAGACCCTTCCTGCAGTGCTGCATCCCCTCTGTGAGGTCTCCAGCACAAGGAGGACAAGGAGCTGCTGCTCAGAGTCCAGTTCTGAGATGCTCTGTAGGCTGGAGCCCCTCTGCTCTGGAGCCAGGCTGGGGGTGTTCACTTGGAGAAGGCTTGGGGGAGACCCAGAGCCCCTTCCTGTGCCTTAAGGGACTCCAAGAGAGCTAGAACAGAGTTATGTTCTCAATATTTTACCTTTTTTTTTGCCCCCAACTATTTAACTTGATCAGTCATAGCCAAAATTCTTCATGGTGTGCAGCTCTTGCATTTTAAAAATTACCAAGCAGTGCTTTACAGGTGATTTTATTGCCCCCTGCTGGAGTTCAAATAAAAATTTAGATTTTTTTTTTTTTTTAATATATTTTGGCTACCTGAAATGCCATTGGATGAGGGCAGGTGTATTAGTGATGTACTTAAAGAAATGCAGGCTAACCTCTCCCTTACCAAACCACTCATTGACCCATCATTCTGTTTGTAAAGATCAACTGACAAAACAAATGAAGGCAATATTTGAATTTTATCTTTATAAGGAAATCAGAAAAATTGGGCAGTAGACAGAACTCGAAAATAGTGTGCAAATGTCAGCTGAGGTGGCAGATGGAGCCTGGGCTGCAGCACTGGGAACGGGGACAGCACAGAGACATGCTGGGAAACTCGGACCTGCAGCTTCAGAAACAAATGTTTTCCAGACAACAGCAGCTTTGGTGATAATTTGGGGGATTTTTGCATTCCTGGGCCTGCCCTTCATCCAAGAGGGGCTTTGGAATGGAATTGGACAACTCTGCAATATAAATTAGTTACTAATCCTTTCTCCTGATTTGCTGCTCTGCTGGTCAGACTCTGCAGGAACCAACGCTGCCGGCAGCCTGGGTCCCTGGGATGTGGTTTTGTTGGTGCTGTTGGTTTTTGGGTGGCTGTGGCAGGTGTGCCTGGAAAGCACACTCTGGCCAGGATGGCTAAAACTTAGCTTGTTTTGTCCCATTGTGACCTGGGGCCATACCAGGAGAGTGGATGCAAAGTTTCGTGGCATGGATGGCTTGGAGAAACCTGAACCACCTGCCACTGATGTAAAAACATTAAACTGAAGGACAGCAGCTGACAAGGATTATTTTTGTGTTGACAGTGTCATGAACTGTCATTTGTGGTCTAGTTTAAACATGTGCCCTTTGACCACTCCCAATGCTCCAAAAATTTATGGATGGTTTCTGCCTTAGACTTCACTGTTTCCACTAATGATTTCTGATGCTTCTTCATGTATTTTCTCTACGTAGCTTCTTTGTGATGAAATGGATTTCCTACAGAGTCTTGCAAAACAAAAAAAGTAGTAAAATCTCTTTGGTCATGATGACCTCTCCCCCCCACCCAGGACACATTTCAGGTGTAGCTGCTGCAGTCCCCTTTACCTGTCCCTCAGGGACTGTGTGTCTCCAGAGACACCGTGAGTGGGCTGTGCCCAGAGATGGGCTGGGTTGGGCAAGGAGCTGGTGTGAGGAGGGAGAGCAGCACCTGGGCTATGGGATCAGGCTGGAAGAGCTGGGGCTGTTCAGCCTGGAGAGGAGGAGGCTCCAGGGAGAGCCCCTTCCAGTGCCTAAAGGGGCTCCAAGAGAGATGAGGTGGACTTTAGACAAAGGTCTGGAGGGACAGGACAAGGGGGAATGGCTTCCCCCTGCCAGAGGGTAGGGTTAGATGGGATATTGGAGAGAAATTTTTCTCTCTAAGGTTGGGGAGGCCCTGGCACAGGGTGCCCAGAGAAGCTGTGGCTGCCCCCTCCCTGGAAGTGTCCAAGGCCAGGTTGGGCAGGGCTTGGAGCAACCTGGGATAGTTGAAGGTGGCCCTGCCAATGGCAGGGGGTGGAATGAAATTATCTTTAAGGTCCCTTCCAACCCAAACCATTCTATGATTGTATGTGGTACAGGAGCTCTGGGGCTCTCCTGGATGAGGAAGGCTTTTGGAGATTTGGAATAAGTTGTGCATTCTTAGGACAAATAAATAAAGCAGCAAAAACAAGGATGTGGCATCCTAGGGCACGTGCTGTGATGCAGGGTGGGAACTGGGCCCACGTCTGGCCTGGCACACAGCCTGCACCCTTCCTGCATGGCTTCCCCTCTCGTGGAAAAGAGCTGCTGGAGCTGGGTGTCCCTGGGCCCTGCTCAGCTGTGGTGGAGGGCTTTCTGTGCCTCCATAGGCCTTGATAAGGTGTATTGCTGGGACTGATAAAAGATTGCAGGGAATGAGCTTTGAATTACGAAAAAGAGATTGGAAAAGCCTCATTATGTATGTTAATTAATTAAAATGGGAGTTAGAAGTGTTCCCACCAGAGCAGCCAAGCCAGGCAGGGAGTGTTGTGCTCTGCTTCCAGAGCAGTGTCACACTGCTGGACCCAACTGTAGGACACAGACTGGTCCCATCCTGCCTTTGGGGGAGGGATGGGGGCTGCAGGTGAAGCTTTGGGTGGGAGTTGGCTCTGCAGGGCTTCCCCCACCCCACATGCCCCTGGGGACTGCAGCCTCTCACCCTTGCACTTCCCCAGGATGGTGTTTGTTCCCCCTGCACAGCCTTGCAGCCACTGCAAAGAGCCAAGAGCAGGGGCAGGAGATCTCCAGGTGCCCACCTATCCTCAAGTAGCAGTTAAGGTGGTTCAGGTCCAGGTAGGACAGAGAACCATCACCTCACATTTTTAGTTGTCTCCTGCTTTGTGCTTTTGGAGACTGCAGCCACCTGTGGTTGGCCTTGCACGATGCCTCCTGAGAGACGAAGGAACAGTGGAGAGAGGGATCAGAGTGGGACCTGTGTTGTGGTTTCTTTGGCAGCTTGGTACAGGTAGTGCTGGGCAGTGGGCCTCAAGGGAAGGAAAGAGATTAGGGTTATTGAGGAATAACCTTTTAATCTTTCTTTATGCATCACAAAGAAGCCAAACTGGATATAAGCCATTTCCTTTCCCTCTAAGCATTGAGTCGATTAGCTGATAGCATTGTGGAGGTGCACATAGCCCAACCACAGCGTGAAGTATCTGTCCTGTGAGCCTGCTTGGGGCCAGTCCTATATCATCCTTCCTGTAATTCCTAAATAGCTTCCCCAGATCAAGCTTCAAGCTTTGGTGCTGTCCTGTGCAGAGCCAGGAGCTGGACTTGATTCTTGCGAGTCCCTTCCAACTCAGGATATTCCATGATTCTGAGTTAACTCCACACCAGACAGCTCCATTGTTCTTTATTGTACCTCATGTACAAAGTTTGTTGTTGGTGTAACCTCCATGATTAACTGGAAGCTGATCATTTGTAACATCCAAAAGCTGGCAGTAAAATAACTGCATGTGCTGAGAGGTGGCTGTGTGCATGGCAGTCTGCCAGTCCAGGTTAGAAACCAGAGCACACCTGGTCCTGAACTTCAGTGAACTCCCATTATCCCCTCTGTGAAACCACCCACACCCATGTGACAGCTCTTCTACCTGAGTATTGCCTGCTGTGATGATCTGTCTCATTATCTGTCTGCCATGGCTGCTGTCATTACCTCCCACATCTGAGTTCTACCAGAGCTCCCTCCTACATCTAAACTTTCAGAGCCTTCAAGGGAGGTCTTCACACTGAAATTCTGTGAAATCTGGTTCTTTCCATGCCCTGGCTGCCTTGGCTGGGACCCTGTAGCTCTGTCTGCCTTTTGCTTTGGGAACCTCCAGTTTGAGGGTTTCCTGGCTCCTTGCACCCCAGTGCAAGTTGGAGTCACCTCCTGTGGGGCAGCGTCTCAGATTAGAGATCCTGAGGCCCCTTGAGTGCATTAAAATACTTGAGGATTCATGATTTAAGTATGAAATTGCCCTCATCTTCCTTGTGCAATGTGGGGATGATTTCATGCACCCTGTGTACCAGTGCCTTGNAAGGGGGCTGCTTCCCAGCCCCTCATCCAGGGCTCACAGCTGGGCTCCCTTTGGAGCAGCCCTGGAGAGACCCACTCCAGCCCCAGAGTAAATCCCTGCTGGGGCCAGTTTTGCTCTGGTTTTTCTCTTTCTTTATTGCTTATTAGCAAAAATAATTGTTTTCCTGGTGTGTGGAAAGTATAGCAGAGTGGCTGCTGTGGGATCTGCCCAGAATGAGAGAAATATATTCAGCTGTAGGTCTGATGTGTTAAACCCATAGAGTCCTGCCCCAGGCAAAGCCCAGCTGGTGGCTGTGCCTGGAGAACTGCCCAAGCCAGGCCCTGCAGGCAAGGACCTCCTCTCCCAGTGTGCTCCCCTTTCACTGCTGTAGCATTTTGGGGATGGTCTGGATTTCCTTAGGGATGTCCCCTAAAAGCATGGGACACACTGTGTTCCTACAGGATGAACACAGGACCCAGCTGTCACCTCTGAAGCAGGGCCATCCCTACAGCCCAAATGCAGCCAGTGAGGACCCTGCCAGAGCTCTTCCCCAAGGACCAGCTTTCCTCAGAGGCTGGGCTGGGGACAGCTGGAGACCTGCAAGCTTTTGGAGGACTCTTTCCCTTTCCTGGTGGAGGTGTATCCCTTTGCACAGATGTGGCTGTGGGGCTGCAGAAATGGCTCTGGACTGCTGGTTCCTCCTGAGCAGCAGGGTCCTAGCAGGAGGTAATTGCTGATGGGATAATGTGAGCAGTGAGGGTGCTCTTTCCAGGGACAAACGTGCAAAGGAGATTCTGTGACCCGAACACACAACTCCAGGGCATGGCTGGAGGCAGGACATGACTCTGTGGTGTTCTCCAGCCAGGCTGAGAGCTGCTGAAGAGAACCGAGTGGGGAGGTTTTTCACCTGGGATCTGACTTGGCACATTCAGAAACTTCTGTACAGGACAAGAAGTTTCTGCAGGGACCGTGTGTCCCCTCAGAGATGCTGTTTCATTGAAGCATGGCCTGGGCACCTCACTGGCATGGGAGCACAGGACCCCTGCTCCTGGCTCTCCTGGCTCTCCAGGGCAGAGGAGCTCCACCCCTGTGCTGCCCTGGGCCTTTTGGAGGAAGCCACACTCCTGCTTTGGGAGGTTTGTGTGAAACAGAGACATAGCCTGGTGGTACCACCCTGAGGACTGGCTCAGTTGACAGCAGCTGGGGTTGTTGCTGCTTTCCCAGGCATTCCCACTAAACACATCTGTGGGGAGGAGAGGAATGGAGTAGGCTGGACCCACAGCCTGAGTCCCATGTTCATGATCCCTTTAAGGACTGTGCAGGACTGCTGCAGCCACCACATGTCACAGATGGTGTCCAACTGTAACAAATACCATTTACCCAAGACAGTGGGGCTAAAGAAATCCACCAATCTTGGCTGGTTAGAAATCTTCAATGATTGCTCCTTAGTGAGGGGAATGACTTTGCAAGCTCCCTAGGACACCCATAGGGAAAAGCCTCTGCAGAGCCTGCAGGACCAGGCATCCTGGCACTGTGCATGGTGGCTGCTGTGAGGAGCCAGCAGGAACTGCCCCAATATCACCCTTGCACTGGCTAGACTCATATCCTGGGGAAGGCAGGAGCCCTGACCTGTTGCTGCCCTAGAGGCAGGCAGGGGACAGGACACAGCCGGCCATCCACGGCTGCCGGGATATGTGACACTTCCTGCAGGAGTCCCTGCGTCCTCATGGCTTGTGGCAGTCACTAACCCACCTGCTCAACTGCTGAAAGGTTGTGGAATTCAGCACAAGAAGCCACTACTTGGCTGCAGCTTTTTGCTCTCAGTTACTGGTTTCTGAAGTTTCATGGTAAATACATCTCGGGGCTGAGGCAGAGCTCAGCCTGGCTGCAGAGGCAGCACCAGCTGGTCAGTGCTCATTGCAGTCACAACAGCCTGAAATTTGGCTTTTTAGTATCATTTTTTTCTTACTTTTTTAAAAAGTTGTACAGAGAAGCTGTAAAATAAAACATAGGTATTGTTCATGTTCCTGTTTTGCCTCTTCTTTTGGCTCTGTCCAGGTGATTTTGGGTGAAGTGAAATCAGAGCAGACGTGAGTTTGGGGGAGTTCCTGACGCAGGGTAGGATCTTAAAATATTTTCTGTGTAGTCCTGACATACTCTGCTCGAATGCTGTGGTATAGCATCCTGGGGAGGGTGGTACTGTGTATCAGAGAGGAGGAATTTGATGATTTTGAGGTCTACAGGAATAGAAGTAGGACAAATGCAAATGTGCTGAGTGAAAGGATGGTCCCTTCGCAGAAGGATTTTGCACCGTGCTGGGTCTGGAATGTGACACCTTCCAAAAAAGCACTTTTGCAAACAATTATAAAATGCATTTGCCCACAAGGCTCGTGCTACAGCCATCTTTGTACTGGCACATCTACCTGATCTAAGGTTTACAGAGACCCTTGGGAGCATTCTGAGGAGCTCGTGGGAAGGTTCAGATGATTGATGATAAGCAGCAGATAAGGAAGGCTCTGCCTGAGCAGTATCTGCAGTGGGAACAAACTGGGACAGTGGCCAAGGGCCACTGGTCAGCTGAGCTGCTTTACAGAGGCAGAGGATGCTGTGACCCACCCAGGAGAACACTGCAACTTGAAAGCTGACCACTGCCAGTGGTGGGGGAAGAAGGAGCCTGTGCAGCCATGAGCCAGGTGAGAGAGCTGAAGCTCCTCCAGCTGCCTCCTCTGCCAGCTGCTGGAGGAGGTCAAGGCAGCATCTGAGAGGGAGGTCTCCCAAGCAGCCTGCATGCCAGGGGAATGTTGTCTTGCTGCAAAGTGGGTCACACTCTTCTCTGTGATCTGGGGGCCACAGCCCAACAAGTGGCAGGGCACCATGTCTGGATGTGCAGTAAGAACTTGGAGAAGAAAAGCTTCTTTCCCAGGGACTGCAACCCTGGGCCACCAAAAGCTGGGTCAGACAATGCCATGGCCAACCTGAGCTGGTCTGGGGGACAGCCCTGCCCCACGTGGGAGGGTGGACTGGTGACCTCCAGGGTTCCCACTACAGCTGTGGGAATTACTGCTGTAATTCTGTGACTTGCCCCTTTGGGTGAGACTCAGGGGGCTCAGGGGTTTGTGTGAGAGGGAGAATGGAGGGCTCAGCTAACCCGGGTTAGGGAAGCTCCTCAAAGGTGTTTTCAGGGGTACAAGGGGTGTTTTCAGGGGTACAAAGGTGTTTTCAGGGGTACAAAGGTGTTTTCAGGCTGTCCCCTGCCTGCTGCCTGCTTAGAACCAGCCCTGAACACATCCTGCAGTACCAGGCCAATGTCTGCAAGTGGCACCTGAGCTGTGCTGCTGCCAGGCTGCAGAGATGGTGCCTGGTGTGTGAACCTGGAGGACACACCCAGCTCTCGGCTCTCAGTCCCTCAAACGCAGCTTTAACTGGATGTTTTCCACAATGGTCCTCTGTCCCAGACATCTCCAGAGCCATAGGAAGTTGGTTCTAAGATGACAACTTGGATAAATGGAAGTGTATTGTAACCACACTGTGTTAAATAATGCAGCATATGGATAGCATGGAAGTTAATTTTTAAAAGGTTTGTCTGCACTAGCTCCTGATTGCTTTCTCATCTGTGGCAGATTCTCTGACTCTCTCCCTCTCCATGTTACTCAGATGCTATTGTTTCATGAGAATTTCTCAGAGTTATTGGTACCTTAATGTCTTTTTTTTTCCTATATATCATCACTCTTGATTTCTTTCCGCATTAAAAATAAGATTATTGTGTAATTTTTCAACATAATGTCTTGGTTTCTTACGAGGGAGCAGCCATTGATTTAAATTATTGATGAAGGTAACATTACTCCTGCTAGAAAGTGCCCTGACAGCCAGTGAGTATGTCTGAATTGCCCAGGATTGATAACTGGGGTTTCGTTGTGCCCTCAGTGTTCAGTGCTGACCTGGAGCCCAGCAGCTGTAACTGTGGGACAGTGGCAGCCCAACAGCTCTGCTCCCATCACATCTCTACCCTCAAAGGTTGGCATCACCACCTCAGGGTCATGCAAGCTTCTGAAGGAGATACTGGGATGAAAGGAGGCCTGGTCCAAGAGCTGCACCTTGCTACACCAAGCATGGTTGTGGAGCTGTTCAATATTTTCCATTGAAGAGACTCTCTGGAGAGGAGAGTTCTGACCCAGACAGTCTCCCTGTGTGTGTGCAGAGAGAGGCAGCATCTCTGGTCCTGGCATGGCCTGCCTAAGGCATCACATCACCACCTCAGTCCAAGGGACGGGGTGCCTCAAACTGTGCTTCAGGAACAAGCTGTAAGAGCTCCAGAAAAGCTGACTGAGTGTCAGTGCTTCATTTGGGTGGAAAATGCTCAGTAAGACTCGTTCTGAGGGCTACTGTAGGTGAAAAGAGCACATTCTCAGCTGAGCACTTGTGTTTTGCATTCTGTGTCATTTCCCATTTTCTCCTTGCAAGGTTTGTTCCTGTTTTACTGATGCAAATACCCACTCAAAGCACTCATTGAGCTGGCTTTAATGAGCACTTTAATGAGCTGCTGAAAATTCAGGATTGCATCTGAAATTGTAACAAAAATGCCTGTCACTTTATTCCACAAACCCTAAAGGACTGTTTAACAGAGCACAGTAATCACAGAATGAAAGGACCTGCAAGGGACCAGTTGTAACTGTTGTTAAACCAGTTGTTTGCTTGGGACTTTTTCCAGCTGGGACCTCTTGACAGGCTAATTCCTCTATGTGGCTACTCACCCAAATGACAAAGGAAGTCTTTCACATATTCAAGCCCAAACCAGTGATTTTTGACTTTACACTCTTCAGCAGCAGCTATTCCCTCCATCCAGTCCTTCTTTCACGTGATCCTTTCCCCGCTTGTGGCTCCTCCAGTTGTTTTACCTTACTGTGCTAGGAAAACTCCTGTCCAGTCTTACAGAGCTGCCCTGGAAGTTTTAGCTCTGCAGGGCTGCTGGAACCTGCTGGGCTTTGCTCATCTGCCTGCAGCCCTCCAAGCTCCCCTGGAGGCACCGAGTGCAGAATGTTAATGGTGCTGTGTCTCCAACCATGACTGCAGGCAGCAGGCTCTGACTGAAGAGCAGAATGCAGCTTATCCCCATCAGCTCCACACAGCTGCATCCAGAAATCCCAGGAATGTTTTGGTGCTCCAGAATTTCTCTGTTTCTCCAAACTGGTCCTCTCCCCACAGCTCTGTACACTGAGCTGTGTTATTCTTAATCCACAGATTAAAGAGAGCACTACATACAGCTATTTGCATTTGCCTGCTGCAAAATTTCTCAGTTCTACCTGGCCCCTGCCCTCCTGGCCCCACATTGCACCCTCCAGAGCATCGTCACTGAGCCCCTCTAGAAGAGGATTGGGCTGGGTGGGAGAAGCTGAAGCACTCAGGGGAGTACAGCCTCATCCACACTGTCAGGATAAGGACCAAGGTATCCAGAGTTCTCCAAGTGAGACTTTTGCCAGCGAAAATCTTGCTGCTTAAACTCAGTGTCAGCTGAGTCTTGCAGAGAAGGTTTCTAGCAGAGGCGAGTCCTGTGATGCAGCACTGAGTCTATATTTGTGCACAGATAGGAAAGTTCACCCACTCTATGTATAGAAAACCTAAATATGTCGTGTGTGTTAACTGCTTTTTCTGGGTGTGCTCCCATAGCTGCTGCGACAAATCGAGGCTGCGCTGCAGAGCCGTCCCTTCTCCGAGATCCCTGCTCATGGCTGCTTCCCACCGTGGCTGGGTTCCCCAGGAGAGAAGAACCACCACAATCAGTCCCCAAAGTGTGTCTACAGCTAACCCTACATCACCCTCTGTGAGTCACCATCACCCAGATCTCATCGCACAAAAGAACATTTTTGACTGTGAGGTCAATCCAAGCATCTGACTGAAAATTCACCCCAGATGAAAATCCAGCAGAACTTTAAAGAAGGTTTTCAACTTTCGAGTAAACCCAGAGTATTTTTCTCAAGCCATAATAAAAGTTCAGCTTTATATTCTGGAGTTATTTAGCTCATTTTTCTAAGCAAATGTTGAATATTTTCCTTTAGAAAATTTTTGCACCAAAAACTTTACCAGTTTGTCTTCTTCTGGTCTGAGGATTTAGCCTGCATAGTAAATGTAAGTAATGAGATATGTAAAATAAAAAATTTAATCACCCTAATGATAACTTAATATCATTAATATTTAATAAACAACATTTCTTAAAGCCTAATTTCATAAGCACTCCAGTGGTCAGTTTTAAGTAGCTTTTCCCTTTCAGCTGCTCAGCCACGTGGCCACGCTGCCTTCTCTGCAGTGCTGCTGTAGTGCAGTTGCAGAATGCTGAGGGATTCCTTTAAGGATGGATTTGTGGTGCAGCCAAGGCAGAGGGGGTGCACCCCTGGCATTGCTGCCCAACACAACACCCCTGGAATGACACCTTGCTGGTCAGGGAAGGTGCTCCTGACCTGCAGGGTCCAGCAGGCACAAGTCTGTGACTGAGCCTGAGAGTGAAGGGCAATCCAAGAGCCCTGTGGAAGGAGCAGAAGGTGGAAAGGTGGAAAATGAACAAGACCCATGGTGTCCTAGGTTACAATAGATGTATTTAAGTATTCTATTACCACCAGCTGTGGGCCATTAGCTGTTATCACCTGCGAACCACCCACCCCTGATAACAGACAATGGGCCATCAAGAAACCACCACATGACTCATGGACTTATCTCATCCTACTGTGAGATGCTCCACCCAGGAGGGGGGAGCCGGCCATTCCCACCTGGATATAACCTGTCCTTGGAACTGCCTGGCCTCAGCCCTGGCTGCTGGGTGACCAGAGGACAAGAGCCACCAGGGACCTTCAGCTGGAGGCCGGACCTTCCATCGGATCATCGCTTCAACTGGACCACTTCATTTGGACTGCTGTCACCACCCTGACAGGGTATCAGGTTGTATCTGACTTCGTCAGTGCTTTTTCCTTATATTATTTCACTTGTTTCTAATTTTTTCTCTTAATCTCAGTCCTGACTTGTGATCTCCCACTGGTTTGTTTTCAAACCAATACACAAGGGAAGGCCCCAAATGTAACAACACTGGAAACGCTCCCTTGGTCATCTCACCCAGCCCAGTGTGCTGTCCCCAGCAGGAGATGCCACCAGCAGGATGTGTGTGAACCTGGCCACCCCCACCACTCCCCACCCAGCCCTCCAGCAGCTGCAAGTGTGGGACTGGAGAGGGGACATCCCTCCCTTGTCCTCCAGCAACCACTCAGGGACCTGTTTCCCAAGAATTTTTCCAGTCCTGCTCTGGATCTGCTGCTGTCAGCAGCTCCCACAGCAACCCAGGGCAGCTCACAACCTGACCTGGTGCCACTAGAATTCCTTGGTTGTCTTACACCCATCTCCAGGGTTTCTGGGGGCTTTCAGTCCTGGTACAGCAGGACTGAGTGAGAAACTCATCTCTCATGCATCCCCTGCCTCCAGGATTTTGTGAGCTATGATCACACTGCTTTCCTCAACAATCCCCTCTTCAAACTGGAGCCCCCAACCTTTTTAGCCTTTCCTTGGTGTAGTGGGTTGAATCTGAGTTGATGGACAGACCTTTAGACCAATAAAGCTTCTCACAAATTACACATTTAAACTGTGTGGAAATAAAGGTGCAAAAGTTTTAAATCTTTAATAACATAAAAGGACAAAGCAAACTTTTGAAGCTGCTGATGTAAGTGATCATCTTAAACCTTACTGGTGTTGGAATGCAATTCTCCCATCTCAGAAAGTAGGTTTTGTCTGAGAATCATTCCTGATGTTGGAAAGACCAAGTGTGGTCCCTTCTGTTGGGAAATTCAAACTAAAGAGTGGCTCTTTGGAGCATCCAGAAGAACTCTGGGGAATTCTGCCCTACAGGGTTGGAGCAGTGAGAAACTGCTGCTGTCTGGTACAGGCAGGCACATATTTTGTCACCCATGGTAAGTAGGGTGACTGCAGAATGTGGGAAGCAGCTATTTCTCCAAACAGTTCCAAAACTGAAAGATCTACAACAAAGGTGGCAAGTGCTACAGCTATGCTTTGGAAAATGAGCTGCTGCTCATCACAGAACACCTTGTTTATCTTCCTGTCCCCCTTGTCTCCAGCAAGCCACAGGGCTTTGTTAAAACACTTGCATAATCATTCCCAAGCACATCTAGTTCACAGAGTTCCCAAACAGCTGAGTTGCTATGCTAGATGTGGACTTGGGACAAATCTTGGACTTGAAAATACGAATTTATAACAAAAGAAACCCAACTGAACTGAACTTTCTGAGGGAAAGGAACTGTTACTTCATCCAGACCCAGAACCAATGTCATCCAAATGCTAACTAATGTTCTAGAAATGATGAATACTTGGAAAAACCTTATCAAGAGCTATGAATAAAGCTCTGAAGCCTGTACTGGGGAATCAGCATGCTTGGGTGCCTCTCTGAAATGCCCCCACACAGGGATCAGAGAGGGGTAATCAGAGTGTGTGTGCAGCTCCAGGGCCATGAGCTCCTGGGATCACACAGAGATCATGGGATGGCTCATGTGACTGAAGCTCCCTAGGAAGCCCAAAAAATGGGTATTGTATTCCACACCTGTGTTCTAGCATATGCCCCAGGTTGTTACTGCTCCTTTAGAACCCAGGGCCAGAAATGGAATTGCAGATGCCAGGGTCCCTTTCAAAGTCAGGGATGCTCAGGCAGAGCCTCCTTATATTTTTTTATCTTTTGTTCTTGCCAGGCTGCCAAAAGAGTTGCTTCTCCATATGTGGAAAATCATGCAATGGAAAGCCAGTGTCCATAAAGGAGGCAGAGGAGTCCTGCATCTTTGTTTGAATAAAGGGAGAGAGTCCACAGGGTCTTCCTGAGCTACAAAGTGCCTGTCTGCTCCTGTGCTGCCAGGCAGATGGGCCTCTCTGATGGGATGTGAAGCACTCGGTGCCACTGAGGGTAACACAGCAGAATCTGACTTTATTTGGTCATGGGATGTTCTCTGCCATGGTAGAGCTGGATCTCATATCAAAGATGCCTTATCTTGCACACAAACGTGCTCACAGGCAGAGAGGATCAATTAAAGAAGTGAAACAGCTTGCAAATCAGCTGGCTCTGAAAGCTCCCCCAGTCTCTTCCAGCAAGTGAATCAGAGCACATGGACTCAAGATTGCATCAGGCATCTCTAGAGAACACAGCAAGTGCAGGCTAACATGCTCTGCCCGAGAAATTAACTGATGCTGGGGATGAGTGCCACCTGGTTTGTGCTGGAAAAGCTCCAAACATGACAAAAACAGGCCACTTGATTGGGATTTCAGGAGCAGGAGGCTCTAATCTCATTAACTATTTAATGTGCCTTGCTGACCTTTCAGTTCTGTGAAACAGCCTGGAACTGGCCTGCTCAGGCTGTTAGAGGGATACTGATTACTGTCTCCAGGTTTCCAAATACCAAATGTTCCACACTGAAGTGGGGAATGAAACAATGGAAGAGGAAGCCACTGAGGGTGTGGAGGATCCATTCTTGAAGATATTAAGCATGAAAGGCTCCCAACAACCTGAATTAATTTGAAAACTAATCCACCTACAAAGCTCATCCTGCTTTAGGGAGCTTGGTTGGACCAGGTAGTCTCTGGAAGTCTTGTAATACCCATATTACTCTATAATTCTGCAATTTATAAACAAATAACAAAGAAAACTATAATAAATTGGTCATTCAGGTTTGAACCGAAGCCTCAAGGGGCTGCATTTGGGCAAAGCTGTGATGGATGGTACTTTGTAATTTTTTTCCCCAGCAGTTCTTGCCCAAAGCACTGCCATCCCTCACTGCTCTGTGCCAGAGCCTTCTCCACACAGCCCCTTCCTCACACAGCATCCTCAGCTGAAGATATATGTGGCTCCCTCCTCATGAAATTTAGCACATTTGACAAAATGTTGGCTTGCACCTCTCCCACTGACATGAAAACTCAGTTAGAACTGCCTTTTAAAAGTGATTTTTTCTGGCATACTGAAGAGTGGATTAAAATACATTTCTATAAGTTGGTCATTGTATAATTAGAAGTTTAAAGTCAATGTATTTTTAATACAACAGATGCCATTATCTCCACCTGTCCATTGAACAGTAGGAGGAAGGCTACACAACTAGAAGAAAATAAATGAGTTTTCAAGAATATTCAGTGGATTGGATGTTGCAAATTTCCCCTGCATTACAGAAGCTCAAACTCCCCGCCAAGCCATGACAACTCTCAGGATAAAACAAGGACAGTTCCACATCCACAGGCTGCACATTTCTATGTGTTCTGTGGTTCACAAAGAGGAGAAAGCCCTGTGCTTGCCTGGTGGGATTTTTACCCTCCAGGGAGAGCACACTGAGTGCCAGAGCTCCTTCCATTACCAGACCTTGCCTCGGGGCAGTGCTGGTTTGCTTCCCATCGGTGCAGTGGGATCTCCTCTTGCAAAGCCAGACCTCCCCCTCTCCTCTGTCACTACATAACAGCATCAGCTCAGGTGAGACATGGCCTGTGACACCCTGTGGCTATTGAGGGACTAAGGTATTGCATTTAAATCAAGGGTCATCATTGATGAATACATAGGACAAGGTAATTAAAATCAGGCCCCACAATGGCTCAGGAATCACACTTCAGGCAAGCCCACAATTTTTCTATTTAAAAGTATTTTGGTTTTTTACTTGTTAAAATAATTTTTAAATTAGTTATTGAAGAAGCTCTGAAAAAAAAAAAANNNAAAAAAAAAAAAAGGGGGAGTACAAGTGGCTTCCCAGGTGTCCTGGTTCCTGCACTGCTTCTCAGGGCCACCAACAGGAACAGGGTGAGGATGACCTGCATCAAAAGGAAAAGCCTCTGGTCTGGTTCTGCTCTGGCACTTGACTGCAGTGCTGAAGTGAGCTCAGACACCCAGATAGAGCTTCCAGCTGGTGACTCAGCTCTCCCACCCACCCTCCCAGGCAGGCAGCTGTGCTTCCATGGCTATTTGTGCTGTGGTACCAGCAGCCCAGCAAGGACTGAGCTCTCTCCATTGTTTGTGAAGCATGTGGGTTTGGCTCTTGGGGAAGCATCTTTGTATCCATCTGCCAGAAAGAAAAATGAAGGATTGACCTGTGGAAGTGATCCTTGTGGGACATTCTTCAAGCTGGAAATAGCTTGTTCTGGCTGTGTTTGGGTGAGCTGATGAGACACAGAGAGAGGGAAAGCTGGGCCAGGTGTTTGCCTGGGAGGGTGGTCTGGGGCTGTGGGGAAGGACACTGCCCCATTGGCATCTCCCAGACAGAAAGTACAGCCTGAACTGCTCTGCTTCTCTGAGCTACCACTGAACAGGAGTTCTGTCACCTCCATGTCCCAGTGACTTCAGATGGGCATTCTTTTTTTTTCTCTAACTCTCTGGCTTGAGTTAACCATTTTCTCACTTTTACCATTCTTTTCAAATTGTATTGTCCAGTGTTAGAGTCCACCTGAGTTTGTCACACAGGTCATTTTCCTGGGCTTTTTGAAAAGAGGAAAAAAATCGTGTATGTTCTAGAAGAAGCTATTTATTATATATTTATTATTATATGTAGATGCACTGTCAGAGCAGTACATTATTTCTCCTCTTCCTCCCCCCCTGATATTTTCAAAAGGTCCATGGACAGGAAAAGGAAGGAGTGATAGTTGAGCAATTTTTTCTGCTACAGATGGTCAGTACAGAAATTAAGGTCTTTTGTCTCATGGAGGAACTGTTTTCAGCTAAATACCCTATTCTGAGTGGTTATCAGTTACTTTACCCCTTACCTATATCTAACCCTGCATTGACTGGACAAGGAATAGCAGATCCATTCCATGTTGTCCTCCACTTTTATGGCAGCTTTTCCTCTTCCAAGGACTGGAGACAAGCTCACAGTCATGAGAGGCTTCTCACACTGAAGTCACAGCTTTTTGCTAAGAACAGTGGTTTGTGCTGCTTGAGATCCAGACTGGATCTAAAGCCTGGAAGAGCAGCCCCTTTCTTCTTCTGGGAGGACATTTACTTTTCTCATTGAAGATCTCTCCATCCTCTAGATTTTGACAGGTCAAATCCTGGGCTCAGTTTTGGGGCCATCACAACAAGAAAGACGTTGAGGGGCTGGAGCATGTCCAGAGAAGGAACGGAGCTGAGGAAGGGTCTGGAGCACCAGGAATGGCTGAGGAATCTGGGGAGGAGCTCAGCTTGGAGAAAAGGACACTCAGGGGGTACCTTCTCACTCTCCACAATTCCCTGAAAGGAGGGTGCAGGCAGGTGGGGATCAGGCTCTTCTCCCAGGTGACAAGCATCTGGACCTGAGGAAATGGTCTCAAGTTGTGACAAGGGATGTTTAGATTGGATATTTCTTACATTGGATATTGTATTTCTCCACTGAAAGGGTGCCCAAGCATTGGAGCAGTGGTGCAATCACCATCCCTGGAGGGATTTAAAAGACAAGTATGTGGCACTTGGGGACATGGGTCAGTGATGGCTTTGGCAGTGCTGGGGAAACAGCTGGACTTAATCTTAGAATCATAGAAGCATGGAATCATTGAGGTCTAAGTCTCCCCAAAGAGCAAATATTTAGAGTAAACCTCGAGCTGCAAATGCAAACGTGTAACTAGCTTATTAGAAATTCAGTAAAATACAGTATAAAATCCCCTGTCTTAGAGAACCCTCACAATGTGTTTTATTGCAGTTTACTGCTGGGGTCAGAGGCGCTCTGGAGGGTGCTTCAGTTGCACTGTGGAAGAGGTGGATGAAACTGGTGGGTTCTGCCCAGCCCAGTGCTCCCTTTAGCAGCAAAGTCACTGGAAGGTGCAGTGAGCCAAACCCAGTGGGGATCAGAGCAGCCCATCCCTGGGAGACTCTGCTTTCTGCCTTCCCAGGGTGACTCACTCCGATGGCTGCAATGTGGAGGCTTAAAGGCAGTGATGTAAATTCTGCTTCATGAGGAAGGCTAAAAAAAGCCGAAAAAAAGAAAGAGAGCAGAACAAGACAAAACAAGGAAGCAAAGAGGGTGTGACTTCTCCCACAGAAAGGACATGAATTCCAGTCTCTCTCAGGGAGAGGTGCTCTGTACAGAGCAGTAACCAGGAACACACCAGTGCTCATTTTAAAGGAAAGGCTACTGATAAGCCCTGTTCCAGGCTAGAAGCAGAAATCAAAAGAGAGAAATGAAGCATCACTCTAATTTTCTCTGCTTTGTGCAACTTGTAAGGAAACTTGCTGTGAGAGAAAGCACTTGTTAGAGGATCCTTCCACTGTGAGAGCAGAAGCATCTTCAGCCAGCCAGGAAGCCACTGAGGAGGTTTCCTGCAGCACAGAAGATCCGAGAAGTTTTAATAGTGAACATTTCCTACTGATGGAGCACACAGCCCATTGCCATGGAATATGTGTGGCTGCAGCCTCTGTGTTCCACAGGGAGGGAGGGAGGGATGGCTGAGCCCCCAGGGAGCTGCAGTGCCATTGCAGCTCACCCGTTTCTCAGAAGATTTTGCCATCAAGGTGACTGCTGTGTGTGCAAGGGTTGGGGCAGGCACAGCAAATACAGGAAGGAAGTAAAATGAATAGAAAATATCCTTTGGACATGTACCTGGTGATGGTCTAGCAGCTCTGCTTTGCTTTTGGGCAATGTTCACCTGTAAGTGATCAGAGAGCTGCTGGGCCAGGCTCAGCTCAGCAATCTCAATTCTCTGAGTAACATCTGCAGAGCTTGTTCTGGAGCACAGTCCCCTTGTGCTGAACCCTTAGGCCGTGTGATACAACACAGTGCTTACCCTCCTGAGTGTGCTTGAGCAAAGAGGAGAAACTCACATTCCAGGGGCCAGGGCTGCAAGCTGCAGTTCATCTCCCAGCTGGGAAATAGGAAGAAGAGATGGAGTATTCTGAGTTTGGAATTGGTCTGGGTTTGGATTTTTGGCTTCTTTGTCTCTGGGGTCTCTGGAATTCTCCCAAAGGAGCAGCCCTTTACTCTCTGCTGGGCACTGCTCTTCAAGGGCTCTGCAGAGTTATTATAACTATAATCTGTTATTATAACTATAATCTGTTATTATAATGCTTAGATCTTTCTTTTCTGCCATGCTTAGAAGTTTCTGAGGTATTTTTTACACAGTGCAATGAAAATGAACGTCTTTATCTGTTGAGCTTCACAAGCAATGCATTTATCTACTCTAGCTGTCTGCTAAAATTTTAAAAAGTAAATTACAGAGTTCCTTAGGCACTAAAGCTCCATATTGAACTGTCTCAGTGTGGATGGGGGCGCTTGCTACACTTCTCAGGAAAAAAATTGGATCAGACCCAGGGGAAACACCCAAAATACCTTCCTTTAATGACAGTGACAGATACTGAAGCAATTATTTAGAAAGCATGGAATCTAAATATGATATTAAACTGAAAGTAGCTCTATGGTTATAGAAAGGGAGATAATAATAGTAAAAGCCTCTCACCAACATCCATGAACAGTAGCAAGTAGCTGGATGGGAGGTGGGTCCAGAGGCCTCCAGATGTTTCTTCCTGTTTCTTCTTCTTTATGATCTAGATTTCATCTGATCTGATGGGTTTTATCCTCTCCCATTTTCTTTTTCCAATCTACTTTTGGACAGGATTTGGATGAGCACAAACAGTTAATTTTCCTCACTGTTCAGGGAGGAAAGAACCCAGTGAGACAATGCCAGATTCAAGGAAAAGAAGATGGAGCAAAAGTAACAAAAATCCATTCAAAATTTTGGACCAAAGGAAAAAAAAAAAAGAAGAGAGAAATCAAAACATAATAGCCAATAAAAAGGTTTAGAAACACAAATTTTCAAAAATTTAATGAGATTTTGGAAAAAAAGTCAAAATTTAATTTTTTCTAAATGTACAAAATGGAAGTTATTTTAAGATTTTTTTCCCTCAGTGTTGTTTTCTCCATATGGTTTCTAATTTGTAATTGCTGATAAATTCACAAAATATGAGGAATTATTTATTGTGTACACACATTCGGTTTTCCTCCTGACTAGAAATGAGACTAATTCTTCCAGGTGAATCATGAACCACAAGATCTTTCATTCCCATGCTGAACCTCCTCTTATTCTACTCCAGTTTTTTTGCCACTGAGAAAAATCAAACATGTCATTTTGAAATACACATTAAAGACATGAACATTCCATTTGGTTTGATTTTTTAATCTGTTTTATCCCCTTTCTCTGCTATGTGCTGTAATCCTCTGTAACATCTTGCCAGCTGCTTGC
The DNA here is from genome assembly GCA_013399225.1 of Rhipidura dahli. Classification (NCBI taxonomy): domain Eukaryota; kingdom Metazoa; phylum Chordata; class Aves; order Passeriformes; family Rhipiduridae; genus Rhipidura; species Rhipidura dahli. The sequence continues at coordinate 24,040 of VXAC01005788.1, read as the reverse complement.
CAGTTGTGCCTCTCTGGGATGTGTCCATGGGCCACTGGGATCACTGGCAGTTTGCCTTCACTGGGAGACAACATCTCCCTTGCCTCTTTCACCCCCTGGTACCATCTGACTGCAGCTCTTCATGAACCTCCACCCTCATCAATGTTCAGCTCTCAGCTGGATGAGGCTTTGCATGACCTGGTCTGTGGTGCTGCTGTTGTAATGTGGATGTGCAGAAAAACCACACAGAGTCCAGGCAGTGGAAAAGGTGGCAAAGCCCCCCTTAAATGGCTTTTTCCCAAGGTTTTTATATGTTTGTTCACAAAGTGAGTTAAATGGCATAAAGTAATTGGTCCTCTGGCCATCCACCCCTCGAGGGGGTTGGCCCAACTCTGGCACATCCGTTCCCAAGTGTTTTTCTAGTTGAATCCATAACAATCTGGGAAAAACAAGTGCAGGTGTGGATATTGATAAACACTGGTAACTTTGTTTTGGTTAACTTGCATGGGAAAGACAGAGTTCTCACAAAATACTAGAGAGCTGAAGAAATTCACTGCTAAAGCTCTGTCAGCATCAACATATGGCTTCTAGGCTTCCCAGCTTTGAGCAGGATATTGGACTACAGACCTCCAGGGATCCCTTCCAGTTATCCTGTGATTTGACTTGTGTTTCCATGTATGGGGACTATTTCAGTCTCTGACATTTATGAAAATACCACGAGAGCTGAGGCACCACCAGCACAGGGGACATCTTGCTGCCGTTTGCCCGCGTGCCTCGTCGCATTGCTGGCACCATCCCGCCTGCTGCAGCTCTTTGCTGGAAAGCAGGGGAACATCCACTTCCCATGCACTGCTTTTATTCACAGCTTCAGGTATTTGAATTTCTCTTAGCAAAATACATGGTTAGGAAAACAATGGGAAATGACAGGGACAAGTGGGTTTTTAAAAATAAAAGCAAAGTGTGTTTTGCTTCAGTATTTTTCCTTGTTCTTCTCTTTACACACTTAAATTCATAATAGCCTGTAAGGCAAGGGAAGGATGGCAATGAACAGATATAAATCTATCACTTTAAATCAAGAATACAAATATTTATTCAAGAGCTTTCCCATTAATGAGCACCTGGGGCAGATAGACATTTCCTCCAGACAATTTGCCACAACATCAGAGCTGAAGGTCAGCCTAAAATCCAAGACTCTTGGCTGTTGCAGGAAAGTCCACCAGTGCCAGAGGTTTATGTCCAAAAAGGAGACAGAGGAGTCCTTCAACTTTATTTGAATAAAGGGAGAGAGTCCACCAGGGCACATGTTCCTGGCCTTTTTTCTCTCAAGGTTTCAGAGGGCACAGCCTCCTTTCATCCTAAACTCCTGGCCATGTGTTGGCCTCTTCCTTTCCCCATTGGGTGAGGTACTAGAAAGGTACAGCTTTCCCAAGCCACCTACCACATATCCCCCCTCGAACCTGTCATTTTACCCCAAACTTCAGAAGTTTAGGCTTGTGCAGACCCTCGTCTGTTTTAGGAGCCAAGCTCTCTGCAACAAACCTGCTGCCCAAAGTCAGCAGACATTAAGGCCCATTTCAAGGATGTTAGCATCCACACCTTCACCCATCAAATTATTTGTAAAGACATCAGCACACCATCACTTTCCTATCACTGTCAGAAGAAATAAACATTGACTCAGCCAGTTTACAGCAGTTTCCTTGCCTCAGCTGTGACTGATGGTTGCTTTTTGAGACCCAGGCAGTGCTGGACACGGCCAAATACCCACGCTGTGCATGGACACGTCCCACAGGCTCTGGGTGCTCATCTCTGTCAGTTCTCAGCATCTCCTTTGGAGTGAAACTTACAGAACCCGTGCAATTTCTGTCCCACTGGCAGGGGGCTGCAAAGGATGTCCTGTTCTATTCCTAGACGGTTTCACTTGAGAGGAAGCGGTAATTGGTTGCAATTACAGCCGGTGGCAGTTTTAATTTAAAAATAGACCAAATCAGTGAATCATGGATGCCTTGTCCCCAATTCCCTGCAGCCTTGGCCTTTGGCTCTGAGCAGCCAGAAAGCAAGCACCGAATCCTCCTGTTGAGAAGTACATCTGGTACAGGTTGCTCTGTGTGCAGCTGCAGTGCCAGCTGCAGGTTGAGCTCTTGGTGGGAGCCAAGAGACCGTGAACTGTCCACCCTCTCCACAACAAAGAGTACCAAGGTGGGTGACTCCAGCCAGGTGAGGGACACTGGGACACACAGCAGAAGCAGGGGACTCAGCAGGAAGGCTGTGAAGGTATAAAGGCCCAGGGGTGCTTTGCTTCTTGGGCCGTTTTTGTGTTACTGCACCATGAATAAATGACTTTATGGAACAAGGCTTCTGAGACTCTGTCATAGCAAACCTGGGGTGGAAGTGATGAAGAAATGTGGTCTGACTGTGGGTGTGGGGGGTGTGGGGAGGCAAGCAGGACCCATCAAGTCACTGGAGCTGCTTCTGCGAAGGGGCTCCAGTCCCAGCAGTGAAAGTCCCTGGCACTGGGGGTGTGACAGCTGGAGAGTCAGGAATGGTTGGACTGGGAAGTTCCCTTAACACTGTTAACCTGGAAACAAAAGCCTGTGTATCTTGGGAGTTCAGTATGGACACAAGACCTGACAGTTCATCCTCCCCTCAGCAGGAAACCCACACAGGACTGCCAAGGTACAGTACAGGAGAGTGGTACAGCCCTGACAGAGACAACTATCAAGAAAAATTAAAATGCTGTGCACTACTCATGTGCCAGCATCTTTACAGTTGTTAATCATAGTATCTTCATACAGAACAAAACAAAGTTCATTTCCCCAACCCTCTTTTCCCAAGAAGTTGGTTTTTTTTCTGATGAATGGAGTCTCTTTATTAGATCTGTAAAATGGAAGCATCACAGTTCCTGGTTCAAGTTCAAGCCATTTAAAATACTTTCCCAGTTTTTTAATATCTACTTTCCAACTGTGAACATGACAACATAAGGACATGGAACCTCAGCTAGATGTGTTTCACAGTGTGACATGTATTACTTTGTTCCTTAGGTTCTAGATAGAATTTCCCTTGCTATGCTTTTGTCTGCTGCCTTTTCACTGTGCACAGCTGAGAAGAGCCTGAGTTCATCTTCCCTAACCCCATTAGTTAACTGAAGATGGCAGATCCCCCTTATCTTTTCCAAAACGAACATGCCAGGTTCTTCAGCCTCTCCTCAAGCAGTGTCTGAGAGGAGTGATGCTGTCTCCAGCCCTGTTGTCAGGAACATACACTCTGTCCAGAAAAATGTTTCTCTAAGTCAGTGGAAGAGCAATGCTGATAGAGAATTCCTCTCTCCCATGGAAGAAAATTAATGTCCATGTATAACAATATTTTTTTTTAATGTGTAAATAAGACCTCGTGGAGTTCAGTGAGCACAAACAACTTCTTGGGAGCTGGCTGCCTTTCTCAGCCATATTCTGCATAAATCAGATGGTTAAAACAGGCTCAAGGAACTCTGGGGAAAGCAACTGCCAGGCACTTCGAGGCTCTGCTACAAGTTACCTCAGCAGTTATAACAGAGGGTTTGTATTTTGATTATGTACCAATTTCTGAGCATTTTTGTGCTTGATGGAGAGAAAGGAAAGAGAGGAGCCTCAAAAGAAGGAAGCATTGACTAGACTCTTGGTTCTGATCCTTTGCAAGACTGAGAATAAAGCTTTAAAGCCAAAATACACCTTCTGTAGAGAGGCAGTTCCTGAAGAATTCTCCATATGTCAGTGTCTAAGTGTGAGGTTTGGAATGTGACAAAAACGTGGAATTCAGAGGAAAATGACTCATGTGGGAAAAAAAGTACTGTGAGTTTCCTTCTTTTTTGGAATGTCTGGTCTTTAATTAAGTTTCTGATGATAAAGTAAAAGCAAGGTGACATCAAATATCAAAAGAATTAAAGAGAATTCCTGAACGAAAAGAGTGCATCTGTCTTCCTCAGCCAAAGTAAATTGCTGTGACAAGAAGCTAGTACATTTTGTTGCCTCAGAAAAGAGCTGGTTGGTTAATTATGAAGGTAAACTTCAAGGAACATCCTGCTGGATAAATAGAAATTAGCAGTGAGCAAAATTAGACTGAAAACTAAGAGGGTCTTTTGTACTGGTGTTCTCACCACAGTTTAACAGTGAGCAAAAGCAGTTTTGAGGTACTCACTGTAGTACTCAGGATGACATCAGCCTCCTCCTTCCTTCTCTAGCCTGGGCTTGGCAAGGTCTACAAAGAGAAAAAGCAGCATTTCTGTTCACCTAAGCAACAGATCTGACTGTGGTGCATCCACAGGGAGCCATGCTGCTGGTGAGGAAGGAGGCATTTTTACTTGAACATCATCAAGGTGCAGCCATTTTAATGCCCTTTCCCATCTCCTGAGGAGGGTGTATCCAGGTGCTGGTTTTCATGCTGAATTCACTGGAATTGCTCAGTCCACTGTCCCTCCCATATGCTGGACAGTGAGACTGAGATACTTTCCAGCTCTTGGAAAAGCTACAACCAGGGCAGCAAAATAATTGTAGTCTCAGAGGTTTTGTCTCTCCTTGTGAGGGTGGTGCTGGCTCTCAGTGTGACACAGCAGGTCTTTTACCAGAACCAGATTAGTTTGTGCCTATGCACAGTCCTGTAGAGTCCTTCATTACTGATTGTCACCTCTCCTGCCAGCTCTAACAAGTAAAAACACTCCTCCAGCATTTCTGGAAAAGTTAATTATCATCCTGCTTCCCTGGGGAGTCACAGTAGGGGAAGCAACATCACCCCAATGTATTTGGTCTTTAACTAGATCAGACTAGAGGAGGGCTCAGACCACAGGTTGTGGGCTCACCCTGGGACAGTCTGAAGAGCCAACACCCTTGAGAAGGAAAGCATCAGTTCTGTCTCTGATGGCCTTCCAGCTACACCAAGGAAGGAAACTGTTTCACTGTTTCACACTGTGAAAATACCAAGTTTTCGGCCTTTCTTCTGCAGCAAGGGAATAAAAACCTGAGCCCTGTGAAATCAGACACCCAGGAGATTGCACTTCACCACCTCAGAGCAATCAATAGTCTGATATGGTGAGGCTTTCACTCGGGATTCTGAGGAATGAGGTTTGAATGGGGTTTAATTCTCTTTGTACATGCCTGTAACCCTCACTTCACCACTCCCTGGCCTGGGGACCCAAAGCTCAGCTGCATCATAACTTTGGCTCAGGCTGCTGGGGAAATGTTTAAGCTGTGAGCAACAGCAGTGAGAAATTCTGAGAATCAAACATGATAGGAAACAAAATTAGAGGTAGGACTGCTGAGATGGGCTCAGTTTAAGAAGGAAAAATGAAATCAGCCTTGTGAAAGTTAAATAAGTGGATTAAAGGAAGAAATTTACTAAAAGCTGTTTATGAAATCCACATCTTCACAGTCTCAGACAGCACCAAGTGGATGAAAATGTGCCTGAGCTCCATTGATGTACAGCTCCAACATCTCCAGTACAGGGATCTACAGACTGAACATCACCAACATAATGCTGCAACTCTGCCAACCACGACAATGCAGCTATGGGGATTTTTCCCCCTAGAGTTAGGCCAAAGAGTAGATTGTTTCACAGACTCCTTTATCTGTAGATCTGTCTGTCTTACTGGTGCACATCTGTACCAGCTCTGGGCCTGTGCACAAATTCTCTCTGTGCACCTGCCCCATCAAAAATGAAGATACTGTCTCTCAAAAGAGAGTAGTTGCATTATTTTTCCAAGCAGGACATTCAACACAGGATATTAAATACAATACTGATTCTGACCTTGTAAAGCAAGAGAGAAATGAGCCATAGCTCTTATTAGAGAGTATCTGGAGCATCAAAGTCAGAGAGAGAAGAAAATTTATTATTTTCTTTAATATCTGAAGACCAGTCTGCACCCCAAATTTTTCTCTGATTTTCCCAGTCAGCCTAAGGAAAGCCACCAGACACTTCCTTTTTCTGCATGGAATTACTGTTTCTGAAAAACAACTGACATCTGTGAAGCCCTGGCATGGGAGAACAACAACATTACAGCAACTTTACTCCTTTTTTTCTGTTCTGGGAGGAATATGTCCTCTGCCTGTGGCACACAAGCTCCCTTCTCCTGACAAGGGACTGCAGGGTAGCAGCAGCTGTCTTGGGGTGGTCACAGACCCCAGACCAGCCTGCACTCTACTGCAAAGCTCTGCAAGGTTCCATGGAGTAACTCTACCCCAAGGGCAGAATTTATTCCTCAGTAGGAGATATAAAAGAGCCAACCTCTTTTCCTTCCACATTGTATCACATCAAATACATTCCCACCCACGAAACAACACCCACATTGTTTGGAGAGGCATCTTCAGGCTTTCAGATAAAACCTGTTGTAGCTACCCTTGTCTCAGTGGGAAATTCTGGAGGCTCAAAAGATGCACCATGTGTCCTCTTCCAGCCTGGAAGTGAAGTGATGCTGCAAGGAATTATTATTTCTTGTATAAGATTCACACCATGTGGCTGCAGTTTTAAAAGCTCCCGTTTTCCTCTCAGTTTCGAGTGAGGCTTCAGCTTTATGATTTACACCTTACTCCACCTCTTTGGGTTCAAAACCATGTTCTAAATCCCACATTGCAGTGGAGAATAGATAAAATGCTGCTGTTCTGGGAGCAGCCAGCTATTTGAGGTGTTGAAGTTGTGACAAAACCCTCTAAGATATTTGGAGAGAAAGTGCCTTTTTTGAGACTGAGTTGAGGGCAACTACAGCAGACTTGGGCTCAGGGTCAAAGACCATTTGCTGAGACACTGTGGTGGAGAGGACAGAGCCTGGCTATCAGCAGTATTAAGTGTGCAAAAATCACGAGATTATCTGTATTTTGAAAGTAATCCAATATGTACATTAGCTGCCAGAGGAAAATGGAGACAGCTGGCAATGGCTAATTTAGAATCTATTTAAGGCTAAATTATGCTGCAAGGGGCTGTGGCTTAAGCACTGCTGTTTCAAGACCTTGGAATTTGAATTACTTTTATGTTAAAGTTTTGCCTAGTGTGAACATAGTTACTGCTTCTCCGGAGGAAAAAAAAAACAAACCAAACCAAACAAACAAAAAACAGAACATTCATTTCTCCTTAGTGACTAAAACTGTTAAAATCCACTAACGGCATAGCTTTAAAAGGCTGGAATTAACACTGGGTGCTTTAGGTTTGGATACAGGAGGGCTGTGCTGCGAGGGGTGCGAGCCGCAGGTCGGAGCAAAGCTGAAGCAGCAGCACTTGGGTCAAACCCATCCAGGGGAGCTCTGAACCGTCCTCTATCCTTGGCCATCGGCGGGGCCTCCCTCCACCGCCACTCTGGTCAATAACCTGAGAGTTATTGATCCTCGAATCGGCCGGAACCGCCCGGGGGTCTCCGAGCCCGCAGTCTGCCACAGCCACGTTGCACAGACCGGGGACGGGGCCCAGGCTGGCGCAGGGGGCTCCGGCGCAGGGAACTGCCCCCCACCCCACACACATCAGGCAGGGCTGGCCCAGCGCCCACCCCCGAGCCGGGACTGTCGGAGGGCTGGGGCACCCTTCTGGCCCTGACCCGCGGGCGGGCAGAGCTCCGAGCAGCCCGACACCGAGCGAGCCGCCGCCGCCGCCGCGCTGACGAACGGAGGAGCGGAGCGGAGCAGCAGAGGGGAGGAGAGGGAAGGGGAGGGGAGGGGACGGCAGGAGAGCGGAGGAGCGGAGCGGAGCGGAGCGGGACGCGCAGCGCGGGCGCGACGAGCCCGGCCGGGGCCGCCGGAATTCGGGGCGGACGCTGCCGGAGCCGGGCGAGAGCGGCACGGCGGGGACAGCGGGTGAGTGAGGGCTGGCGGCCGGGGCGATGCCGGGGCGCTGCCGACGGGACGGGCTCCCGCCGGCGCTTGGCGCTTGGCCCGCGGGGCCCCGGCTGAAGTTGGTTCTCGGGGACAGAGTGCTGGGGGCTTCGCCGCGGCGGCCCCGGAGGAAGCCCAGGGACCCAGCGGCGGAGGAGGGGGAATGGGAGGCGGGGGTCGGGAGCTGGAGGCCGGGGCCTGCGGCGGCATCGCCCCGGCATCACCCGGCATCGCCCCGGCTCTGCGGGCGCCGGTGGATGGGGCGGACAGAGCTCCCTCGGCGGCATCGCCCTGCGGAGCCGCGGAGAGCGGGGAGCCCGCAGCGCCGGACACGGGCGTCGCAGGATTGCTGGATGGTTTGGGTGGGAAGGGACCTTTAGAGGTCACCTATCCATCCCCCCAGCCACGAGAGGCATCTTCAACCAAATCAGGTTGCTCGGAGCCCCGTCCAACCTGACCTTGAATGTTTCGAGCCACAGCCTCTCCGGGCAGCCCGTAATGACCCTTTCAGCCGTGTAGCTGGGAGGGAAGATCGCAGGCGATTTAGAGCTTTAAATGTTTATTGCAGGTCTCTTCCCCCAGGTGCAGGGTAATATCATGTAAATGAAGCGACCACTTTAGAAGGGTAATTTTATGTGGATTGCCCTGGGGAAAGCTTTGGGTTACTTTTAGGGTTGTCCCATTATTATCCCACATCATCCTGGTTTGTATTCCACAAGTGACGCAGCTGCCTGGTTTCTCCTTCACTCCTGCCTCGGGTATGAGGGTGGCTTAGGTGCTAGAGCAAAGACAGGAGCTGCCACTGCAATACTGGACCCTTGGAATCCTCACCTGGCCGTGTGTTTGTACCTGCTTGGATGCAAGCCAGGCTTTTCAGGACAAAATGCACTATTTTCTCACATGGAGCCAATGGACCACCTGTCACCTGTTGCATCAGCCATGAACGTGAGGCACTTCTGGGATGAGCTTTGGTCCTGCAGCAAAGAGCAGGACCCAGCCAAGAGCAAGGAGTGCCAGCATTGCAGTCAGGTATTTCCAGTGTACTGCGGGCAGCAATGCATGAAACTTGAACACAGACTTGAAGGAGAGTAATGCTTCCCCAGTTGTGAGCCTGATGCAAACCCCAGAAAAAGAAACTTCCTTTGCAAAATTGAGTGGACAACTGACTTTAGAGAGGTGGGATTACTCTGCCAGTAATTGTAACTTCCTCCTTGCAGAAGCTGCTGCCAATAGAGTGTTAAACAGATTATTCCAGAAAGCAATGGCTGGGATCTATGAGGTTTCTCAAGGCAAATTTGCTTTTGCTTTTCATATTGTCTTTAAAGTTAAGGCAGCATCAAAACAAAGGATTTAGGATGTACTTCATACATACTTCTCAAATATTAAATTTAGCAAATTTCAAACAAATAGTCAATTTGTTGTTTTCCATGTGGCTTGTAACATTTTTTGGTTTTCACATTTACCCCCAGATCTGGATGATCTCGGAGTAGCATTCTCACTCATTAATTTTCTTCTGATGTATGACACTTCTGATGGGCTGGGAATCAAGCACGTGAAGTGCAATCATGTGTAAGTAAATGACAGAGAATAAGGAAATTAAAAATTAAAAAAAAAAAAAATCAAACCTGTGGTGTGAACACTGCTGGTTTACAGCTTACTTAGAAATCTGGGAAATGTATTTCTAGAGTTGAGACATGTCAAAATGCAGGAAGATGTGAAGGGCCTGCTACTTTTGGTGTCTTAGCACAGAGTAAGCATGATGGCAGTGTCCTGTCCTCCCCTAAATGCAGAACAAAACTTAGTGACAAGTATCACTCACCTGTGGCATGTGCACAGCAGGGCAGTGCAGTTGCAGCCGTTTGCCTGGATAGAACTGTCCTGCATAGAGCTCTGAGGGAAACCATCCAGATATCAAAAGTTAGCATGAAAATTGACTGCTTTTTCCTCAGCATTTTGAGTAAAGATTCCTTTCTATCTCTTGGTGATGCACTCAGAGATACATGTAAAGGAAGACATCTCTCAGTGTGCACACAAGCCATAATCCATCCTCTGTGGTCCCCGGAGGAGCAGTGCAGAATTCAGCCGAGAAGTTCCTTCCTGCCTGCTCCTTCACTGACCCTGTGTGAGCACAGAGACATTGTGCAGAATGAATTTAGATATATTCCTACCTCTGAGCTCCAAGAAATTGGGATGGCTAGAGGAGTTTATTCTAAACTACAGAAAAAAATAACCAGCATCATGGCCATAGAGGCTGTGGTCAGAGCAACAACTGCTCAGCTCCTTGGCCGAGGCTGCCAGAGCTGAAGATTCCTACAGGAGAGTGCCACTTCAGACTGCCTTACAAACATTCAGGGACTAAAGGAACAAGCACTGTGTGTCAGGGAACCCTGTGTCTGCATCCTAGAAAGTGAAGCTGAAGGCAGAGGAGTATCCCAAAGATCAGAGTGCAGCAAGAGAGGAGGGTAGAGAACTCTTAGGGAGCAATGTTTACAAAGCCATGTGGAAAATGCTTGTGGGGCTCATGCCCTAGTCTGTCAAGAGAACATTCTGGTGCAGTGATCTTACCTGCCACAGTCATGGGGAGTCCATTCCTTGTGTTCATGCTCTGACATGGTGGAGGCTGGGGCCTCTGGTGCCCCAAAGACATCCACTGACAGTTGTTATAAGCAACCATGTCATTCCTCACCACTCCCTTCTTGAAAGCAGTAAAAATTCTCTGTGTTCCTCATCCCACCACAATGCTGAGTCTTGCGCTAGTTCCAGACTTGAACTGTGATGTTCTGCAAAACTTTTACTGTCTTGGTTTTTTGTTCATTTTGAATAGGCTAAGTTTACACCATATTGCAGTCAAAAAGTTCTGGTTTTCACCACTTTACATGGGGCAGGCTTCTCTCATTCCCTTTGCTTTCCTGGTGCTTCATTGGTTATAGGAAATCACACTCCAAAAAGATTATTTGACCCATCCTTGTGACTTTCTGAGATGGAGATGTCAGTGTCCCTAAGCAATACTCTTTTTTCACTACTCATACTATCTCCAAAGTTTTCCTAATGGCTCAGTCTTCCTTGCTGTAGTTGTCCCTCTCCCTTCAGTGATATTAGTCACAGCCACAGGGAACAGACTATTCCTTCCTGTTCTGCAGGCTTTCATGCATAGAAAGACTGTTGAACATATCCCTCAGCTGTGTTCTTTCAGCCCAGACATCCCTATTCCCATGCAGTTTATTCCCATACATTTTCTTTCCTGATGACTCCTGCTGCTTTCTTCTGATTTCTTTCTGCGTGGTCTGTATCTTCTTGGGAACAGTGCCCGAAGCTGGATACAAGGCTGCCATTTGGCTTTGTCCAAAATGACCAGAACAAGATCTATTCAAGGCCTTATTCCTAGGTACACACTTGCCAAGGTGTTTGCTGTTTTGCACTGGTGCAATGTCCTTGCTCTGCTGACAGTGCACAGTGCTCTGACTCTGTGCAGAGCTGTTGCTGAGCTGGTTACTCTCCATCACACAACAGGGGAGCTGCTCATTTCTGCCTGAATTACGTACCTTGCACTTCTTCTTAAACTCAACTTTAACCTTAATCCTCTTCCCTAGTGTTCTAGGCTGGAACCCCAGCAGTGTCATTCCACTGGATGGAACACACCATCTACTCCATCACCCAAACCATTACTGAAAATACCAACTGCTGGGCCTCCTCGTTCCTATCACGGTAAAATTGCTTGTAGAGCTGTAAAACTGCTTGGTAGAATAGGTTTCATCCTGCTCGTGTCAAGGTAAAATCCCTGTTTGCTCCTTCACACACCACCTGCAGCTGGAGGCCATTCAGGCAGAAGTTGTTCCCAGTTTTTTTCCGAGCTGTCTTCAGGTCAGAGGGTAAGGGGATGCAGGGTGCTTCTTCTAAGAAGTGTAAATCACGTTTCTGCAGAAGTTCATTTATTTACTGGGTGAGGAAATGGTGCAGGAGAAGCCTTCTGAAGCTCTCTCGTCCTCACTGTTGGCAGTCAGGGGTACACTAATTTAGTGTCTGTAGTCAGGCAGACCAATTATGATCCTTCATCACAGCCGGAATATTTCCACGAGAAACAGGTTGGATAGTTAATACATGTTGGCAGTGCATAAATAAAGATAAGAGAGCAAAAATACCAACAATTTCTTAAAAGCTGTGCAAAAATAGAAGGTGGGGAGAAGAGAGCAAAGGCATTAAACATTGCTAATATTTGCTTGACCAATTACTACAGTTGCTTATTTAAAATGAGAAATGTTTTGGATACAGTTTCTCATATGCAATGTTGTTCTCTATACCAAATGAACAAAATAGGCATGTCTGATTTACTTGGAAATAGTCACAATGATTCTAGCAGATTAGACAGATTAGACATCTAGCCATGCTGCATGAGCTGTGCTGGAGTGAACACTCACTGTCAGGTATAGTTTTCCAGAAATGTGAACTCTTCTCTACCAGCTCCCCTCACTGGCAGTGAAGAGAGATGCTCAGCCCTAAAAGGGCCCAGCTACTGCTGGGCTTGACCAGAAATTCTGCTGCAAACAGAATTTACACGGACTATACCTTTGATTTTTCAGTGCAATGCACTGTAACATTGCCTGGTTTTCTCCCAGGAGCTGTTTTGGTTTTGATCTCTGGATGGGCAGATTCCTAGAGCTAATTCTAAATGTATTTCACGTGGTTTGAACAGGGCTTTTGTCTTCAGGTTAGACTCCATACCCACTCTGTGATGCATGCTTGAGTTAATTGTCCCAAATATGTAAGAACTTACTCAAAACTTGCTCCCCCTTTTGAGTTCTGCTCTGAAATGGGTCTTCAGAGGGGTTTCTCTTGGCCAGAGTTCCACCTCCTGTCCTGTGTGGGGCCTTCTGGCCACCTGCTGTTGGCTCTCCCTGGAAGCAGCTTCACTGCTGATCACACTTCCAGTGTGACAGACCAGACTTGGTCTATTTAGTGGATTCCACATTTAAATGAAAAGTGAGAATCAGGTACAAAATGAATTTGCAGTAGTTTGCTGAACTTTAGCTCAGTTCTGAGCCATGCCTTCGCAATTCTCCAGCTTCAAGAGAAGAAAATGAATTCCCTAATTCCTCTAACTTCAGTGTGAATTTAAAGGAAATGTGCAACTTATTAAAGGACACTTTAAGTCCTTTTCCCTTTTTTTCCCCTGTTCTATTTAGTGAAAGAGTAAATTCTGTATTTTTATTTCAACACACCTATTTTTGTACACATTATTTATCCCACTCCAGCCCAGCTCTGCAGGGGTGCATCGAAGCCTTCTTGCAGTCCAGCATCCTTAGAAAGTGTGTCAGCTGCACCATGAAATGATGGTCTGCAGGAATTGCCCCACTCTCCAGTAACTGCTGTGCTCCAGAAGGGGCAGGAATGTGTTGGGACATTGTTTATCCTCGGGACTGAGCACCTGTGGTGATCTGGGCACTCTCTGCAGCTCTGTGCCCAGAGCCCATGTGATGGATGACTCAATGCTAAGGAGCTCCTGGTGCCACCCAGCCCTCTCCTGCCTGTCAGGGTACCTGCCTTGGCACACCTGGGGCTCAGGTTTTTCTCACAGAGACCCTCCCCTGCCACCTTGTCCTTGCTGTCTGACTGCAGAGCTGGAACACAAAGCACCTTTTCCTAAGAAGTACCTGGTTTTAAGTGAGGACCCTGAACTGTGGAGCAGTGCCAGTGCTGTCACCAACAGCTAAAATGTGTTCTCTTTTCACATTGTACATGACCTTGCTTTACATTCCAGACCCTGAGCTAAGTTTATCTTTTCCCCACAGTGACTGCAAGCTGGTGGAAGCAACAGGACTACTGAGAGGCTTGTTCATGTACAGGTGGGTGGGTGAGGTGCAGTTCACTTTAGTTCACATTGCTAGAATTGTAACAGAGAGAAAAAACCTGATACAATATATGGGAAAAGCTTGATATCCCTTTTTTCAGCAACTGAAATCAAGGATGGATCTGGCTTTGGTTTTTAGGTAATCCAGTCATTGTCTTTAATAGTGCTCGTAAGTCTGTCTGGTGGTTTTGGTTTAGATTTTCTCCTGTGTGGGATGTGCAGTCAGCCCAGTATTCAGGTAAGATTTTTCTTGGACTCTAAAAGTGAGAGCTCTGAAATGAGCTATTACTGTGTCAGAGAGTTAAAGGGATGGTAAAGGTATAGAAAGAAAAAGATAAAAGAAATTCCTTACAGAGAAACAAGATTAACTTCAGCATTTTCTATTCACTGAAGTGAAATTGGGGGATATTTACAAGTGGAACCTATGTTTCTGTACCTATAGCCAGATGGCAGAAATGACAAGAAACAATTATTGTACACACAGTAAATTATGGTGATTCGGGTAATAATCAAAGTTCAGACTTTAGTAAAGTAAGTTATGCTTCACCAGTCTGCTAAATTAATTAAGAAAAGCTGATGAGTATCTGGAGTGAGCAAAATCCAACTGACACAATTACTTAGACTCTCAAGACACTTTGAGTGATCTGGGAAGTCCATGAATAGTGTGGTGATGACATCTGATGATGAAACAAAGCTCTTTGGAGTATTAAAGACCAGGACTGACTGTGCAGAGTTGCAAAGAGCCTTAGTTAAAAAGTGGCAGAAGGAATACAATATTCACAACTGAGCAGACAGGGGAAAAAAGCTGATATTACCACTCCAGGTATTTGGAATTACATTAATTGGGACTGCTCTGAGGAAATGTCAGATCAGTGCTATGCAAAAAGCAAAGTACTTCTCAGAAATCATTAGGAAATAAACTGAGAACAGAAAACACCATTATGCTGAAGTATAAATCTGTGGGGTATCCACATCAACAACTGTTTGTGGTTCTGGTCTCTCTCTCCAAAAAAAACCCATATCAGTGTTGGGAAAGCATCAAATAAAGGCAAAAGCATAGAGCTGGACTGCAAGAGACTGGTGACTGGATTTGATGGACTTTGGTCACTATAAACATTTGTATGTTCAAAAATTCTTATAAATTGAACCTTTGCTCAGTATCACAAAATGGCCCATTAGGAAGGGATTTTCCCTTCCTGAAGATAAAAAAAATCAAGAAACTAATAGTTTAGTGTGAAATATGGGACTTTTTTATGTCCCCTTCTTGGAAAAGTACACCTCAAAAGACAAAGCACGTCTGAAAAAGTGACTCACAGAAGGTGGTTGTCTGTAAGAAAATCCAACACACCAAACTGCAAAGTGTTGATTCTTACATTAGGATTTAGGAGCTTAAGAGAGGCTGTTTGACTTCAGAGTGCTAATGTTTCATGTAGAATATATGCTCCTCTTGCTCCACAGATTCCCAGCCAAGTGAGTCTCCATTCTGTGCTGGGTGGCACGAATCGGTACCAGCGATGACTGAGAGGGGAAATTCTCTTGGATGGCTGGGAGAAGGCTGGCCTGGTGATTATCTTCTTGGAGAAGTTCAGTGTTTCTCCTTGTAGCCCTCAGAGCACACTTCAAAGCCATCCATGACCCACATTCAGGATCTCTTTCAAGAAGGGTTGGGCTGGCCTAATGTAAGTGAGATTCTGGTACTCATGGGTGAAAGTGAGTGAAAGGCCTGAAGGAAATCTGTCCTAAGATGTTTCCTTCAGGTTTGTGAAGACTTCAGGAAATCCAGTCCTGGTGAACCCAAGGAAAAATATGGAAAGCCTGTAGATTGCATACTGTGCTATAATGTGTGCCAATGCACTGGGGTCTGGTACCCAACACCCGACTTCAGCATCTGAAGACTGACTGTTGAAAGGAAAACCTGAATAGTCTGGAGAGATAAATGAAAATGGAGATCTGCACTTGAAGAAGTCTTGATTTGCAAATCTGGCAGAAATTATGTTTACAGAAGGAATCCAGAAGTATTGTTTTGTATCTTAGGTACTCTTCTAATAAAGTGTCCCTTGTAAATAGCAAGAACACGACAGTCAGTTATTAGGGAGAAAAGGAAAATACTCTTGGGGGTCGCTTTTTCCCAAGAAAAGGGTCAACTGCATGCCCAGATGTTTCTTTTCCATCTCTTACCCTTTAGTATTGATTTATTCAGCTTTGCAGAAGATTAGGTCAGGAAGGAGGTGTGAAAAAAGATAATGAAGAATGATTTCATTTTCTTCAAGATGAAAACCACCTAAATTCCCATCACTTACAGTACTGTTTTCATTGTTGTACACCAGGCTCATGTCTGGATGACATTTTACTTTGACAATGATGTAAGTGATGTGATGTGATGTGATGTGACGATGTGATGGAAAATCTTGCTTAGGAGACTACCTCATCTACTGTGCCAGCTGAAGTTTTCAACAAGTTAATATTTCTTCAGTGCTGGACCGAAGTATGAAAAATTCTATTTTATCAAAAAAAGAGAGCACCTTTCTTCATCGTTCCAGAAAGGTTACACTGGAAGGTGAAATCAGAGCAGAGGATGACTCAGTACAACCATTCAGCGCAGTTCTCTCTCCAGAGCTCAGCAAATAAATCATTAAATTTCACTGAAACACCTCTATCTTGGGATGAAAGGACACTCTTAGGGCTGAAGATTTCACTGTCAATCCTTCTGTCTGTCATAACTTTGGCAACGATCCTCGCAAATGTTTTTGTTGTTATTACCATTTTTCTGACTAGAAAGCTCCACACACCTGCGAATTACCTCATTGGCTCCCTGGCAGTGACTGATCTTTTAGTGTCTGTCCTCGTAATGCCTGTCAGCATTGCTTACACAGTCACCCATACCTGGGCCTTTGGCCAGCTGCTGTGTGATATCTGGTTGTCCTCAGACATCACCTGCTGCACGGCCTCCATCCTGCACCTCTGTGTAATTGCTCTGGACAGATACTGGGCCATCACAGACGCTTTGGAATACACCAAACGCCGGACTGCTGGCCGAGCAGCCCTCATGGTTGCCGTGGTCTGGATGATATCCATCAGCATCTCCGTGCCACCCTTCTTCTGGAGGCAAGTGAAAGCTCATGAAGAAATTGCCAAGTGCACTGTAAACACAGATCAAATTTCCTACACAATTTATTCTACTTGTGGAGCTTTCTACATCCCAACCGTGCTCCTCCTGATATTGTATGGTAGAATTTATGTAGCAGCTCGGTCCAGGATTCTGAATCCACCCCCATTATACGGGAAACGTTTTACTACTGCACACCTGATCACTGGTTCTGCGGGGTCTTCCCTCTGCTCCATTAATGCTAGCCTCCATGAAGGGCATTCCCCTTCAGGTGGGTCCCCAATATTTATCAGCCATGTTAAAATAAAACTTGCAGATAGCGTGCTGGAAAGGAAAAGAATTTCTGCTGCAAGAGAAAGGAAAGCTACCAAAACTTTAGGCATTATTCTGGGAGCTTTCATTTTCTGCTGGCTGCCTTTTTTTGTCACATCCCTAGTCCTACCAATCTGCCAAGATGCCTGTTGGTTTCATCCCATCCTACTGGACTTTTTTACTTGGTTGGGTTACCTAAACTCATTAATCAATCCGGTCATTTATACAGCTTTTAATGAAGAATTTAAACAGGCTTTCCAGAAAGTAATACTTTTTAAAAAGTCTTCACCTTGAGTCTCTCCTCTTGTGTAACTGACCCTTGAGCACTCCACAGCCTACCTGAAACTTTCCATGCTTTTATTCCTAAGGAAAGGAGTGGTAATTGCCATCTCTGCTGCTACCCTGTTCTGTGCATGTAACTGGGAATTTCTTGTCAATTTGATACTTTCTGTTTGGGATTGTACATGCCATAGCAGAACTTGTCTCTGCAGTGATCATGTCTGTGTATAAAATCAACGACACATGAAATAAGCTTTGCAGCAAGGGAAGGTGTGTGAACCAGGGAGCTGGTCTTGTGTGATTATCCAGTTCTACCATGCTTTGTAGCCTAATGGGAGGAAATTGTGTGTGTATTTACCAAACATTAGTATTTCTGCTGTATATTATTAACCATTTATGTAGGCTGAGAAAGTTTCTGGAGAGCAGGATCTGATATTTACATTTTCTATGGCATGTAATTTTACCCACGTGAAGCTGAAAAAACCTGTAACTTTCTCAGAAGATGTGTGACACAGCCTGACTATAATCAGCAGCAGGGCAGAGAGGCATAGCACAGATGTAAGTTATGTGGATATTTCACAAATGCTGCATTTGAAGCTATGCTTTCAGTGAACTGTAGAAAGAAGACCATTTGTTTGAATTAATTATTACAAATTTTATCATGAATAGAATAGCCAGTGCAGATACACTACAAAATAAATCGTATGGAAATTATTGATCTTGTATTTTTGTCATTCAATTTTTTTGCATGCATAAACTGAAATAGGAGAATATAGTTGGTGCCAGTGTGGAATGACCAGGACCTCATAAAATAGACAGAAGGTTCACTCCTTGGTGACAAGGTATGGGAAGTTAGAGAGGGGAGAATGAAGTGACACACCAAGGAAAACTTTCTTAGTAATTAAGGTTGTTGGGGTGGATGTGGCATTGCTATCTCTGGAATTCTTTAAGAACTGGTCAAGCAAACTGCAGTCAGGAATCTTCCTGTCAGGACCATCTGCTGGGGCTGCACAGCAGGTCCTTTCTAAAATGAGCTTCTCTGCCTCTGGGATTATTTCCCTGGTTTGGCAGGGGGGAAGCTGGCACATGGAAGTCTTGGATGAAGTCTCAGACAAGACAGCACACCAACTGGTGCAGCCCAAATTTCATGCAACATTTTAGTCTCTGGGCATTTAACACCAGAAGTGTGGTGTCTACTGAATATGAGAGCCACACACTGCTTTGAAAGTTACCCCATCATCCTTCTGACTGCCCTTCCACCTCTCAGCCTGCCCCAATTCATCTCCACCATCCACTGCTGTGGCCATCCCAACACACTACACCTCAGTGCATGTCCACTGCAGCTTTCAGCCTCTCCTTTGCATCTGGGCCCTGACCACACCTTCCCTACCCAGACAGCAATGCACACTTTGGCAGCCCAGATGGGTTTCCCTCTGCACTGAAAATTGGTCTTTTTTTCATTGTTCCACCCACCTCTGGAGAGCATTTGCCACCATCCATGGGTCAGTGTAGAGCTAGAGCAATGGCCATTTCTCCCATTCAGCAATATCCAAAGCCAGCTTTCAGCTCTGCAGCTTGACTCAATCCACCTCGTTCCTCAACAGCTTCTCACCACGTAAGATTCCATAGGGCAGCATTTCATTTTCAGTGCAGTCCTACATTATGGCAGGAACTGTCACAAAAGAGAGTGCACTGCTTCTCATTTTCTGACAGCTGATTATACGGTGGGGCTCACCATGTGTCAATTTTTCATCTTCCTCTGATGATGACAGTCCAAAACATTCACCTTTGGGGCAGTTTGTGATGACTTCCAAGATCCCTGGGCGATTCACCTGCTCAGTGTGAAACATAAAATTACAGATCATGGTCCTGGAAGGGCCTTTGAGAGGGCTAATCCATTCCCATTGCTCTGCCGGTATCAACTATGCTTTTGTTCTCTTCCTGTACTTCCTACTCTTGAGGATTTCCAACAATAAACAGAATGGCAAAATGCAGCACAGGAAGATGATCCACCACTCTTCTTTGACACCGTTTAGGTCAAGAGAAAACAAAGTAGGCCCTTTCTTTGATTAGATGATAGGTTAATTTTAAAAGGCACATGGTCTAATATGACACCATTCTTATTGTTAGTAAATATTTGATAGAGTACCCCAGTAACTTATATTGGAGAAAGTAGTGAAATGGAACTGGCAGATGAAAATACTTGCTAGGAATCATAAATTAAAGATAAATAACACCCACAGCCTCTGAACTGAAAGGAGGGGTCACAGAGATCAATGTCCATATTTACTATGTTTTACAATGCTCTGTGAATTGCAGTCCAGAGCACACAAATGCATTTCACAGAAGGTATGTGAGGGCTGTGAGATTTCTCAGTGCCTCTCCAGTGAAGCTCTTGCAATACTGAGCACAAAGGTAAGGTAAAACATGCTATGTTTGTATAGAAGTACATATTGATATGTCCAAGAAGATAGTTATTTCAATGATAGTGTGAAATGTACTGAAAACAGAAGAAATAGCTAAATGTAAGTCAAAGCACGTGTGTTCACTGCAGCACCCTGCAATTAAATTCCAGTGCAGGTTATTCCTACAAGCAGGGAAGAGGACAAAACCCCAAACCCAACAAAACTTACATTGCCCTATAGACTGCTGATAATTATGTGAGACCAGCAAGCTGTGCAGCACTTCTGTCCACACAAGCATGATTCTGTTTATTTTTCCCTGCTTGCTATGTTTAATAATGTTCCTAAACTCTGTGTGGCACCTAGCACAACCTTCAGCTCTGTTGGGAGATGTTAGAAATTAATTCAGCAAATATCAGGATCTTATCATGACTCTGATCTTCTAAATGCTTAAAACCTGAACACCTGGAATCAGGTAATAACAGGAGAATCTCCACTTCTACTTTGCAGAGAGAAGCAAGAATCATTGGCTTAGAAAAGAGTAGGCTAATTCAACTCACCAGAGGCAGAGAAGTATTCACTCTGAGTTAATTTTCTGACAGTTTCATAAACTGAATAAATCCCAGAACTAGTGCAGAAGAATCAGCACATGCACACAAGTAGTTTTAGGAGGCACATACAACTGCATGTATCAGCAGCAACAAGATCAACTCAGACACCTCACTTAAATTCACCATACAAACAGAGGGAGTACAGAATAGCAAGAATACCTGAAGAGTCAGTTCAGGGTCTTCATGAACTGGAAGACGACTCAGATAGACATTTTTAATAATCACTGAGAAATCTGCTCTCTGTGATTTTGACTAATCCCTTTTGAATCTCACGCCTCTGGTGCTCATGGCATCCTAGAGCCATCCACTTCTCACGTTATCAAGGTGTGCCTAAGAGGCATGAGTTGCATTTATTTGTTTAAAGCTACTACACCCATATGGATCCTCTGTTGTCAGACACACCGACAGCTTCTGTTGTTTCCCCACATTATTTGTGATTTTATTGTGTTTGTCATCTCCTCACGCCCATCATCTCTGGTCACACCTGCTCACATTACTTACAGCCTGCTCCCTTGGAACTAAACAGCCTTTCTGTCGTGTACTGTAAGAAGAGGACACCACTCTCTAGTCAGAGTCTTCCAGGTAAGAAGGAAATCACCACTTCCCTCCCAGCTTTAACCTACCCTGCTGTCTGTATCTGCCCACAAGCAGAGCGATCTTCTCCAGCCCACTCTAGGCAAGGGCACACCAGCAGCAGTTTAACCTCCAGTGTGCCTCCTCCTCTACTCCCCTGTGCCTCTGCCTCCTCCTCCTCTTCCAGCTCCTTTGTAGTTTTCCCCCATTCCTGGTCCCTTTTATTCTTCAGGGTGAGTTGGGCTTTCCTACTTTCTCACATCTTTCCTGCCAGATGGATATTTGTTTGTCCAGCACCTCCCCCGCCCAGACATGAGCTGGAGCTGCCTCCTCACGTTGTAACATCCCTCATTCCACTTGTCCCTTCCCATACTTTTGTCTGCAGTTTCCATTGACTGCATAAGTCCTCATCAAGAAAAAAATAGCTTTCTCTTACAGCAGACAGAGCTTCTTTAGTTTTCCTCTACATAATTTCCTTTCCCTGGACAGAATTTTCTAAGTCTCTAACCTCACACCACTAAGTTTTTTTCTTCCAAATACCAGCCTGGGCAGTGGCAGACCTTGTTGCCACAGGTGCTGTGCCACCAGCAGCAGCCACATGACACAGAGCAGGCAGGGTGTCTCCCACTTGGACCCAGAGATCTGACAGTTGTCATTCCTGGGTTTCCATTCACTCTCTTCCTCACACTGCAGACCACACCTGGAGCTGGTTCACGGCTTCTTTTTCCCCCTTTTTTAGCTCAGCTCAGTTTGTTTCCCCCCACTTCCCTCCAGCACTCATGCTAGCTGGGGCAGGACTTTACCTCATGCCATGTGCTTTCCCTCCAGCAGCAGTTCACTGTGCCAGTGCTGCTGGCATCTGGTGGCACAGGAGGCTGAGGAGTTTCTCTCACAGTCCTTAGTGAGCATTTGCTCTTGTTTGCACTACTGCACCAAGCCTGAGGCGTGGTTGCAATGCTTATCTCTTGGAAGGATGGGTGCTGGGTTTCCAAAACCCAAAGCAGGGTGCCAGCACCACTGGTAGAAAACTTTTCCCCACATGTCCCCACACTGGCTGCCAAGTAGCTCCTCTGGGTGCCAGGAGAGATCCTGCACAGCCTGCTGCAGCCAGCAGACCACAGCGACCAGCTGGTGTGATTCACCAAATGGATTCATGCAGATGGTATGAAGGATACACCAAGGAAAGGGCCTGCCATGGGGATACACAGTTCCTCTTCTGTCTGTTCTCATCTCATCCTCTCCTGAATGTTGCCTCCCCAGAGCTCAAGTCCATCTCAGTGCCCAAACTTCCATCTTTGTAATGATGGGGGCTAAACTATGAATATTTTCAGCTGTTTTCACTGTGGAAACCAATGTGGGCAGCAGTGAGGGAGATTATGCCTGTGGAAGGATGCCAAACAATTTTCCAACACCTCTTCAGGTTCTTCTTTAGTCAGAGGAAGCACCATTGTGATCCCTGGCAGCCACTGACAGAACTTTCTTCTCCCATTTGTTCACGCTTTTTTGAAACATGTGGGTACATTTGGTACCAATATCATGCTGCAGCAATGAGTTTCACCATAAACCATATAAAAAAGTATCCAAGCGCAGCCCCATTCCTCTCCCAACACAGCAAATCCAAGAAGCACGTGGAAGACACCAGGCTCTAATGTACACAACTACTGGCAAGCTTGGAGCACTTGCTGAAATAAAAAAATTGCCTTTTAAAAGTTCCATTTAATCTCCTAGTTATACCCAAACACACCATTGCTAGATGTGTATCAAGAGCTGGTTTTGTGTTAGCAAACCTCCCTCGTACCGGTTTGGAAATGAGAAGTAGCGTCTGTAAAGTGGAGAACCAAAAACCACTGAATGTGGTTACACTGCAGAGCAGCACGTGGAGCGTGTCTCTACTGCTTGCACACTGCTGCACAGCTGGTGTCAGGAAAAGGAAAATGCTTTCCCTTCTCAGTTTGCCTGCAAGCAAGGTCTTGGTCGTTCTGCATCTTCCTGTGAGCTTGGGTTTTAGCTGTAACCTAGAGAATTCACTCAGAAGTGTTGGCATTTCATTGAGAACAAGTGTATTTCAGGCTGTGCCATAGAAACAGGATTAAAGAGTGATATTTAGACTCAATATCACAGCAAGGAAAATACTTTATGGAAGTGTGACAAGCCAGACCACCTGACGCTTGAAGCATCTTCCTTTGCCGCGATCTGAAATAAAACAGCGTTGTAGAGACAACTTTAGCTAAGAACGCACTAGCCAAAGGGGACAACAGGTTCCGAGCCTGGCCGGGAGGCTGGAATTGCTCACCGGCCTCTGACCGTGTCTGCTGCGGACTGAGCCGGGCGAGGGCAGCGCGGTGATGGACAGAGCACCGCGACACCCGCCCGGTCAGCACTCCCGGGGCTCTGCTCACCGCGCGGGTACCCCGGGAGCAGCTTCTCCCGATAGTGCTGGGGGGAGTCTCTTGTCTCTGATCCCATCTCGGCATCTCCAGGCTACAGGTACCAGAGGTGAAAGCAACCGCAGCTAGCCTGACCACCAAGTCCCAAACTCCCCGAGAGATGGCACTAAAGGGGGCATGAGACGGGAGACGGGAGAGGAGGACAAAACCTCGCTGTGCCACCTGGCGCGGGGCTCTGCCCTGGTTTTAAAGAGCCGCGACCGGCACTGCCCGCCCCGACACCAAAGCCCCGAGGCAGCGGCAGCCCCGGGCCAGGGCTAGAGAAGGGGTGGTCCGACGGGCTCTGGAGCACGAACCCACCGTCAAACTAACCACGGAAGTCCCTGCGGTGCGGTGCGCCCACGACACCCAGCCCCACCCAGCTCCTTTCTGGGGCCCTTCGGGACATTTCCCCTCCCTGCCCCAAGCGCCTTCCGACCCCCCCAAAATGGCGGCCAGGCCCTGCCCGCCCTCTCCAGGGCCGGGGGCGGGCGCCGCGAAACTGCACCGCGGCCAGGCCGGGCCGGCAGCCCCCGCCCCGCTCCCGCTGACGTCAAGCACCGCCCGGGACCGCGTCCCTCCCCTCATTGTCAGCGCCCGCATCCGCCGCCCGAGTCCCGGAGCCCCTCGCGGGCTGCGGCTGCCCAAGCCCGGGCTTGGGAGGGAGGGAAGCCTGGCCGCTCCTGC
>VXAC01005784.1:88605-119938 GCA_013399225.1 Rhipidura dahli | reverse complement strand
GCGAGCCGCCCTCGGGCAGCGGGAACTGCGTTTATTCTCCGAGGAGGGACGTTTCTGCCGCCTTCCTCCCGAGGTACCGGCGCTGTTCGGGCAGGCGGTGAGGGGACGCCGTGAGGGGGGAGCGCGGCTGTGGTGCCCTCACCTAAGATGGCGGCGGGGGCGGGCTCTTCCCGCTGAGAAGATGGCGGCGGAGGGAGAGGCGCTCTGGCCGGGTGGCGGAACTCGCTCGGCTGGGTGAGGGCAGCGGGATGGGATCGTCCCCCACAATGATCTCCCCCTTCCCGGGGACTCCCTACCCCGCCACAGAGATGCCGGTCCAGCCCTGCTGCATCACAAAGAACCCCCGCCACCTTCCTCCCTCTGCTCACCCGACCGTCTCCAGCCAAGGGAGCCCCTCGCCACCCTGCTCTCCCCCTAATTTTGGGGTCATCCCTCCCCTGTTGCATGGGGGGCCACTGTGTGAGCGTGGGGTGGACTTAGGTTGCCCTCTGCCTGTCTACCCCTCTACTCCCCAAAGCAGCTGCTGCTCCATTTTATTTTAATAATCATAATTTCCACCTCCCTTTCATACTTTGCCGCAGGAATGGACCAGCAAGTCCATAGGTGGCGGAAGGGTCCCCACCCTCCTCTTCCCGCTCCTCCTCCCCACCCCTTAAGGGGCGGTGATCGCGGGGGAGAGGAAAGAAAAGGATGCCACGGAAGCTGTTGTTGCCTTATAAATCTGTTTTTTCTCACTTTCGAGCTCCACGGGGGTTGCATGACTCTTTGGCGATGAACGCGGCCAGAAGTGGCTACCGGGTCTTCTCGGCCAACTCCACCGCAGCCTCCACCGAGCTGGCGAAGAAGATCACGGAGTAAGTTGCCTTCTCTTTCAAGTTTCTTTCTCCCCCATCGCTCCCCGGCGCAGGCAGGAGCCCTCCCGAGCGGCTGGAGAAGCTTCTGGCATCCCCGCGCCTTCCCAAGGCGTCTCCTGCGAACACCTTTGTGAACATTTTGCACTGGGAATCTTCACCAGCTCTGCCTGACCCAGCCATGGAAATGGACCCGCTGCCTTCTTCCTTCTTAGACATCCATTTCACTGCTGGAAAGGCTGGGCTGCAGCAAAGGCTATTACTTTTGGGGAGGGAGGAGGTGAAACGTGTCTGGGCAAACCTCAGAAAAACGTTTTTAGCAGGTTTGGGAGATGCTCAAAACTTTCTCCGGCTCCTGACCTTGTTTTCTCAACAGCTTCGGTGCCTGGAGCACGGGAAGTGTCCATGTGCACCTCGGCACAGCACCTTGCACTGACCAGAGTGGATTCTGGGGAGGTGGGAGAGCTGCACAGCTTGTGCTGTTGGTTCAGGATAAAAGTCTGCCTCTTCTTTTTTCAGCCCATCATTTTAGGCAGAGTTTGACCTTGTCTTGTCCGGGAGGGATGCACTGGGCCCTGCTGAGTGAGGGGTGTGACAGCTGCCTCCAAAATTGGGCTCTTGGTGCTGAGAGCTCTGAGTTTCCGGAAGCATTTGAACTTTGGGGTCAAATGAGTTTGGTTCAAATTGGGACAGTCCTAGCTGAAGGGACTATTCTGAGCAGGACATCTGTGTATCGGGCTGTCATCTTAGAACAGGACTTGGATTTTCTTTCTGCTCTTTCTCAGCTACAGTTCATAGGCAGCTGCTCCCAAAATCGAGGGGTTTCAGTGCTTGTTTGCCTGCTGCAGCTGCCAGCATCCCAGTTATCCTTGCTAGGTGGCTGTTGTCCCATTCCTATCTCCAAGGGTGTGCTTAAATTGGAAACAGGACTTAAGTACAGGTGTGCTGCCACCTTAAACTGCGAGAACATTTTGCTGTTCATCCTGCTTGCTTAATAAACACTGTGTTCAATCCTTAGCAGAGATTATCTCCCTGGAGCTAACTTGGCTGTTTGACTGGGAGGTGTGTAGGATAATAGTGATGGACTTCTTTAAGTGTGAGGCTAAGAGGAAAATCCTTGTGTTTGGGAGTGGAGAGCTTTTTTTTTTTTTTTGCTCGTGTATTCATGCTATATTTGGTCAGTTCTACATCACTTTCCCTTCACTGAGCTCTGAAACTAATGTATTTCTCTATAAAAAAGTAAGTTTTGCTGCAACAGATGGAACAGGATTTTATAGGGCTTGTCGTGTTGCGTCAACATAGCACAACAGAATTCC
The DNA here is from genome assembly GCA_013399225.1 of Rhipidura dahli. Classification (NCBI taxonomy): domain Eukaryota; kingdom Metazoa; phylum Chordata; class Aves; order Passeriformes; family Rhipiduridae; genus Rhipidura; species Rhipidura dahli. Next base: position 117,771 of record VXAC01005784.1, on the reverse strand, counting down.
CCTGGGGATGAGCTCTGAGTTCTCAGGGCTGAAGGAGCAAATGGGCAATCCTTATTTCTTGCTCTTTGTCTTAAAAATAACTCCCTTCTTTTTAAAGATGAAATGAGAAGAGACATGGAGAGGCTTCCCCAGGCCATGGTGCTGGCTGGGATGACGTGCTGATGTTATCCCAGGGATGCTCTGAGGGGGAAAGAAGCAGGATCTGGATCCAGAGTGACCTCCCGTCTCCCTCTTTGATCTCTCACTGAATAGATTTCTAATAGGGGCGATGTGGGTTTTTTCCCTTGGCTCTGCCATCAGTGGGATGTTGGATGCTCTGGTGGTGGCACGAGCACAGCCCAGTGATACACAGCTGCTGCTTAACTGAGGCTTAAGGACATTTATCTTTGTTGTGGGTGCAAAACCTGGAACTGTTCACAGGACAGGTTTTCCCACAATAAAAACTCTCCCAAATTTAAAGGGTTTTTCAGCATCTAGTGCAGTGGTTTTGCACTGCCTTCCCTTAGGAGCTTGAGGGCTGTTTCAACTGATCTGTAACACATCCCTTGTTCTTTCAGGTTGCAAAAGATGCGTGGCTGCTGCCTTTCCCCCTGTCCCAGCCTGTTCTTTGCTGGGGAGGTCAGTTGCACCTTTAAATAGAGTTGGAGCAATCTTACAAGGGTGAGTCTGTCCTCTAATATTGTGCGTTCTTTTTAAAGTTTTTTTATGACCTTGAGTAAAAGTAGTAAAAGAACTTTAAAACAACACGCAATATTAGGAGTAGGGCCCCTTGAGACACCTGTCCATCTGGGCTCTGTTCTTCACCTGTACCTATGAGCTTAAGATCTCTATTTGAGTAGTCCTGACTTATCCTTTTTAGAATCTCAAGTCCTGAGAGCAGCAGTGTGATGCTGACCAGCTTTCTGACACCTGATTTATCTCCTCACTCTGTTTCCTGCAAAACTTCCAGAGCTGCTTTCGTTTCAGGCTCTGAGCATCATGTTCTGGCACAGTTCTGATCTTCACATTTCCCCTTGAGCATTCTCTGGTTATGGGACAGTGACTAATGGTCAGTCTTACTTTCACTTTAGGTTTTCAGAGCTTTAGTTGATGGTAGTGACTGCTGGGGCAGGGGGGCAGAGGGAGATGGTGCTGGATAATGAATACCTTGTGAAACTTGAAATAATGAAGATATTCCTTAGATTCAGCACCGGTGAAATGTAAATAAACCCATATATTTACTTTTCTCTTATAAATTGAGAGGGATGATTATTTTATTTTAAATTCTTTCTGTTATGAAAAGAAAACTCCTTCTGTAATTAGGACACTTGGCACCTGATTACAAGCTGCATTGCAGAGGAGAAAGATAATTTCTGTGTCCAGTGCTGGTCCCTAATGGGCCTGTGTGCTGCTGGGGAGCGGGAGGTCTAGGAAGTCTTTTTGATCTTTAGTCCAACAGATCTCCCTCTGATTGCAGTGCCTGGCTCAGAAGGCACAAATATTACATTCTGGTCACTGCTTATGTGTTTGGATTGGAGGGGGTTGGTGATTGAATCTTGCTAATGCCTCCCCAGTGCTCCTGCAGCTCTGCGATGTGGGATGTGATACTCTCTCACTGCCAACTGTGGATGTGAGTATTCCAGAGATTCACTCAGTTTGCAGCGTGGAAAATGCTGGTGATCTGAAGATAAAGCACTGCCATGAGCCTAAACAACATGGAATTAGGAAAACATAGGGATTTGGGTTGTGACCTCTGGCTGCAGGGAGCTGGGTCACAATGCTAAACCCAGGGTGGTGTTTTCCGTGACTGGGTGGGATATAAGCCCTGCTTTGGAGGGAGACAGTGCATTCAGAGGACTTGCAGCAGCCTCCCTCAGCTGAAGGAGGATTTCTGGCAGGAAATGTACTCTTCAGGTCATCTTGGCAGCACATGAGAGGGTGGGCAGAGGGGAGTCGGAGCATCTTTCAGCAGTTTAAGTGGAGCACAGAACGTGGCTGAGCAGGATGGGCTCATGTGGAACTTCCCGTGCTGGCCAGCACAGCTATAGGGGAAGTTCCTTCACCAGGAATGGGCTGGTAGGAGTAGAGGAAAATCTGCCTGGTATTTGCCAGTAGCTGGGCTGCATGGCTTTGGTGTGGTCGGAACAAGTGATTGCAGTGGCAGATGAGCAATAGGGACTGTTCTTCAAATATCCAGTCATGCTGGGTGGATGGAGAGAGGCAAAAAGAGGCAAAAGAGGCTCAAACAGTTTTAAGGATATCTGAACAGATTATATCCAGGAAGCTGCCATTCCCTTTCCCTTTCCTGGCTGTTCTTGTACTGGGGGATTAGGAAGTGCACTGCAGAGCTGCCATTGTGCTGGCTGGACCATGACTGATCTTTATTTAAAGATTTGCTAAAGTTTGAAAAGCAATTCAGAGTCAAGCTGTGGCTTGATTTGGCCACAGTCGGACACAGCACAGACCCTCTGTCCTGTGCTCCAGCTCCTTCTGAGTCTGTACCAGTTCCTGGAGTCTGTAGATGTGGGGAGAGTTGGGAGTCTGCAGAGCTGAGACCAGGGAAAGTGTTTATAATGAAAAGGAATTTGCCAAAACAAATGATCATGTTTAAGGGCTTTGTGTGCAGATTTCTCTTCAAATTGAGTGTTTGTGCTGTGAGCTGGCCGGAAGCTCCCTATGGAGATAACCTGACAAATGTCTTGGATTCTGGTCACTGAGGGGGAGAAGGAAACACAGCCTGGGCTGAGGGCACTTCTCAGTGGCACTGAAGCAGGCTCTGATGGCACAAAATACTGTGAATACATTTACCCCTTGAAATTTGATTCAGCTTGAACGTGGAGTCTCTTTGGCTGTCCTTTGTCTCAAGAGCCTGGTGCAGTGGTTTTTGACTGTCTTCAGTGGAGCATTTTAAAGTAGTCTGAAACAGCCTCACAGTGTTTCCTAAAATACTGCAGTGTGTCACTTCCTCATTAAACTATAGGTGACTCCTGAGCTGTTTGCATTTAGATGTGAATTTGAGACAGGTTTTATAAACACTTTTGTATTCACGACTTAATATCCTCTTGGCATGTTTTGAGACTGCGGAAAGTTAGATCATCCTTTCTGGGCAGTGTTTACAGAGACATTCCAGATCAATAGGAATTTTTACTGGCCAATTGCTCTGAGTGGGATTTTTAAAGCCATAAAGAGGGGTTTTTTTCTCTTAGATGCTGTCATGCCCCAGAGGAGTTGGTTAGTGATGGAGCTGGTGTGAGGATAGTGGCTCATTTTGCTTGGAGATGTGATTTCTCTGCAGGACCTCAAATGTTTTTCCCAGAAGCAGCTTTATCTCTGCTGGGTGTGTGGTCTGGGTTACTTCAGTGGCACCTTCTCTGTCCTCATGCAGGTCTGCCTGTGTCTGCAGACGAGTGATCAGTAACTGTGGTAGCCCAGGTTCACGGGATTATGCTGTTAGTCCTGGAGCTGGATGAAAACAGTTGTTGCTGTCAATTCAATTCCTGTATCTCCTAAAGCAACAACCAGTTGGGAGCTTCAGGATGGAGAGGATTTAGAGAGAAAAGAGTTGGGATAGAAGAGAACACTAGGGAAAGGTAATAGGAAGGGGAAATTTATCTTTGAACTCTATGGCTGCTGCCAGGCTGTGTGGTCGATAAGGCTGTGCCCTGCCCTTGACTTCCATGCAAATATCCCTTTTGATAAAAGTCCTCTGGAATCTGGTGCTTTACAGCAGGAGTTGCACCAACAGTCCCCTCTTTATTGTCCTTTCCTCAGTCAAGGTTTATCAGACTCCTTCCTTGGCTGATACCTTGTCTAAACAAAGCCTCCAGGAAGGGATTTTGGTGCAAGGTGTGCCCTTGGGGTGCACATACCTCACCTGCTCTGGGGGAGCTGCTTGTGGATCCTGATGCCTAAGGCTCCTGGGACTCTGGAGCGCTGCAGGCAGGGCTGATCTGGGTCTTTCGTGGGCAGTTTTAGCTCATATCCAGTGCTCTTGTTTACTTGCAGTCAACAGTTGGAGCAGAGCTGGGATTTATTGTCTGACCAGAGCTGCTCATTCCTCTAAGTTGTCGTCTGTGTCCTATCTCTTCTGCTGTTCCCTGCACCCAGGTTTGACAACTGAGCTGTTCTAGTGCCCCAAACCAAGCTGTTTTAGTGTCCCTCTTGCCATGGGGGAGTAAACTTGCCTGTCTGATTTCTTGTTTCAGCAGCACAGAAACTGCATTGCTGCTGTACAGCGAGTAGGAGAGCTCTGGTTTCTGCTGGCTACATCATGGAATCATGATGTTGGAAAAGACCTTTAAGACTGAGCACAGCTGTTAACCCAGCTCTGCCAAAGCCACCACTAAACCACATCTACATGTCTTTTAAATCCCTCCACAGATGGTGACTCCACCACTTCCATGGGCAGCATGTTCCAAAGCTTGACTACCCTTTCAGGGAAGAAATATTTCCTAATATGCAATCTAAACCTCCCATAGTACAATGTGAGACCCTTTCCGCTTGAGCACCACAAATCTGGTTTTGTTTCCCACCACTTAGCACTGAAAGTGCCACCTTCCAAGGGGAGTTTTGCTGAGATGAGTCTGGCTGGACTGGTTTTGAAGCTTTCCTTCCTGCCTTGAGATTCAGGACTGAGTAGGACCACTTGCATAGTCTCTCCAATAGAATTTTTTTTTCCTAGTACTGAGGTAGGACTGTGCTGTCTGCAGTGAAGTCAGGGCACATGTGCCTTCAAAGGGAGCTTGCAAGACTTGCCATGCAGTTGTGGAGGAACAAGTGTGAGTCATTAAACATTTCCCGCCACACACTGCTCTGGGGTGGGTGTATGTTTGTGTATGTTTCTGAGCTTGTTTGGACTTGGATGCCATAGCAGTGATTAGGACTAAGCTTGGTGGTTGCAAATGTCAGATTATCCTCATCAGGACAGCAGGATCCCACCTGCAAAACTCACCTCTGCTGTGGGTCTATCCCTGAGGTGCCCAGGATTGTCTTTACTTGACCAGCTGCCAGCTCTTTTTGAAGATTCTGAAGGTACTGAGGATGCCTTTGCATTGCAGCTGCAAATTTTAACCCAGCTGGGCTGAGAGAAGCCCAGTTAGAGATGTGTGAGACTTGCCTCGCCTGGACTGCAGGGTGATGCTGCAGTTGGTACCCGAGCGGGGCTGGTGACAGTCTGGCACGTACAGCTCTCGAGGTGGTGGTTTAGTCACCAGCCCAGCCATTGCAAAACGTGCTGCCAGACACACGGTGGGGAGGGTGTGTGTGCCAGAGACATGCTTTGGAGCCAGCTAAGCAAACATATCCCATGGCATCCGAGTGTCTGTTACCTCAGCTGTCCCAGGCACACTCTCCAGGCCAGCTTCTAGCTGGGACCTCCAGCTTTGGCTCACAGCTGAGCCCAGCAGTTGCTGATGGGACAGAAGCATGCCAGGTCAGGCTGTGTAGCTCTTTCACTTCTGAAAGCATAGATCTTTGTGACAATTGAAGTGCAAGGCTGAGATAGTGGGTAATGAGATGGGAGAGAGACTGATTGCTGAAGGCTGTAGACCAGGAAAAAACCAGCAGCAGACGTGGGCTCTTTTTTATTTAGGGTTAGTCCTGATCTGCAGAATTTTGGCACATATCCAGGTAAATACAGTACAAGTGCAAACAGGAAACTGCTGTCACAATCAGCACGGTGAACAAAGGTATTTTTCAGGCATAAACTGTTTCCTAATTCATTATGTGGCCATGGCCACTGAGCAGATCCTGAGTGAGGAAGGAATTGCCCCAGCTCCATCTCACTTGGCCCAAGCATCTCACTGCTGCAGGGTCTCACAGCTGAGGCTCTGGGTTAAAGCACAAGTGCCTTTAAGTACTTGCTAATGGATTACTTGTCAGTACAGTTAAATAGTGAGGTGTCACCTGAGGGAAAAGTCTGCATTTTGGAGCCTTTTAAAATGCTCTTCAAAGTGAGTCTTGGTTTTGCAAGAAAGAAATTGAAAAGAGGAGAGTGACTAATCTTTGTTGTGATGAGTGTTGTAGATTTGATATTTGAGAAGGGGAATGAGTAATTTGAAAAAATGAAGTTGCAGTTAAAAGTTCATTAATCAGTTATTTCAGAAAGAAGGTTCAAGGAGGAAAAAAAAAAGGAAAAGAGGTGGGAGTCAAAAAAAGTGACTCAGGTGCCACTAATTGAGTTTGAGTAAATCATTCAACTCTAGTTGCACATCAGACCTGCCCAAGGGGGCATTGCACAGGCTGGCAAGGTGTCCTTTGCCATTGGGAGTCACAGCCTGTGCTCAGTCATACAGGCTTTGGGTACAGCAGTGACCTGCTGCAGAGTGATGTGTCCCAGGTCCCTCTCAGGGACATCAGTGGGAATGAGACCCCCAGAGAAGGGGAGGATGTAGTTCTGCAGCCTGGCTGGCTTACTCAGCTCCCTCTTGGGCAGTGCTGTGTTTTGGTGGTGTGTAACATGGTCCAGTCCCTGCTCTGCAGCATGACCTGCTGGGTTCCTCCATTTCTAATGTCCTTTTTTTTTTTCTCTCCAGGCGTCTCGGTGCTGAGCTGGGGAAATCTGTGGTGTACCAGGAAACCAATGGAGGTAAGAGAAATCTCTACCATTTGCAACTATTTTGAGGTCATCTTAGAAATGCTGGGTAACTCCATTGGCCAGACCTGTCTAAGAAGTGCAGTGATTCAGCTGTGATGTTACTGCTGCTCCTGGCAGTGCTAAACCTCCATGGCTGACCTTGGACAAGGCAATTAAACATGTTCCTTGTTTTCCCTTGTTATCTTGTTTGTTTGCCCAACTGCAAACTCTCCTCTAGAGTCCTGCCTCAGGTTTTAGCTGCTGCCAAATCTTTTATGCTTCTATGCTGAGCAAAACATTTCCAGGTTTAAAAGTAATGCCCTGCTTTTTCAGTATCTGCCTTGTGAACTTTTAAATTATCCCTTTCTTTCAGCCCTTCCCTGCCACACAGAATTTACAGCTGCCTTTGCTTTTAAAAGTGCAAATTCATGGCTGTACTGGGGAAAATGCCTCTGGAGGTTGCTTTTGTTTTTAAGGAAGTTAACACTCTGCAAGTGTCCATTTTCATATGCTGGGCTAAAACATAAGGATATTGGCCAGCAGAGTTCTGTGGCCAAGAGTCATTTATTGTTTCAAGACCTCCATTACCTTGTTTGCAAGAGAGAGTAGAACCAGAGAGCTGCTACAGGCTAGAGGAAGGGGTGGAGGATTTGTGGTAGTGCTGCTGCTCTTACAGCCTGAATGGGCCTCACAGTGGGAGACCTGCTGTGGTTATGGTTGGGCTGGCTGGTGCATTCCTGCCAGGGAGAGCTCACTGCCCTTTGGGGTTGGTTTTAAATCAGGTTGCTTGCTATGAGGTCTGAAGTAGTTTTTCATCACTGCACAGCAGATCAGTCTGCTCTCAGCAGAGTCCTGTAGGGTTACTGCCAGGGCAAGGTAATTAGACTTGGAATTCTGTAGCTGAGGAGCTGTTTCTCTCCTTTTCCTTATCCCTGTCCTCTAGCTCATGACTGTGTGGGAAATGCGTGGCTAAGGCAGGCACCTTGGGAAACCTGGAGTCTTTGCTTTGGCTCTGCAGAGCTGCTTGGGGCTCAACTTCTGTGTTTGAGTCAGGGATGTCCTTAGTGGTGCTCAGCAGAGACCCAGACTTCCAGCCTGTGTCAGTGTGGAAATGCCTTGACCTTAATAGTCAAATTGGGGAGTTCTTGCTCTGAACTCAGTGCTGCTGGTGTTGCCTTGAGCCCTCCAGCCAGCATGGAGCTGATCCCATGTAAGCTGTGAAAGACCAAAGTGCAAAAAGTGCTGAGTTACCTTCTTGGAAGTACTGAAGGTTGTTCTGCCTTGGGTGGTTAATTGCTCACTAATGAATGTGCTGTTGACAGCTCCCAGCACTCCATGGAGGCATGAAATGGATTTCTCATTGGGAGTTAAGTAAATTGTCTTCTAAATCTTAAAATTCTAAATTCTAAAATTTTAATTTCTAAATTCTGGAAAAAAATAAACAGCTATTCAGCCTTCTTTTGCTTTGTAAATACTCACTGGTATGTTATGCCAGCTCTACCAGGACCAGCCTTTGGAAAATCCACTTGGCTCACCCGTGTATGTATGTGCACAAAGGGCAAGGGAGCAAGTCCTCATCTGCCCTGACCAGGGGGCAAGGTTGCTGCTAAAACATGGTGTGTTGTCACTGTCAACCTGGTGTTTGGAAACAGAACTGACTCTGTTTTCCATCCTTTTCAGAAACAAGAGTTGAAATAAAAGAGTCTGTCCGGGGACAGGATATCTTCATCATACAGACTATCCCCAGGTGAGGCACTCGGGGCTCGGTTTTTCACCTGGGATGTGTTTGAATACCTGGATCAGCAGATGGTTCAGTGGTTTGCTCACTGTTAAGCAGTACAATAACCAGTGGAACTCTTGCAGTGTTTTCATTGCTCTGACTTAGATGTAAGGCTCCACATAGTGTTAAGCTGTTAACATTCTCAGGGGATTGATTGCAACACTGAGATTCTTCCCATCAAATAGCTGGAGTGTATCACTTGCAGGAACAGGAGTGACTGATGGTTTCCACTGAAACATCCCTGTCTGTGCGTTTGTGGCCTTTCAGCTGTTTGGTGCTTTCTGACTGGCATTTCCACCCCAGGATGGGTTATTATTGGTACCCAAGCACCAAGCAGCAGAGCCAGCATCAAACAGCAGCTGCTGCTTTCGTTACAGGCTGGATTACTCTTCCTCTTTTGCTGTAGTGATGTGAAACTGAGCTCAGGTAGAAGCCCATAGGTTCTCTCATGTACCTTTACAGCTCTTGATGATAGTGGGCCTTTTTGGGCTTTGTTTTGGGCTGTTCTAGGCTTGGAGTAAAAAAAGTGCTGCAAGTAACCAGGCGGTGAAAAAGCCATCTGTAACCCCAGGAACCTTGCTCCTTGCTGGCTCAGGAAGAGTAAAGGGATAGCATTAGGGTGGTGGGAAGGGAGCCTGCACTTAAATGATAACTGCAAATCGACCTACTGTGAGTAGGGGAGGTGCTGTTTTCAGACATGAGATACTGATATTAGCAAAACAAGGATGTTCCTGCTCTGATAGTTTTTTCCAAGTTAGCAAATTCTGCTCAGATTTTGGAGATCACAAGAAGTAATAAGTAGCAGAGCTCAATTGCAGCTCAAAAGTAGTGGGGAGCAGAATTGCCTGGACACAGGATTTCTCCTTGCTTGCCAAAGAAGTAGAGCCCACTGAGAATTCGAATTCATTTCCTCTGTGAAATGCTTGGCCTGTTGTAAAGAAATCAGTAGGACTACTAGACCAGCTTACTCGCTTCTGGAATTCCTCTTGCAGGCAGAAACATTTTCTTAGGGCTCATCTCTCTCCTGAGAGATGCCCCAAGTCTTTCCTACCTCAGGGAGCAACTAAATCTCCACAGGCTGAAAATCCTCTGCTGTAGGGTTATGTTTCGGGTGAATGGTGCCATTCTGTTGTCCCTTGTGAGGGAGTTCTCTGAAATAACTTGTAACTGAGAGCTGTGTAAACATGAAACAGATCAAGTGTTCAGAGAGAGGTAATTCAGAGCATTAGGGACAGGAACAGTTTTGGGAGGGGAAAACCTTCCCTTGCATTTAACTTGTTGATCTCCTTGTTTTTCCATTAACTGATTTCAGTGCTTTGGGCCAAGAAATGGGTCTTTTTTAGCCAAAATGTTCAAGGGCCTCCAGATGAGGAGCCAATGTTGTGCAGCCAAGTCATCTTTCATTCCCGAACTGCAGCTGTGCCTTGCTGCATTGCTAGAGAGGACAGGTTCAAGGACATCTCAGTTTTGCAGTGGGTTTCAGGGAGCTTTTCAGGAGAATCGGAGTAACAACTGCGTGGAATAATCTAAGAATAGGACTTCCACATTCAGTAGTGGTTTGAAAAGAAAATATTAGGACTTGTTAGTAGAAAGGGAAACAACTTTGTTGTGCTGCAGTGTGAATTCACAGTCTGCATCTTAAATGCACAGAGAGAACAAAAAGACCTGAATACTTGATACAGACTCTCTGTCCTAAAAGCTGTAGCACAACTGAAAATAAAAGGTGACAAGGACAGGTACCATCCAAGACTGGTGTGTGGACTGGCATTTGTGTGAGGGAAAATAAAATAGTTCATGTTTAGATGGCCGAAAAACAAGCGAGTTGGTGGTTTTGTGATACCCTAAAGGCAAAAGGAGCCTTTTAGTGCTGAGTGTTGGTGCTGATTGTTGCCAAGTCCATGGACACTGTCACATAGTTTGCTCAGCCTCGAGAGCAGGGGTGTCCAGGGATGGCCCGGGCAGGGATAAGGAGCAGCAAGGGAGGCTCTGGGGTGGTAAGCAGGCTGTGGGGGATAGCTGATCTGTCTCTGAGTGTCCTGGTAATGAGCTGTCAGCCCCTCTGTAAGGTCTGGGCTCAGCCCTCCCAGCAGTAGCTGACTGGCTTTCAAGGCCAGAGATGGGGACGGCAGCAAGGACACTGGGATGCTGTCTTGGGTACCTGTTTTGGAGATGCTGGGGCTGGGCTTCCCCCACCAATGTAATTTTCCCCAACTGCTACCCTTGGCTGGGGTCAGTGCCCCTTGCGGAGCAGATCAGTGATGGCTCAGCATGAAGCCATCTCAGCCCACCCACCCTGGGCCCTGCTGGAGGGACAGACACATCCACTTCTGTCTAGTGCCTGTGCCAGCTGATCTTCAGGAGCTTCCCAGAGCCCAGCTTGGGACCCTGCTTGAATACTGGGAGAAGTACCCTCCTTGAATAACTTTTCCGTCAATATGGCTACTGGTGTCCTGCAGCATCACCAGGACTGCTGGTGCCTTTTGAAATCCCAGTCTTGTTCTCTACCTGCTTTCCATGTGAATAGGTGTGTATTTTCAAAGAGTAAGTTGAAAAATAATGATGAAAAGTACTGAATTTCTCAGATGAACTCTAAATAGGCTTCAGTTTGACCACTTTGTTTTTATATGACACTGATAGTAGCATCTTTTTCTTCTCTCACAGCCCCACTGGCACAGCTAAATCACCAAAGGAAAGAAACAGTTCTTTGTTTGCTCGTTGTCCTGTGTGGCAGGGGGCTGTGTTTTATGTAATTCTTGGCTGGGTGCTCCAGAGCCAACAAAGCTTTCTTGTGTGTAAATGGCATTGTGTGTGCGGGGCTGGTGGGGCCAGCAGGACAACAGAGACCCAGAGCCTCACAAAAGAGGAGGCACAAGTGGAGGTTAATTTCCAAAGGAAGGGAGAGCAGTGGGGAAATGGAAATGGTCAGAGGTTTGTCACGGGTCATGTCTCTGAGCAGTTGGAGAAGATCTCTAGTGGCTGTCTCAGGAGGAAAATAGGGCCTGAGCAATGTCTGGGTAATGTCCAGAAAGCTCTGCAGAGCTTTAGGCTGCTCTGTGCTGTTTACTTCTCTGCTGCTGTGTGGAAAGATGGCCCAGCCAGCCCCTGCCCTGTCACCGTGGGCTGAACAGCTGAGCCACTACAGCACTGCACTCCTGACTGGGCTGGGGACATGGTGTGTCACTGGGGGCTGTCCATGCTGGAAACCCCCAGGCAAGGGGGTCTGTGTTGCAGGAGTGTCTGACCTGCCACCTGAAGCATGGGTTCTTCAGTTCCCTAAAGTTCTTGAGTCTGTCTGTGGTGATGCAGATAGTGTCTCTTGGTGTTGGTCTTAAGGAACTAAAGGGGAACTAAGGGCTTGGCTTTTTTACCCCCTTCTCAAAATTAGTTAAAGTGCAGATCAGTACACTCCTACTGGGCCACTCCAGTCATTCTGGGGAAACAAACTGTAAATGGGATGTTTCAGTCTCATGACCAGTGACAGGACTTGAGGAACCAGCGTGAAACTGAGTCAGGACAGGTTTAGGTTGGCTATCAGGAAAAGGTTTTTAACCCAGAAGGAAACTGGAACAGGCTCCTCAGGGAAGTGGTCACAGAACTAAACCTGTCAGAGCTCAATATGCTTTTGGGCAACACTCTCAGGGACAGGTTGGGATTCTTGGGGTTTACTGTGCAGGACCAGGACTTGTACTTGATGATCCTGATGGGTCCCTTTGAACTCAGCATATTCTGTGATTCCTCTGCCTATGCTGCTTTTTTGTTTTGTTGTTTTTTCTTTCAAGAAACAGTCCTTTAGTATTTCCTGTGCTGTTTTTCCTTCCATCTCTAGATAAGCTAAAGAGTGTGGAGATGCTGACCTCCACTGAAGTGCCATGTCTGGAGTTTGTACTGCTCCAAATGCAGTATTTCTTAAGGCAGAAAAAATAACCTGCCTTACCCTGTTAAAGAGGAAAATACCCTAAGAAATCCAGTGTGGATGAAGTTGTGTTGGCTGCTTCTTTAAAAGACTATTTTATTTCAAATTACACTATATCAAGTGACATTGTTCCAAAGTAAATTCTATACAGAGCTTTTTTTTCTTTTGTCTGAGGATGGAGGGAAGTCATCATACACCTTATGTTAGAATACAAAATCAAATTCCAGTCCACAGCTCTTGAGTGCTGGCGTTGTGTCCTGTGTGTGTAAGAGCTGACTGTAATTTGTTGTGGCGTGATGGAAAGAGCTGCGTGGCTGCAATCTGGTTCTGGCATACATTAGCCTGAGATGTAGCATTATTTGCTTGGAATTTTGGTGAGGGTGGTCTGGGTATAAATGGAAAAGGAATTGCAATGGAAAATCACCTGCTAATATTTGGAATTGTGTTCGTATCTCCTAGAGATGTGAATACTGCTGTCATGGAGCTGCTGATCATGGCCTATGCACTGAAGACTTCCTGTGCCAGGAACATCATTGGGGTCATCCCTTACTTCCCCTACAGCAAACAGAGCAAAATGAGGAAGAGGGGCTCCATAGTCTGCAAGCTGCTGGCTTCAATGCTTGCCAAGGCAGGTGAGTGTCCCAGGGAGCAGCAGCACGGCAGGCTTGGTGCTGCTGGGCTTCCCAAAGGTCATCTGTTATTCCATTCTCCTGTTTGATGTGGGGATGTACTGCTGAGATCTTGAGACACATTGGGGGAATTAATTTTCTTCAGCTTTCTTGTGGTCCTTTGCAACTTGCACCTGGAGAAGTGGCCTAGAAATGTTACAGTGAAATACAGGGTCAATCCAGTGCTGTGGCATTAAGTGCTTGTTTCTCATTATGTCTGTGGAACTTTGTGTTAATCTGTTAATGATTATTTTATGACATGGCATAATAGTCTGAGTAATAGCTAAAACAGTCTGGAAAATGGAGGTATTGAAGGAACTCCAGCCATATGGGAGTATTTTCGATAAATTGTTGTCTTTTTTCCCTTTTAGGTTTAACACACATTATCACTATGGACCTTCATCAAAAGGAAATCCAAGGCTTCTTCAGCTTTCCAGTAGACAACCTGAGAGCATCCCCTTTCTTGCTCCAGTATATACAGGAAGAAGTGAGGTTACTCTAGTTCTATATATATCAACTTGTCTGAACTCATTTTAATGTGATGGCAGCATTGGGCTTCTGCTTAAATAGAGGTGATGGTGTCAGTCCAGGTCAATCCTTCTGTTAATGAATTCTCTCTCAGGGGATACCTATTGCATGTTTCATGGAAAGATGTTACACTTCTGTAATTGGATAGAAACTGAACTTCAGCACAAGCAGGAGAGGAGCTTGCTCTCTATGGAGTTGGTGCCATTTGAGAGATGCTACTTGTGCTCCTGTATCTGATCACCTCTGAAATCCTGTTAAACTGCCTCCCCTTTTGCTTTGTGCTGGGCTGGATTTCTGACTGCTCTGAATTATTGATAGACTTTGTCTTGGGCTGAGTGTAGGAATGCTGAGCACAGCAGGGCTGGGAGCAGGGCACGGAGGTTTTATTCTCCATGTGCAAAACACGATGATTTATTCCCACATGGTGAGAGCAAGGCTTCTCCATATGGGGAAGGTTAAACATAGTGAACATTCCCACCTTTGCAGAGTACATAAATACTGGTCTTGAACGCAAGTGCAGTCGCCTCTCTAGTTTCTTGTCACAGAATGAAGATTTGGTTCTGGGGAGGAGGATGGGTGAAATTATTCAGCCATGTATCAAACCAGTTACTCCCTAGCAAGAAGGTCTTTTTTTAATTAATTGACTTTTTATTACATCCAGATTCCAGATTACAGAAACGCAGTTATTGTAGCCAAATCTCCTGGTGCTGCTAAAAGGTAAATGGATGCTTTGCTAGCTGGTTCAAGGTTACTTGGAAAATGTACCAGGGAAAGAATGGGAGGGTGGCAGATGGATTGACAATCTGGTCATAATTCCTTTGTGGCTGGAATTGGGATGGATTTGTTGCAGATAGGCAGCTGAACTTTGTATTCCAACCCCCATGGGAGTAAACTCTGGAGGTCTCAGTGAGATGGTTCACCTGTGCCTGACCATCTCAGAAAGCATTTCACATATGGAAGAACACAGGAGACCCTGTAGTGGAGCCAAGGGGTAGAGTGGGCTTTGGGATATGAAGAGTCACTTCCAGTGAAGTTCCTTGCAGAGGAGCAGCCACAGAGGTGCAGCCTTTGCTTGCTGTTGGCCTGGGAGAGACTTGCTGTGGTGGGCTGTGGAGCTGCATCAGCCCAGCACCTTCCTGAGGGGCTGTTGTTGTCTTGCAGGGCTCAGTCTTACGCCGAGAGGCTGCGGCTGGGGCTGGCAGTGATCCATGGAGAGGCCCAGTGCACGGAGCAGGACATGGATGACGGGCGTCACTCCCCTCCAATGCTCAAAAATGCAACTGTGCATCCTGGCCTGGAGCTGCCATGTAAGATCAAGCTTCTCTGCTTACTTTTGGGAGGAAAAAAAGAAAAGTTTGGTGGGAAATTTTTGTTGATTTATCTGTGTGGGTGTGACCAACCTAGAGGCAGTTGGACCAGTGGAATTTTTTTCATGGAAAGGTTGATATCAGTGAGCTGTAGGAGAAGTCACGGGGGAAGGTTTTTAACTCCTTCTGGCCATGTAGAACATCAGTATTCTTCTCCTTGGCTGTGCCTGCTCCATAGTGTTAGACTGACAAACCTCTCATAAAGGTGGTGCTTTTGCAATGTTCAGCAGCAGAATTCATTGAGCTGATGAAACAAGGGAGATGTAAAAGTGGAAGCAATGAGATAACAACCACTGAGACAGACTGTTGGCTCCATTGGGAAGGGGAGGGGGCTAGGCTTTGTCTTCCCTTCTCTGCAGCCTTTCTTGGCGCTGGAATTTTCTTCATCTTGGAACCCAGGTGATCATATTCCAATGTCTGTTTTGACAAGGTTTTGAGGTTGGTGTAGCTGGGGTGAATAGGTTCTCCTAGGGCATTGTGACTGGCTTCCTGAGTTCTTGCGACTGATTTGGGAGCAGAGAATAAAAGAAAAAGAGGAAGCTTGTGTTCTGGGAAATGCCATCCTCGGGATTGTTTGTATTCCTGCAGCAGTCAAATAACAACAGTACAATCAAAATCCAGCTCCCTTTTGGGAGGATTTTAGCTTTCTAGGCAGGTGGTGGTTGGACAAAAATTGGGAGCAGGAAGGTGGCTGAGAAGTGCCCGTGGGAAAGGCTATGTGCTGCTGTGTGTAGCAACACCAGCAGTGGTTTGGGCTACTGATAATCATCTCATCTTTGGAAATTTAGGGAGAACATCCAACCAGTTTGCGGGCAGCTTGTGGAGGGGAGGCAAGTAAGACTGCAGGCATTTTACGTCACCCCAGTTGTTTCTCACTGGAATACAATCAGTTAAAGAGTGCTTTTGTTGCTGGTGAAACTCCTCTTGGGCCTTGGGGGGCAGGTGGGGTTTGGCAGTGAAGTTTGGGACTTTATTGTTCTTCTGACAAGGGGATTTTTTCATGTTCTTCCAAGAAAGCAGGAATTTGCATGGTTATTCTTCACTTTCTCCTTCCCCATCCTATTCTAGAGGATGCTGTCCTCTAGAATATCAGTAGCTGACATTTATCGGCTAGGGAGGAATTGATGGGATTGTATTTTTATTTCCAGCCATGTCACTTCAGAGAAGCTCAACTGTGGAAGGTTGCGCTGCTGGAGAACCCTGTAAATGTTTCTTACACAGAAATGTGCCCTTGTCCAGTTTAATTATGAATTCAATGGAAAATTGTTTTCAGTCCTCAGCTATCCAATCACAAACTAATTTGCTGTATATCACCACTTTCTTATTTTGTCTCCTGCTGCACAAACTCAGCACTTGACCGATGACCTTACATCCCTGCATGCCTAAGGCACAGTGTAAAACAGTCGAGCTGTGGCTTGGCAGCTCTCTGTCATGGGGTGGATTGTGGGGCAAACTTGTCCAAAACTCTCAGTAGGAGTTGCTTTTCTCTGCTGTTTTCTGACCTGAGAGATACCTGGTTTTGAGTGAGCTGGGTTCTGGAGGTGCAGAAATCTGAGGTTATCTATGTCTAAAAGCAGTCTGTGAATCCTGGTTGTGTCACAGTCTCTGCCAGACAGAGGTGAAAGTGCAGCTGGGATGGCAGTGCTCTGAGTGTCTGTACTGACCCTCTCTGCTATGCCTCATTTCTTGTCCAATTCAGTCATTTGAAAAGCGTCTTCCCACCTCAAATGTCACGTAATTCCAAACCCTCATTCAGCTCTCTCTTCCTGGTGGTGAAAGCTCTGAGGGCAGACTGTAGCAGGGTTCAGCTGTGTGGTTGGTTGTGAAAGGTTAGACACGTGCTGCTGCTCAGATATGGCTGTTCCTTACACCAAAACTGTCCCCAAACCCTCCAATGGTCAAAACAGAAGCGGTCTGTGAGTCTGCCTGGCTCAGCAACCAAACCTGGGACTGGCAGGTAGGAGGTTGGGGATGTTCCTGGGGAGCAGCTGAGACTTCTCATGCAGCATCCCACTCTGGGCTACAACCAGATCAGTGTGGAGCATCCCAGACTCAGCAACTGAGGCTCCAGGAAGTTGTGTTAGAGCCAGGAGAGAGATGAAACCTGTGCCTGGGAGCAGCCAGAGCCCCACAGCGATGGCTCGTGCTTGTGCCATTCTCCATGGGCTTCCCGGTGAATTGGCCGGGCTCCTGCGTCCTGGCATGCACCTTCTCTCCCTGTTCTAGCAGGGATCATGTGCCTCTAATTAATGAGTGCTAGGCAGTGTGATGGCTTATTTATTGTCCTGTGAGAGTGGCCTGATGTGATATTCTGATTCGTAGGGAGCCACAACAAAAAAGTGCCAGAGGTGCTTCTAATTGCACTTAAAATGCTGCGCTAAAGCGGCAGCAAGAGCCCACATCACTGCAACCCCTGAAATCAGAGCCTTGGAGACAGGACATCGCTCCAAGGTTATTCCCTTTGATTGTGTGCTTTTGTGTCTCAGAGCTTGCAGCTGGCTCAGGGCTGTGCCTTAACAAATGCATGTGGACTCTTTGCATGTTTCCTCGAGAAAAAGAGTGAGGCACCATCTGTTAAAGCATTTCAGTGGCTTTGGAATTCAGTACTTCATACAGAGCTAATGGTTTGCTTGAATCCCAGAGCCCAGCAAACTGCCACAGAGGGAGTTTGGGGGAAAAACTGGAGTGACCATAGGTCTGTTCCTACTTCCCTACCCCCATCTTGCCTGTGTTTAGGCTGGGCACAGGGATGTTTTCTGTCCTTCCAAGGCTATCTCTACACAAAACAGTTCATTCTTGAGCAGCCTTTTGCTCCCAGGCTCTGTTGTAAATGCACCATTATATTGCTTGGTGATTGTCACTTTAATTCACACTGTCAGCCCCAAACTATTTTAATATTTCTTAACCCATTTTTGACTACTTAATTAAAGCAACATGTTTACACACCTGGGAATGCTGTTTCTTAGTGCCTTAGTTATCTTGCCTTTAACATGTGGTACTTTGGTGTATGTTATGCACATTCGAATGAAAGTGTTCTTTGATATTCTTGTTTTATAAAAAGTGGTGGTTGGTCTAGTTTTTTCTCTTTTATTTTTCCCCCTCCAGAAGCTACAGATACCACAAGCATCTTTTCTTACTCTCCAGAAAAAGTCAGCAACTCTTAACCTAAACTTGTACATGATCCACGAAGTTACACCAGGCAAAAGTATCACCGTGGCTTATTTCTTTTACCCTCTTCTGTCTACAAACATAGAGGTTTTGTGTCTGGGAGGAAAATATTCTTTATTATTTGAATAATTTTTCAAGGCACCTGACTTGCACATCTTGATATGTCCAAAGATTTCGAAGAAGAAACTGGCTGCGCTAACCCTTGTGTAGACTCTCATCACCTTGGAGCAGTTGAGATTTGATGTGGTTGTGGGTAGATCTTTGGCTTGCATTTTTTTTTTCTTTTTTTTGCAGAGAAAATTGAACAAGGAAAAGGGAGAACATCTCTTTAAGATCCGGGTAGGTCGACACGTTGCCTACCATTCTTTAAAAATAAACCAAAATTGAAATACAGCTTTTAAAAAACAGGCAGAGATTCAGAGCACTGCTAATGTTGCTGGTTGCCATGTTAGCCTTTAAGCATAGCAAGGAATGTGTCTGCTTCCTTCATGGAGTAGAAAGATACTGATTTGCTGACACTCCATGTCTCTGTGAATAAAATAGTGCTGAATTTCAGCTCCCCAGGCCTTTTCACCATGTGCGTAGAAAAATTTCCCCTGACCTGGCTGTTGTAAACAGAGATGGCACTCATCTGTGGAGACACACAGAGGATGGGATGGCAGCCAGGTGGAATCCTTTTGACACTTCACAGCTCCCACCAGGAGCTCTATTACTGTCCAGACTAGATAGTAAACTCATAACTAATCTAAGCAGGTTGGTAGTGCCTTTAATTGAAATTTATGATCTGCTTATCTCTCGTGGTGCTTAATCTTTATTTATTACAAATAATCTTCCTTCTCATAAGAATATTTTTTCTTCAGGATTTAGATGTGACTTTGCATTTGATAGGAGACTCAGAAATAACAATGCAAGGGAGGCTGAGGAATCTGTGCCATGAAGAGCTGTTGATTAACTCTTCAGTCCAAGGTAGCTGTGATTTTAACTGCAAAACCTGGCAATGAGTGATGGGACTTTGGTCAAAACAGAATTACTGGACACCTTTTATGCAGTTTTGGTAGGTTTATGGAAAACCAGCCTGTGGAGTATGTCATGGATGTGAAGAACAGCTCTACAGAAGAATCTTTGAAGTTGTGGTTCTTATAATTGCTTTCATCATATCCCTCAGTGCAACTCATTGACCCAGCTGTGCTTGCACTCTAAGCATTCCCAGGCACCTGTGAGATATGGGAATAGTACTGGATCATCCTGCTGTGCAGGATGGGGAGTTTAATGTAAGACTTTTTTGATGAGGAGAGCAGAGATCAATATTCAGACAAGCTTTTGGTGGGCAGTGGCTTGTGTTCTGCTGCTCAGGTATTACACTGAAGTGGATTATCCTAAAGGAGAAAAATCTTGGCTGTGTCTGAACTCCTTGAGACACTTGAGAAGCCTCTGTGTCTGGAATCCTGGCAAGACCTGAGCTTACAAGATGAGGGGCACCAAGTGCCTTGTTAGGACACTTTGCACTCACTGTGGAGAGCATAAAATAGGAGTATGGGGTGTGGAGGTGAGCCAGGTTAAGTGTTAGAAAATGCTGGATGTGCCTCTTGGCTTCAGTGGTTAGATCAGCCCAGATTGTCACCTGTTGACACGTCTGCACACCACAGTGTCCTTTCCCTGCTGGAAGTTTTTGTACCAGCACCCCATGGCAAATGAGAAGCTTGGCAGATGGACAGCAAGTCCCTGGCCTGTACTGGAGGCTGGTTGCTGTTTGGTATAAGTCTGAAGGCTGTTTTAAATCTGGATACTCTCAGGGCATCCTAGTTCACAGCTCTGGTATTTTTATGATGCTGCTGGAATTTTGGCAGGATGTGGTTTTGCATGAAACCTGTCAGTGCAAAAGTAGTGTCAGGGGGGAATGGAACCTCATTTCCCAGCACATCTCTTCACTGTGTGTCAGGTAGCACAGCTTGTCAGTGTATCCTTTGATCCAGTTGCTGGTTGCACTGAGCTTGTTGAACTGAGTTTCAACTGGATTTTGTCCTGCTCTTTCCATTAATCCACTTAAAAAATAATCAGCAAATTTGCTTCTGCAAACTTCTTTAAGCTTTCTTTGTCTGAGCAGGTGGTATTAAGGTTCTTACAGCCTCTCAAAGACCCTTCTGTGTTTGGTGATGTGAGAAAGCAACTGAGCTGTAGTGCAAGTCTCTTATCCTGCAGATGATTTACTGAGTCCAAGAGGTGAAAAGTTGTACCTTGTATAGCACCTGCCCTTTGAGAGATGCTGCTTGGAAAAGCCCATTTGTTGTTCCCAGTCATGGACTGGACCCTTTTTCAAGTCCTGTGATGAAGCACAAAGGTCACTGATACTGCCCATAAACCAGATGCTGCTTTGTAGCTCTCCTTGCACAGGGGTCTGTTAGAGAGTTGGAATTGCTTTCTGTTTCTGAGGTCAGTACAAAGTCCCCACAGAAACAGAGAATTTCCTCTTTATGCAGCATTGCTGTTCATTTGAGGAGGAAAATGATGGTTAAATGAGGGTTTCTCACTTAGGTGGGTGTCAGGATTATGTAAAGCACATCTGTGTCTGCATCAGTGTAAGATGTTTAATGGTTCAGCCTCTTGTGTGGTGGAACTGTTGGGGTTTGACTCAAGCCTGCCTCACCTGGACTCTTTTTTTTCCTTCTTCTTTAGTGATGATGGCCAAGGAGAAACCGCCAATAACTGTGGTTGGAGACGTTGGAGGAAGAATTGCCATCATTGTGGTACGAGTGTGAGGGGAGCAGGAGGGGGGGTTTCCTCACAGCATCTTTGCTTCAGCTGCTCTGTCCTTGAGGGTCGGAGGGATGGCTTGTGTAGGAGTGGGAATGTGTTTGTTAGACATTCTTTTCTCCAGCAGTGTTGGTGGCTTGGTTATTTCTGTTGAAAGCCCTTCACACTTTCAGCTCTTTAAGCCCTAAAATCTCCTTGCTCCTTTGATTCTAAGTATCAGATGTCTGCAAGTAATGAATAAATCCAGGGCATACAGAGAAAACTCCTGAAGTGTTAAAAAACCCCAAATAAATGAAAAACTTGCTGAGCTTCTCTTACTTGCTATGCCATGCTGCAGTGTGAGTAATCAACATGCAGCTCCTACCCCGTGAAAAAATACACCTTGCTGATGATAAACTGTGAGTGCATGTGCAGGAACTAATCTGTTTCCAAGACACAACATTTGTTCTCCACGCTAGCAGAAGGGTCATTAAACCAGGGAAATAGCATTCACAGATTAGTCATGCACGTGGCTGTCCTCATCAACAGCTGAAGTAGACAGGGGTTCTATTTTTCATCTGTGTGCATGGCCAAGCTGCAGTACTGTGCAGATCCACTCCTGCCCTGCAAGCTCTCTAAACTTCTGGTTTTGATGTTATTTCTGTTTCTCCTCAGGATGACATCATTGATGATGTGGAAAGCTTTGTAGCTGCTGCAGAGATCCTGAAGGAGCGTGGAGCCTACAAGATTTTTGTGATGGCTACTCATGGGCTCCTGTCAGCAGATGCCCCCCGTCTCATAGAGGAATCCTCCATTGATGAGGTGAGTTTGCTCTCTGGACTGCAGAGGAGGGGCTGGCACCAAAACTCACAAACTGATGTCCTTCCCACTACACATAGCTCACGTCTGGAATTACTCATTTAATCAGGTGCTTTCAGTTAGCTGGTTCTAAACTGGAACCAAAAAAAAAAAAGTGTGTGTGATTAATACTTGCTCAGATCAGATCTGCTTCCCTGAGTGTGTTTTCTCCCTAATGCAAATGTTAGTCATCCCTGCCTGGACACTTCCCTTGCTGCAGCTGGGGGTGTGTGGCTGCAATCTCACTGTGCAGCCCCTTTCCCCCAGCTGGTATGGGGCTGCTCGTACATGAAGAGGACAGGATTTCAAATGTTAGTAACAGATCCTGTGATCTGAATGGACCCATCAGCCTGTTGGAGAGTGCTGGTTATGCTGGTCCCCTGAACAGACTGTCACAGAGGGCAGATCATTCATTTTAATCTTTTTTCCTAATATGCAAGGACTTCTCCCCCTGAACTGTGAAACCACAGTACACACCTCTCCTGGAGCCAGTCCAGGGTGGCTTCTCAGGGAGGCCGAATGTTTCAGCAGCACAGGAATGTTTCCTTTCCTTTCTGGCCCTCCATAGGTGGTAGTGACCAACACTGTTCCTCACGAGGTGCAGAAGCTGCAGTGCCCCAAGATAAAGACTGTGGATATCAGTTTGATCCTCTCGGAAGCCATCCGGCGAATCCACAACGGCGAGTCCATGGCCTATCTCTTCCGCAACATCACTGTCGATGACTAGACCTGAGCCTGCCCCTGTCCTGGATTCCACAAGAGAAGGAAATCTGCATGGAAAGGCAATACCATAAAACATAGGCATAACACAACTGTTTATTTTTGTAGGAGCGTTGAGGTTTTCAGTCTCGTGGTCTTGAGCCATGAGATCTAATAGAAAAAAAATCAACCTGACCAGCACTTTACAAGCGAATGGAAGGGGCCACTGGCAATGGGGAGGATTACATTTTAATTAAGAGAGATGGAGAAATGAGGTGGTGTTGAATTTTTAAGTTCCTTTAATGATTTTTTGGTTTTTAGTGTGTTATCTCTTGCCCTGTAGGGGCAGAAAGAAAAGCTAAACAGAAATAGCTGTCAGCTTGTGAGAAGGGAACAGAGACTGCTCATTGCTGTGTGGGCAGCGAGAGCAGCCTTTGGGGTTGTTTCTGTCTGTGTCTCACCCCAGAGCACGGGAGGGAATGTTCAGGCTGTGCTGCTGGCAGAGCTGAGCCAAGAGCAGCTCCGTGCCAGCTCAGTGGCCTCTCCTCTCCTGCACAGCAGAGCAGGGACTTTCATCAAAACTGAGTTAGCGGAACATCCTGAAAGGACAGCTTAGGGCAACCCATTGGCAGGGCTGCTCCCATCCCTGGGTCAGGGAGCTGGGAACAGGCTCACGTGTGTGTCCCAGCAGAGCAAGGAATGCTAGTTAATGTGTTGGCCTTTTCATTTTGCGAGCTTTGGATCATTATTGCTCTTCACTGACAAGTCACATGAGGGTCTTGGTCCTCACTGGAACACTTGTCTGCACTGCAAAACCAGGCACGACTTTTGGAGTTGCCTGGGGCTGATGAGTTTGTGGCAGTCTCGTGGGGAAGGGAAGTTGGAACAATATCTGCTTCTAATGCAGCTGTGCTCTCCAAAACACTAACACTGAACCTGCAATAAAAAGTGTAAGATTTTTCAGCTCTGGTGCTTCCTGTGAATCCTGTGCCCTCTGAAGAGCTGCTGTGTCTATTCAGTGGGGCTGTTGCTGTAACAAGGCTCACTTGGCAGCTTGCAGCCTTCTTCCACAGGGAAGTAGGACTGGTTGATCAACTCCTTTCTTGAGTGATACTAACTTACGGGTGGAGGGGACACTTGAGGAAGCAGCACAAGATGCATGTGGAGGGCTTTGCCTCCAGGATGATAAAAGGGTAAACTCCCAAACTGTGATCTTTCCCCTTGATGAGACAAACACACTCCAGGAAAACCTACCCCACTCTCTAGTCTGCTGATGTGAGGAACAAATAAAAGCTGCTGGAAGCAATTGCTTCAACAGCACAGGAATTGCTTAGTTGGTTAGTTTTGCTTATCCTTATTCTACACTGTCATCTTCCATTCCAACATCTAAAATATGCCAGGGGGCCAGCAGTGACTGAGCAGGACAAGCCTTGACCACCAGGCAAACAAACGGACCTTGGCACAGAGTGCTTGGACCACCTTCAATATCCAACATGGATTAAACCTTCAAGCCAAATTCCATGAGGGATGTGCAGGACTGGATGAGGTCTCAGAGCTGTTGATGGGTTTTCCTGCATTTCCAAAGTACCACAAACAAATCTCAGCTGTACTCTGTGACCACAGCTTGGCTCCTCAGCCTGGAGGGGTAACATGATGCTGTACTGCAAGTATTGAATGGATCATCTGGAGCCGTGAAGTCCTTGCAGATGTCTGTGCCCCCTTTCTTCTGAGCCAGTGCTGGACAATGTTCTTCATCCTGGAAGCCAGTGTTAAAAGGGTGAGCAGTACTGCTGTTCTCTCCCCTTCAAAGTGCTTGTCAGACCTGCCAGGAGCAAGGTTGGGGCTCATTGAGGGTTGTTGCCCATTCAAGCTTGCTTTTGCTGGGCTGTATTTGGGTAGAAACCATGGAGTCACAGCACCACTGAGCAGAGGGTTGTGCCTGTGTGCCCCGAGCCATTGTCCTGAGTCAATGTTTTATGGTTGCTTAAAGAATCATCAGCAAAGGTATCAGCAAAAGCAAGTTTAGTAAAGAAGTGAAAGTTCCACAAAGTTGTTGGCAAGGTTCACTCTACTACTTACTAGGTGGTAAAAGCAAACTAAAATCTAAATTCAATTAATCTAAACCCAAAATCAATCCAAAAATTATCTACATTGAGGCTGGGGAGGGGGGAAGGGGAAGGTTGGGAAAGGGCAAGGATAAAAAGGAATCACAAGATAAGTCATGAGGTTCAGAGTAGATCCCCTTGCAAAACTAAGCCCCAGACTTGACCAACAGTTTAGGCCCAAAGGTTTAACAGCCTTTAACAGCAGAAGCTGTTAAGCTATTGATTATGCTGAAGTTAAACAATTTAGCAATTTCATACAGTGTTTACTTAAAAATCTAAAGTATTTCAGAATCCAGGAGAGCAACACCCATGGTGTATTTGCTGTAGTGCATTCCCACTCACACATAGACCTGAGGGAGCCTGTACAAGGTACCTCTGAAAAATTCCCCTTGAGCTCCTGGAAATGCTCACATTGGATGTCTTTGCGTCTTCTCAATGGGAAAGGGTTGAGCCTTGAGGAATGGTCATAATTCCTTTTCATCCTGGCCATAATTCAGGTCAGCAGCTTTCTTTGAAAGTTCAATAGCAAAAATGTTACTCTGCTTGGGTTGTTACTCAGGCAAGAAAAATTATTTTTCAAGGCTGTTTGTTAAAAACCAGGAGCTTGTTAGCACAAGTTCCTGGGAGCAGACAGTGTTTCTGATAAGATTGAGTTGCTCAGCCCAGGTGCTGTTCTCAAGGCCAAGGCCTAGCAAGCATTTCTCAGATCATAGTGCAGCTCAAGATTGAGGGGGAGACACCAGCAGAATCCACTTCATGACTGAAGACAACTTTTCTTGCTCCACAGAGTGGCCATGTGGTCACCTCTTGCTTCTGTGCCTGCAAACAGGGATTTATTATGTTCAAATTATAAATTGAGAGAAATTTTTGAGCAGGTTAGCTAAATACTGATTTTTAAGACTGTTGAATGTGATGGAACAATATTATGTATGCAAGGACATCTGTGGGACAGTGCTACCTGTCCAGCTAATATAAACACTCCAACATACAGAACACTACAGTACATTAAGCATAAAATGACAGAAAGCTGGAATTCCTGTTTCAATGGGTGACCACCCAAACACAATTCCACCAGTGATGTTCTCCATCTCTCATCACTCTTGCCAAGACATGGTGTATCTCTTCCATATTTTGAGGAACAGTGATTAGAGCTCTGTGTCCATTGCTTCACACACCTTCCAGCAGTCAACACAGCTCATCATGCTGCAGTAATTTTTGCACCAGTGCAAGGTACATTCTGGTGGGGGGGAGCAGGAAACCTTGCTGGGATGTGTAGGTAGAGTGTAGCAATTCATGGGTTGTGACAGAACTGAATAGTTGGAAGTTACATCCCCCAGTTTTGGAAAAGACTACAAACACAAATGTTTGAGTGATGGCTTATTTCTGTAGTGGTGTGGTCTGCATGGAATCACAAATAGTTCTCAGCTCTTCCCCATGTATATAAGCACAGTTTCAAGGATTTCAGCAGGATGTATTTCAAAGTGACAAACATTTTGTTCAGTGCCAAGACAAATGTCTGGGGCATTAGTGGTGTTACTTTCACAAATAAATTCCTGTTGTTCCTGTACAACACACACATCAACACTGACAGCTTGCCATTTGTTCCCATTTTGTTGGGCCCATACTCTGTGTTGTATTGGATTTAATTCCATGGTGATTTAACCCCAGTGCTGTGGTTGGGTATATGAGGTTTACCAAAGGCTGTGTATTGTTAAAGCAAAAGCTGTGACTCTGCTGTTGGTAGGGTCAGAAGGGAAGTTAACTAGATGCCACCAAGGTTGAAATTATCATTAAAATTTGTTTGCATTATCCCTAATTACCTTTTAAACTTCAGTGGGCAAGGTACCTCCATAGCTTTCCCTTACAGTTGCTGCTGGAGTAAATTGTCTCCAGCACTGAGTTTGGCTGCAGCTGTAAGCAAGAAGCCACGCAGGCTCCAGAATGAGGAGGAGGGCAAAGAGGAAGGAGCCTGCTGGCTGTGCCCATCTTGCTCTATCTCCTGCCACCACCTCCCAGGTACGATGCTTGCACACCTGGGCCTGCCCAGGAGAGCAGGGAACCACTGCAGGGAATCATGAGAGGCCCTGTAGTTCCCACCCCATCAGACATGGAGAAGATAAGGAAGAAAGTGGAAGCCAGTGAAAGAGACATCAAAACAGAGGCTCTTCCCAGCCCCTCTGGGTGCTCCCTCATGTTTCTGAGGAGCTGCTGCCCCTTCTTGGCTGCTGAGGATGTGCTGAAGGTCAAGCCCTGGCTGCAGTGCCCTGTGTCAGCCTGGCTGGGCCCTGCCCTGCCCCTGGCTCTGTACAGGCCATGGTGGGTGCAAAGAACCTGATCCCCAGGGACCCTGCCCTGGGGCTCACCCCAACATCCCCCTCTCCTAGGTCAGGACTCTATGCCAGGAGCTCTGTGAGGAGGTCAATGAGATGAAGTTGGAGCAGTCCCTCATGGCAGAGAACATCTGGACCATCCAGGAGTCCCTTGACTTGGTGAGCTGCCACCAGCGTTCCCATGAGCTGCCCCTCACTGCTGCCCTGCTGCCCCTGCCCTGCAGCCCTTGGAGGCTCCCCACATGAAGGGCACCAGGAGGGAAGAGTGGGAAGGGTTTCCCAAGAGTGGAATGTGAGCACTCATCCCAACCCACCCAGAGCCCCCCACTCCTGCCAGCCTCTCTCCAGCCCCAGAGGTGACAGTGTGGCATGCTGGATGTGCTGCAGGATTTCCTGTGGGCAGCAAAGCAGGACAAGGAGGAAGAGGAAGCTGAGGTCTGCCAGTGGAGCAGGACTGCAGCCCCCAGTACCTCCAGCCACTGCATGCCCCAAGGTCTGTGCTCCTGTTCCTTGCTTCCCTGTGCATCCCACCAGGAGGCACAACCTGGCACTGGCAGAGCCAGGGCAGTTCCAGTGTGCTCCTTGTTTTCTGCTCAGAAAAGGGCCCTGTTCAGGATGCTGGGAGAAACAGCAGGAGCTGGTGAGTCCCTGGGGCCAGGCTGCATTGGTATCCCACCACAGCCCCTCCTTGGTGCACATGGGCACCCAAAACCCTTGGCTGGGGAGGAACCTTTTGAAATTCGACAAAGGCAAGTGCAGGGTCCTGCACCCTGGGGCGTTCATCCAGGATCACCCAGCACCCCCAGCTCCATCCCTTGGGTGCAGCCAGCATGAGGCCACCCAGCAGCACAGACCCTCTGGCCAGCAGTGTGGCTGGGACTCAGGTGACTGCCATGGGGACAGCGATGGCTTTGGGGACAGCACTGGCCCTGTTCCCTCTCGCTATCATAGCCAGGGGGGCCGTGTGATGCCCTGGCATGAGACCCATTTAGCCAGAGATGGAACTGTGGGGATGCTGGTGATGCTGCTGTGCCAAATCCTCCCAATGGCAACAGGTTTCTGTCACTGAGGGAGGCACGAGGAGGGGCCAGCTCCAGGATGGAGCCCCTCTAAGGCACAGCAGCTGTTCATGGCTGCCTGGGATACACATGGATGGGAGGTGGAGGGCACAGGCTCCCACACCTGCCATCCCAACCAGCCCTCACACCTGTGTCCTTGCCTGGGCAGCACTCTGGATCCCTCTGATCCATGCCAGGAGATCAAGGTCACCTGACTCTGGAGAGCCTGTGCCTGTCCTGAGAGGATGCTTCTGGACCTTCAGGATACCCTGGGGCTGTATTGAGGTGAAACAGCACCAGTCAATCAATTAGAAAGTTAGAGGTTTTTGGCAGCAAGGATTTAAACCCTGTGATAGGTTGCACAGACTGGTGGCAACAATTTAAACATTTCTGAACAGTCTGCAGATTAAATTCCCTGGACAACCTGTGGATTAAACTTCCCCAAGGAACAGCCCAGAGATTAAGTTTATTTCAGCAGCCCATGGATTAAAATACTCTGAACAACACGTTTGGAACAGCCCACAAATTAAACTTCCCTGATGAACAGCCTGTGGATTAAACACCTACCCCAATGAAGAGCTGGTGGGTTAAATTTCCCTGAACTACACATGGAAACAGCAATTTCTTAACATCCCATGGCAGCCACAATTTAAACTTTCAAGAAGAGGGAGAAAGGAAGAAGGGAAGGAAGGCAAATAGAGGTAGAGGAAGAACTCATGTCACCAGCCCAGGTTCCAGCACTGTTCCTGGTCCAGTTCTTCAGCATGGTGGGTGTTCCCCCAGCCCCTGTCCATTGTGGAATTTATAGATTGGTCCTTGCACAGCCACATTTTGTTATTCTCGAACTTTTCAGAACAGAGTTGGGGTTTCTCATGGTTTCAGTCTCCTTCCCCCATCAGATGCAAGTGCAATGCTGTCTCAAACTTGTTCTTCGAGATAGTTTCTCAAGATACAAAATTGGTCCCAGAAAAATGCTATCCTGCCTCCAAAAGACCCCCTTTTCCAACTGAACATTCTCTTATTACTGTGCTAGCATTCCTTTTCTCTCCTGCCTAGTCTTTGGGCATTGGCTCTTTCAGGTTTACATTAACTCTTCCAGGTTTTCAGTCTCTCACATTTATCCCTTTGCCACACTGGCATTCCTCTGGTTCTGTTTCCAAAAGGGAAGCCATTCAGTACATCCTTTAAATACAACATGAGGTGGTAAAACTGCCATCTAAGGTCTTCATCTGACCCCAGAGAGCACCTGCCCACTTGTCAGGGACCACTGGTCCTCTCTGTATCCCTTCCCTCCTCCCCAGGAAGCCAAGCTATGTCCCTAGAGTCCCCCTCCAGAGCAGCCTGTGCTGCTCCTGGGCACAGGCTGTGTTCCCAAGGTCTTCAGCCCCAGCTCTGGGCTTGCCCCATGT
>VXAC01005784.1:57650-71059 GCA_013399225.1 Rhipidura dahli | reverse complement strand
TGCTGCGGGCGGGGGCCGCCGCCAGCCCCGGTCCCGGCCCCCGTCCCGGTCCCGGGCGGGAGGACTCCCCGCCGCCCCCCGCCCGCTGAGCCCCGGCCCGGCCATGGGGGCTCTGACCAGCCGGCAGAACGCAGGGGTGGAGGAAGTGGATATCCCCGCTAATTCCGTCTACAGATACCCCCCGAAATCCGGTGAGCCCCCGGGGGGTCTCGCGTCCCGGTGCCGCCGATGGGGAGGGAAAGAGGGGAGCGAGCCGGGCGGGCACCGGACACGACCTTGCCCCGGGCGGGGGTGACCCTGCGCGCCCCAAAGCAAACGGTGACGCACAGAGGGGGCACCCTAAAAATCTGGGTCTGGTGCGGGGCACCCTGCGTGAGTGCGGCGCGGGAGGGATGGGGGTCACCCCTCTCCGGGCTCCCCTTAGCCAGCACACCCCTGTTCCCAAACTTGGCTGAGTTGACGCGACTTTAATGCCATTATTGTTATAATTATTTCTGTAGCCGCGGTCTGCGGCACCGGACTCCGGAGGCGCTTTTTATAGCCGGTTACTCCGGTGCTGGCTGCTCGGGAAAATCCTGGGTTTAAATTCCCGGGAGGATGAGGGAGGCTGGGGTGGGAGGGATTGGAGGGGATCCCTCCTTCCCAGGGCTCTGCCCCACCGTAGCACCCCAGCCGCTGCCGTGGGGAGCCTTCGCCTTCCCGGCTCCTGTCCCTCCTCGAGGCTTGCTGGTGATGCATCTCCCGCTCCCCAGTCCGGCCCTGTCTCAAACCTTGTGCGTGACCTTGGAAAATCCGTCCCTCCCCTCTGTGCCTCACTTTTCCCTGCAAAAGCCGGGCTGAGCGGGGGTCCGAGGGGAGCACGCTGGGGAGGGAGGGGTGATGGGGTCCAGCCCTTGGGTGGGCAGCGCTTCAGAGCCGCAAAAATACCGGCACCGGTGGGTGATGCCCCGGAGCACCGTGCGTGCATGTGAGGAGATTGTACAGGATCCTTGCAGCAATAAATATTATTAATAGGGAACTATTTTTGTAGTTAATAGGATAAGGAAAACGCTCGGATCGTTAGCGCTGTGACAAATTACTCGCTAATTACAACTAAAGACCTCCTTAGGAAGAATTATAGCCAACACAAACCCTGCGCTTGTCCTGAAAAGCCGTGCTTGCCTTTTTTTAAAAAATTTAATCTAAAATAGGTTGCACAGCTGGCTGGAGATGGCTGATCCTTGACAGCCTGGCTTCCCGCAGGGCTCCCCCAGCTCCTCTTTTTATGTGGTTTTAAGGCCTCTGTCGCTTTGATGCCAGGTGAGGCTGGACCATGCCATCCATGGGATTGCTCTTTGTAGGGACAGTGTATCCGTGCATCACAAGTTTTTCCCTCGGGACCCCGTCTATTTTAGGGACTCTTGAAATATCTGGGTACGAAGGGGTGGAGGGTACAAATGCACACAGTTGAGCACTTCCCAACTCATCTCAGCTGGCAGAGGTCACCAGGTTGATGTTTAACTCCAGTTTTCAGGGAGAGCCCGGGGAGGGCTGGTCCCACCGCTGGGCTCTGAGCAGAGCTGGGTGGGGATGGTCCTGGTGCTGCCCAGGGTCCTCGGGGAGAGGGTCAGGAGGTGCCCAGGTGGCACAGCCATCTGCACTGGGACGAGGACAGGCTGGTGGCCCTGGGAGATTATGGCTGGTTTGCCTTTAATCCGAGTGGGATTTGCCTTCAGCGCTGCCGGCAGCCGAGGGAGGACGTGCTGGGCAGCGGAGCCGATTCCTCTGTGGCAGCAGCTCTTCCCTCACCTTGAAAGCCACCTGGAAACAGCCACTGGCTTTGGAAATGTGGTCCTGGAGGGGAGTCTCATGGGACCTTTGGGCATTTCCCTCTCTCTGTGGATGTAGCTCTGGTGGATGGGCTGTGGGCTTGCTTGGGATGGCCAGTGCAGCCCATGGGATTAGGGCAGCTGTGTCTTGTCCCAGTTAAGCATCTCCCCATCCTGGGGGTCCCATCCCCTCCAGACAGAGTGTCAATGGGATTAGTTAAACCACAAGTTTTGAAACAAAGGCTGGGATTTACTTCAGTGGCTGCCCCTGGGAGCAAGAGCAAGCGGGGGCTGTAGATGGAGCCCATTGCCTGGCTACTGGGATGGTTTTTGGGGCAAGTCTCCAGCTTTCAGCCCCTGTCCCTGGCTGAGGTTGGCACCAAGCTCCCCTGGGGCACACGGGACCATGAGCAGGGCCCTGGCTGGAGCACAGGGATTAATCCAGCACTGACACCCCCGGCCCTGGGGGCACAACCCCAGGTGGTGGCACAGCCAGGCGGGCAGGGCTGACGCAGCAGTGCTGTGGACGGGGTTTGGCGTCAGCTCCGGCTGCCACTGGCTCTGGCTGCCCGCTTTAGAGCACGGAATTAAATCATGGGCTGCCTGGGGCAGAAACACCCAGAGCTTTTAACCAGCCCATCACAGCACCCTGTGCTGGCACCCGTGGCCACAGGGTGTCCCTGTGCCAGCGCCGTGCCATAGCCACCCGTCTGGGCTGACTGCAGGCTGTGCAAACCCGGTGCTTCCCTCACCAGGAGCGTGGGGATGAGCTGGGGATGAGCTTTTCTGTTTTAGCAGCTTTGGAAAGTGAGGCTGTAACGTTGGAGAGCCAGAGGCTGCAGTACCAGAGCCCAGCAGGGCAGCGATGGCTTGGGGGACAGTACAGAACGTGTGTCACTGCATGCCCGAGCCACAGGGACACACGAGGGTCCTCGCCCTTCTCCTTCACCTGGACAAGGTGGCATCACTGGCACTCACAGGGAGAAGGAGCTGGCAGCTGGTGCCAGATGTGTCCCATGTGCTGGTGCCAGCAGATGTGCAGGACACAAAGACTTGTTTTTGCCAGGAACCTCAGGCAATTTGGGTTTATCCCTCCTTCCCAGCAGCCACTCTGCAGAGCCCTTCCCGAGATGTGCCTGTCCTTGACAGGCTCTCCTTCCCCAGGAGTAGGCGTTGGATTTACAGTCAGCCCATAATAAGGTGGCTGGGAAGGTGCTTCCCTCCTCTGCCACCCGGCCGTGTCCAGGGAGTCACTGACACGCTCCTGCCGGTGCCCTGGGCTTTCCTGGGCTGCTGCTTCCCTGGAAAAGCCTGGCATGACTCAAGCCTCTTGTTTAACAGCAACGAGGACCTTTGCTGGGAGGGAGCACAGAGCTGGTTCTGTTGCTGTCAAGAGGGAGTTGAGGCCTCTGGGGGATGTGCTGGGAGCCTGCAGCACCCAGGGATGCTCCCAGCCCCTGCAGAGAGATTAGGTGATGGCAGCATGGGCCTGACCTGCTCTGCCCATCCTACAGGAGCCCCCAGCACCCATTAAACTGTGACTGGGCCAATCACAGAGAGCCTATGCTCCATTTTCCAGCTTTTTCCCAGTGCCAGGGTGGCTTTTCTCCGTGTTTAAATGTAATTTTTTTGCCATCTCCTGCTCTTGCTCCAAGTCGGTGTCAGGAAAAGCTCTGGCTGGCCCCGTTCTCCCCTGGCTGTGCTGTTGCAGGCAGCTCCGAAGGCACTTTGCTCTTGGGGCATTTTTTTTCCACGTGGCCGAGTCCTTCCAGGCGAGCTGCCTATAAATTATGTACATGGAAAATGGGACCTGAAAGCAGCAGCATCAATAATTGATGGTCGGCGTTCGCTAACGGGCTCGCTGCATCCGGGCACCCCTGCACCACAGGGCCTTGGGGCAGAGCTGTGTGACCCCACTCATCCCTCCTGCCCCAGAGTTAGATCCCCCCCTACTCCTCCCCCTGGGCTTTGGGCTCAGGTTTGGCTTTTAAGTGCAGTATTAGAGCCTGATCCAGCCCTGGACAGTCCCTGCCTCTGCTGGAAGCTGATTGCAAGCTTTGATCTCAGTCCCCACAAGCAGAGCTGCAGCCCAGGCTTGAGCTCCTTTATCTGTGGTTCCCAAATGTTTGGGTTTGGGATGTCCCCCGGGGGGTGTAGATGGATCTGTGCTGGTGGATTTGGGGTTTTTATAAGCCAGACTCCGTCCCTGTGGCTGTCAGGATGCAGGACACTGTGTCCATGTCTGACTGACTCCTGGTGCCTCTGCTCACCCCTTGCTGCTGCCCCATCCTTGTCCACCTTTCCCTTTTTTCCCACCTCAAGTCCCAGCCCTCCTGCCTGGCCAGTTCCTGTCCCACAATGTGCTTTCCCCACACAACTCAGATCTCACGGACAAGGAGCAGGCACCAGATGGCTCCTGGGCTGGAAGGAAATTCTTCTCTAGTGGAGAAGTACCTGACCTGGGGGCTGCTCCCAGCTCAGGGCTGGGACATTCTGCTGTTTTGGCTCTGTGGGGGAAGACCACATAATGGTCTGGTCATTGCCCAGCCTTCATCAGGGCAATGAGGACCACTGCAGGGGAGATGCTGACCACCTGGAGAGTCTGCAGGCCCCCAGAACCCTCCCTCCTGCAGGTGAGCCCTTCCTAGGGAAGGTTGCAGGCTGAGACCTGACAGAACTCGGTTCGGTTGTGCTTTGCCCACCTTCCTGGTGGCAGCTGCAGCAAATCTGGGCAGTGTCTGGCTGTGGACGCGCTGCCTTGGGTGGCACACGAGGTCTGTGACATCAGGCTCTGGGCAGTAGTGGCCCTGCCCGTCCTGGGGGCTGTGTGCCTGATCCATGCTGCCCTTCCCGGCAGCGTCCCTGGGGCTGCGGGAGCCAGCCCGGCTCCTCCGGGGCTCGCAGGGCTCTGGGTTCTCTGGCAGGTCAGGCTGTGCCCCTGCCTCTCCTGCCTCCTCGGGACATGAGCTGGTGTTTATGCCCAGGATTAGCTCTGCTCTGCTGCCCCAGGAGCCATCTCCTCTTCCTCCTCAGGGACCGGGATCCGTCCGCTCCTGCCAGTGCGAGGATGGCTGAAGGTCAGGGTGACCTTGGCTGGCTCCGGCCGTACTGGGGCTCACAGGGATTTCCCAGAGAGGGAAAGGAGAGCAGGCACTGTTAAATCCCACGGATGGAGCAGTCCCCAGGGCCAGCGCTGCCGTGGGGCTGCACCCCTGCAGCTGCCTCTCCCCACCCCGGCTCTGTGCCCAGGCTCGGGCCGTGCTGCTGGAGCGGGTGGGATGCAGGATGGGAGAGGGGAGGGCAGGCAGGGAGTGTGGCTTCTGGGCAGCCTCTGCCTGCCTGGGGGCTTTCAGCGTGTGAGCTCAACCAGAAAGACTCCCAGCAAGGTGACCCTGGGGACAAAGTCACCTCCGAGCCATCGATCCGGTGGCTTCGTGCCGCTCCATCGCCCCCTCCTCCCCCTCCGCTGAGGCGCTCGCTGTGTTTTCATTCCAGGGAGTTACTTTGCCAACCACTTCATCATGGGCGGGGAGAAGTTCGACTCCACGCACCCCGAGGGGTACCTCTTCGGCGAGAACAGCGACCTCAACTTCCTGGGGAACCGGCCCGTGGTGGTGGGTACCGCCGGGGACGCGGGGCTGGGGGGCTCCGGAGCACAGGCGCGTCCCTTCCCGAGCCCGTGGTGGCTGCGTGTGATGGGGTGTGCGGTGCACGGCTGCCGCCTGTCCCCCTCCCCGGGCAGAGCCTTCCAAGCCCGCCTGCAGCGGGCTGAGTGTATTCTCTGATGGCTGATATGAGGGTTGAGTTCCCGCTGCAGCCTGTCCTCCGTCGGGGACTAATGCTGAAGGGGAATTGGGTTGATTTAATCCAACTTCTTTCTCATTCCCTCTCCAAGAGCTGCTTTTTCTCTTGCCTTCCCCATCTCAACCAGGAGCTGTATCCCAGACAGGAGGGGACACGGTGGGGGACATGACACAGAGGCGCTGGTGTAGAGTAGCTTGGACAGGAACAGATGAAATTGCTCCCCAAGCTCTAGCAAGAAAGGGGAAGAAATAAAAGAAAAATAAAAAGGCAGGAATAGGCTGGGGCTGGGGGCAGCACGGGTGGGTTTTGCAGTGCTGGGTGCTGCCAGCTCCAGCTCAGGGCATGAGGGAACCTGGCTGGAGAGGGATCCCTACACCCCAGGCTCCTGGAGATTGTTCTTGTGTTTGCTCCCTTTGGAAAAGGAGGAAATGACAGCAGGGGTTCAGCCATTGGAGTGATGTCCCCCTCTCGTCAGGGTGCCTCTCAGCAGTAGGACTGGAGCAGTAGGACTCCTCCTGGCTGGAGGAGTTTGGGGGGTCAAGTATTAAAAAGATTCAGGATGAGGACTTAAAAGGCACCAAAGCTTTTCTGTTAAGTCGAGATAAACTCGCCTGGTGCTTTGGCCCAGCTCTCAAGCATTGCCTGCTGCCAGTAAGGTTCCTTTTTCCTCCCTGGAATTGGCTTTTGTAGTGTTTTGGCAGCATTATGTGGTCTTCAGCAGGGAAGTGTCCAGCCCTGGGCTGTGCCAGAGCAGGGATCCCAGCAGAGCCAAGGTCAGGAGCACCCGGAAAGCCCAGGAACACTGGGTGGGCAAAGGCCTTTCTCCCCATCCTCTGCGCTTCCCTGGAAAATGAGAAGTCAGCACTCAGGGTCTCTTCCAGCAGCGAGTGTTGAGAAATCCTCTTGATTACAGTAAAAGCCTCTAAACTGCCCAGTGAGCAGTTCCCATGTCAGCAGCCCTGACAGCACAGCAGCAGGGAAGGCAAAGGAACAGCTTGGAAACAGCAGAGAGAATTAATACAGCATCACGAGCTAAATTGTCTTGCTCCGGTTTAATTACCGATGGCTCTGGGCTGCAGAGCTGTGACCCAAGATCCCTCCTCCCAGGGGAGCAAGGGGGAGTTTTGGGGCTGGACTTTTGGGTCAGGCCAGTTTTGGGGGCTCAGGCAGGAGTTGGGATGGATCTGTGTTGGTTCTGGTCCAAGCCTGTGTCCAGGCAGCACTTGGGCCTCTCTGATGCTACCTCCAAGTCCTGTCCTGGTGTTTCTTGGCTGCGATACTTTTGCTTTCTGACCTTCTGTGAGAGCTCTGGTTGGGCTGGAAACATTAAAGATGGCCACTGCTTTTTGGTGGGGGGTTTATTTTAGGTTCCTTGGGGTTCAAAGGTCAGGAGGTCTTGGAAAAATTGTGTTCCAAGTGCTCTGTGAGCAGAGCACTTTGAGCTATGAACAGCGCTGCTGCCACGGGGATGTGCAGGGCAGCTGGAGGCTATGCAGGTTCTCCCCTCCATGGATACGTGATAATCTGGATTTTCCTGCTGGGAACAGGTTCCCAGGGGGCTGGGAAGGGTGTTGCAGGTTTAAGTAGCTGCCACCATGCAGGGGCTGAGGAGCAGAGAAGCTGCTGGAGGCACGCAGAGAGCACAGGGGAAGCCGGGAGCGGTTGAAATGTGCCACTGGGTTTCCCTGCCCACGCACACCTGCTGGGGTCTGCCTGTAGAAAAACCCCAAGACAGACTTTTGAGGGTGGTTTTTATTTCACTTTAACAGAAGCTGGCCTGCACCAAATGTTGCTGTAGGCACGTGGATGGCATTCTTCACTTCGCCGCAACCGTTGCCCATTTTTTTCTGCCGTCGTTCAGCTTGATTTAAAGTGAGGAGATGCAAAACATCCTCTGAATGGCCCCTTTCTGATGTGCAAAATCTGGCTTGTAAAATTTAATTTGAAAAAAAAAAATCCAACCACCCCCAAAAAGTGCTTTTCACACGTGGGAGTGAAAGAGCCCAAAATGGTTTCTGCAGCACAAAATTTGCCTGCGGCACTTCCCCATCCTGCCCAGCCCAGCGGCACCTGTGGGTGGCACCCAGGGGACCCGGCTGCCCCTCCCCTCCTCTGTGCCCACCCCTGGCTGCTGCAGCAGGAGGGGGGTGCACCCATGGGTGCTCTCCCTGCCAGGGCTGGTTTGGCTGGGTGAGGTGCAAAGAAGCAGATTTGGATGACTGCATTGGTTTGAATACAGGGGATGTATCACGACACGGCTCAGCTCCAGCCTGGAGCCTGTTCTCACTCTCTCCCAGCTGCAATGGGTGACTCTGTAGGTGCTCCATTCTGCAGGTGCACGTTTAGTGACTCACAAAAAAGTTCGTTAACAGCAGTTTAATGACTCTGCTGCCCTTTTCCCCTCCTGGAGAGGATGAGAGCAGTGGGATGCACTTCCACAGTGCTGGGAATTCATCTCCAAAGCCTCTGGTGCCATCAGCCACACCGTGTCCAGCCTAGGCTTTAATCTGCCTTTCATGGCAGCAGTGGGATCAGAGAGTGGGGTGGTTGGATGTGGGGATGGTGGAGCAGGGAAGGGGCAGAGCTGTGCCTGCGCTGCGGGGTCCTGCCAGCTGCCTGTCCCATCCTGTCCCTCTGAGCCCAGCACGGGTCCCCCAGTCCCATCCATCCTGCTCTGCAGGGGTTTGGGGATATGGAAAGGGATGATGGCTTTGAGGAAAGGTTGGGAGATGATGGCTGTCCCACGTGACAGCACCAGGGACATGGGAAACCGGCATCTGGCTCCCTGCAGGGCGTCCCCAAGTGCCACCTGCAATTCAGTCTTGTCCCCTTGGTATTGGGGTGCAGTGGGTGCCTCAGTGAGGGACAGTGGGACACTATTCCCTCTCCAGAGGCAGCAGCTGAGGCTCTTTGACCATCTGCCATCCCTGATGGCACCTGACACCCTCCTGGCTCTGGCTGTCCCCTGGCACATGGTGGCAGCTTGCCAACAAGCTGGGCCTTAAGCAGGGCTGATCCCTCCTGGAGCTAAACCCACCTGGGATATGGAGAGGGGGGAGGTGGGTCCTGCATCCCTTCCTCACTGCCCTCAGTCTCCTTTGGGTGACTGCAGTGCCAAGGAGAGGGTGTCTCCTGGGTGCCACCGTGTCCCCTCTCCCCAGCGAGCCCTGTAGCCCCTTGTCAAGTGGACAGGAAGGACTGGGAAGGACGGTGTCACCTTGGAGGAGGGATGCTGCTGCCTGCCTGCTCCTGCCCAGATGCCTTGCTGGCTCTCTGCTCTGGACATGGGGCT
The DNA here is from genome assembly GCA_013399225.1 of Rhipidura dahli. NCBI lineage: Eukaryota > Metazoa > Chordata > Aves > Passeriformes > Rhipiduridae > Rhipidura > Rhipidura dahli. The sequence continues at coordinate 62,155 of VXAC01005784.1, read as the reverse complement.
GGCAGGGATCCCACCACCCAAATCCCATCCACCACAGCGAGGAAACAGGGACACTTGTGCCTGTTCTTTTCTTGGCTGATGGGCAGGGAGGGAGCTGCAGCCTCTCTCTGCCCAGCCTCATCCAGCAGCCTAAATATCCATCAGCAGCCACCTGTCCTGTGCCCCACATCCCCCTCGCCCTCCAGCCAAAGGAACAAGGAACAGCCCCTCTCTGCGTGCCCCCTCCCCAGTGAAAGTGTCCCTGCTACTCTGGGCTTGCTGTTTGTGGAGGGATGTCCCTGTCACCGTGCTGCCTGGTACCCAAATGCCAGCAGGAGCTGCGGGTGCTCAGCACCCATCAGGATGCCCAGGCCACCCCAATCCCTCTGTAGGGCATTGGGTCTGGGTCACTGGGGGGTCCACAGCCAGCGTAGCCCCCCACGTGCACCTGCCTTCACCGGTGTCTCTCTTGTCCTAGTTCCCTTACGCTGCTCCACCTCCTCAGGAACCCGTGAAGACCCTCAGGAGCTTAATCAATATCCGCAAGGACACCCTGCGCCTCGTCAAGTGAGTCCAGACACCCACAGCCCTGAGCCACGGGGAGGGATGGCCCTGCTGGGTGCTCCCAGGGTGTGGAGGGAGGGCATGAGCTGCTCTCATTCCAGCCCAGGGGATGGATGGATGGATGGATAGATGTATGGATGGGTGGATGGATGGATGGATGGATGGGTGGATGGATGGATGGATGGATGGATGGATGGGTGGATGGATGGATGGATGGATGGATGGATGGATGGATGGATGGATGGGTGGATGCATGGATAGATGCATGGATGGATGGATGGATAGAGGGGATGAGCTGCTGCTCTCCAAACGTGCCCTTCCCCTCACAGCTCCCGCATGCCAGCACAGGCAGTGCCGCAGGATTAAAGGAGCTTAGCGCTGCCTTTGAAGTGCTTTGCTTCTTCTTCCTCCCCCACCTTCCAAAGGCTTTGCTGGAGGGAGGCTGGGGATTGCGGCGGGGCCGTGAGGTTCGGGATTACGGCTGAAATCTGTCTGCGGCACTTCCCAGCCTGCAGGCGTGACCTTGGGCATGCCGGGCACTGCTGCTGCGCCTCTGCCTCTCCTGATGGAGGGCAGCAGCCCCTTTTGGTGCCGAGGGGATCAGTCCTGGAGCACCCCAAGGCCCCTCTCCTGGATCCTCTGTGCTCCCCAGGTGCTCGGAGGAGGTGAAGACTCCAGGGGAAGAAGTGAGCAAGGCCAAGGTGCACTACAACGTGGAGTTCACCTTCGACACGGACGCCCGCGTGGCCATAACTATCTACTACCAGGCAACTGAGGAGTTCCACAATGGGGTGGCGAGGTGAGGGGCCCCAGCCAGGCCTGTGTCACCCCCCCAGCCTGGCCTGTGTCCACCCAAGCCTGGTGTGTGTCCCTGGCTGATGGACATGGAGCCTCTCCCCCCCCCAAGACCATCTTTCTTCTTCAGGACAATAAACTGAGGGTGGTGCTGAGATTGGAGGGGGGCTCCTTGTTTCTTCCAGGTGCCACCACCAGGTCTTTGCCAGCCCCTGCCACCTCCTTCCCTGTCCCATCCTGCTCCCTCTTTTTACCTTCAGGTCAGAACAGAGACCAGGGGAAATCATTGTCCCCCGCCGAAGCCCTCCAGGTTGGCTGTGGAGTTGTCCCTGTCCCCTCCTGTGCTGTGTTGGCTGCCCTGTGTTTATTTCACCCTGTGGATTATTTCAGCCCTTTTTAGAACTTCTTACCTCAGACCCAAGAGGCATCTGGGAGGGGAGGAGTGTGGGGACACCCGTGGTGCCCTGACTCTGTGCTCTCTCTCCACGGCAGCTACACCCCCAGGGATAACAGCCTGCAGTCGGAGACGGTGCACTACAAGCGGGGGGTGTGCCAGCAGTTCTGTGTGCCCTCCCACACCATCGACCCCTCCGAGTGGAGCGAGGAGGAGGTGGGTCCCCCCCGCCCCCGGCATCCTCCCGTGGAGATGGAGATGGGGTGAAGCCTCAGCACTGCTCCATCTCACCGAGCCTCCCCTGTCTCTCTCCAGCTGGGCTTCGACCTGGACCGCGAGGTTTATCCCATGGTGGTGCAGGCGGTGGTGGATGAAGGAGAGGGTGAGGAGGGCGTTCCTTGCTGGGATGGGCTTTCCCGGTTTGCTGGCATTGTGATACCAGCCGGGCAGAGCCTCCTGCTTTTCCTCCCTGCCGCCGTGGCTCTGCCCGTCCCCTGCCTGTCCCCTGAGCCCTGCGTGTCCCTTTGTGTCTTGCAGAGCACAGTGGGCACTGCCACGTGCTGCTGGCCACCTTTGAGAAGGTAAGTGCCAAGCTGGGGCCATCCTCCCCCTCCTACCTCCAACACCCACGAGGTACAAGAGCCTGGAGAATCCCTGGGAATCGGGATGGTGCTGCTGGGCTGGGGATGTTCCGGGCTGCTCCTCAAATTCTGGGATTATTCCCTCATTTTAAGTGCCCCTTTTGAGGCATTTGGGCTCAACTCCCATCTTCCTTCCTCCAAGAAGTCTCCAGCTTTGCAATGTGTGTGACTTTCCACAGCTACCTGGTGCTGGGCTGTCAGGAAAAGCCAGAATTCCTGCAAAATGGGCTTGTTGGGAGTGAGGAGGGAGCAGTGGCAGCCACAGGGTGGGTGGGTGCTCTGGCACAGCTGCCCAGGGGTGCCCACCAATGTGCTCTTTCCCCCTTCAGCACAGCGATGGCACCTTCTGTGTGAAGCCCCTCAAGCAGAAGCAAGTGGTGAGTGTTGGGGTGTCCCCGAGGGGGTGGCAGCCACCCTGCACACCCTGCAGGGGAGGCACTGAGGGGCTTTGGAGAGACCCAAAAGCTCCAAGCCTCGTCCCAGCCTTGCCCCTGCCTTGCAGGGAGTGCAATTTTGAGGTTATCAATGCAAAGAGAACCCCTGGAGGGTGGGAGGAGGAGGGCTGGCCCAAGGAGGGGGCTGGAAGCCGCAGTGGCTCTGCTGCTCACCCCTTCCCCATGGGATTGCAGGTGGATGGTGTGAGCTACCTCCTGCAGGAGATCTACGGCATCGAGAACAAGTACAACACACAGGACTCCAAGGTCTGTGCCTGCATCCCCCTGCCTGCATCCCAGGGGTCTTCCCTTGTCCCTTCTTCCCTTTCCCTAGCACAGGTCTGACCACTGAAACGTGCTCAGGGCAAGAGGTTGCAGCACAGCACGGAGCTGGGGATGCCTGGGGACACTTTGTGTTGGCATCGAAGCTGCTGGAGTCAGAAAGCTGAAGCACTGAGCTTTTGCCCCCCACCCTTTGTGGAGCCTTGGGGGAATGGCTTAGATGGGGGGTGTTGGGCTCAAGGCATGGGATATGCCTTATGCTCTGCTCTAATATGTAAAAGTTGAGGTGAAAGGTGGGATTTGTTTCCTCTGGCCTCATCTCCTGGGGGAGAGCAACGAGGTCACAGGGGGGCATTTCAAGAGCAAGCAGCCCACGGACACAGGCAGAACCCTCTCGGAGCACCCAGCCAGTATTTTAGAGCACCCACCCTGGTGCCACATGGGCTGGGGACCCCCGAGGCTGAGCAGTTCCCTCCTGTCCCTGGGGCAGGTGGCTGAGGACGAGGTGAGCGATAACAGCGCCGAGTGCGTGGTTTGCCTGTCGGACGTCCGGGACACGCTGATCCTGCCCTGCCGCCACCTCTGCCTCTGCAACTCCTGCGCTGACACCCTGCGCTACCAGGCCAACAACTGCCCCATCTGCAGGCTGCGTAAGGGCCGGGGGGAGCTTGGCTGGGCTGGCTGGCACCTCTGGGAATGGGCTGGCAGCTCTGGGAATGGGCTGGCATCTCTAGGAATGGGCTGGTACCTCTGGGAATGGGCTGGCACCTCTAGAAATGGGCTGGCAACTCTGCGAATGGGCTGGCATCTTTAGGAATAGGCTGGCACCTCTAGGAATGGGCTGGCATCTTTAGGAATGGGCTGGTACTCCTGGGAATGGGCTGGCATCTCTAGGAATGGGCTGGTACCTCTGGGAACGGGCTGGTACCTCTAGGAATGGGCTGGTACCTCTGGGAATGGGCTGGCACCTCTAGGAATGGACTGGCATCTCTAGGAATGGGCTGGCATCTCTAGGAATGGGCTGGCATCTCCCACCCTCCAGTTCTGCAGTCCCGCTGGCCCCACTGGGGATGCCCCTATTGGGAAATGTGGTGTCGTTTTTTGACGGGTCTCCCTTCAAAGCCTGGTTTTCACCCCTCCCTTTGTTCCCTGCTGCTGCAGCTTTCCGAGCCTTGCTTCAAATCCGAGCCATGAGGAAAAAGCTGGGCCCCCTCTCGCCCACCAGCTTCAACCCCATCATCGCCTCTCAGACCTCTGACTCCGAGGAGCACTCGGTCAGTGCCTAGCTGAAGGTGGGACCCTGGCCTCTTCCACCAGGATGGGGAGATTTGGGGATCCATGTGTTTCTGAAGGACAGGGTTTATTTATTTAATGCAAATTCATCTTGCAAAAAATGCAGGGTTGATACTGAAAAAA
>VXAC01005784.1:0-57624 GCA_013399225.1 Rhipidura dahli | reverse complement strand
AAAAAAAAAGAAAAAAGGCATTTGGCAGGGTGTCCATTGTCTACGTTTGAGCTTCTCCCTGGGGCATCTTGATCCCACTGGGACTGAGGGGATCAGCAAAATGGCCCAGGGAGGATCCTCACCCCATCTCCCCCTCTCCCCAGTCCTCGGAGAACATCCCCCCGGGGTACGAGGTGGTGTCGCTGCTGGAGGCCCTCAATGGGCCGCTGACACCCTCACCGGCTGCGCTGCCCCTGCGAGCCCTGGGGGACCCCCCGGGCGTGGGGACCCTGCCCTCCTACGGCACCGATGGCCCCCTGCCCCCCCTGAGGGCCCTGTCACCCCTCGAGCGCCTGCCCGACTGCGGCCCCCCGGGGCTCAAGCTGAAGAAGAGCATCTCCAAGTGAGTATTGGGCTGGGTACAGGAGTCTGGGGGGGCTCTGGGGGCTGTGGGCAGGGGTGAACCCTCTGCTTTGCCCCTTTGGCCAGGTCCATCTCACAGAACTCCTCTATCCTGCCTGAAGAGGAGGATGAGAAGTCGTGCACTGAGTCAGAGCTGAGGGTTGCCAGGAGGAGATCCCCAGCCCGGTGTGAGGAGGTGAGTGCTGTCCAAAACGTGCTGGTGAGGAATTGAGGCACTGTGGGGGCAGCAGGTTTGGGGGAGGCTTGGGACCAGAGACTGGCTGGGGTTGTCCCTCTTGGCTCTTCCTCCATCCATAAGGATGCCTGGAGGAGATGGGCCATCCATGCCAAATATCCCCCATCCCATCCTCCCCATGGGCTCCTCTTCCAGGAATGTGGTGCGACGCCAGAGAGTGAAAACCTCACCCTGTCATCATCGGGAGCCATCGACCAGTCCTCCTGCACTGGGACACCCCTCTCCTCCACCATCTCATCCCCAGAAGGTACAGCATGGTGGGACTCAAAGGCAAGGCAGCAGAGTGGCATCGTGACCTCAGGACTGTCACAATGTGGGGGGATGCAAAGAGGGGTGGCATGGCCCCTGCTTACCCTGCCATGACATTGGATGGAGTCCCAGGGTGTCACCTCTGCTTTGTCACCTGTAGACCTGGAGATGGGGATCACAGGGCCACCAATCTTGCCTGCTTTGTCACCCTCTAAACCCAGAAACGGGGGGGCTGTGAGCCCTGGGGACCTGCTGCTGGCAGCTTTGCACCCATTGCATCTCCATGGCATGCAGCCAGCCCTTGCTCTGCCCCCCACACCTCCTCGTTAGCCCTTCTGCCATTAGTGGGTGCTGTGCCCTGATTCCCGCCAGTGGGTGGGGGGGTCCAGCGGCCCCCTCAGCCCCTGCTCTCCCCCAGAGCCCGTGAGCAGCAGCCTGGCTCAGTCCGTCATGTCCATGGCCTCCTCCCAGAGCCAGCACTCCCAGCTCAGCACCGACACCGTGTCCTCCATGTCTGGCTCCTACATCGCCCCTGGCACAGAGGAGGAAGAGGAGGAGGAGGAGGGGGACATGCTCCCTTCGCCCGCGGCCGCCAGCGCCACAGCCTCTGATGGAGAGGTAGGGACTGGGGGTTGGTGGTGGTGCCCAGCTTGGAGAGCTTCCCCATGGGATCTAACTCCTCCTCCAAAACCACTGGCACCAGAGGTTGTTTTGTTTTTCTTCCATCTTTCCCACCTTCCCCCTACAGTCAACACCTGTGGAGTCCCCGGATCTAAACTTTGTCAGCATCTCTGCCGAAGAGCGTGATGCCGAGGTAACCACAACCATCCCATGAGGAACTGGGAGCTGTGGTGTCACCTGGCACCGTGGGGGGATCCCAGTGTGCCCATAACTGGGAGCTGTGGTGTCACCCGGCACTGTGGGGGGATCCCTGTGTGCCCATAACTGGGAGCTGTGTCACCTGGCATCATGGGGGGAACCCAGTGTGCCCATGGAGGGGGAAGCTGGGCAGCTGGCATCACATTCCCCCAGGGCTGGGCTGGGGAAGGGGCTGCCCATGCATCCCTGTCCCTGCCCTGGGGATGGATGGGGCAGTGGGGTTGTGCCCTACCAACAGTCCTGATCCATGGAATCCCCAGGGCCAGGGATGTTCCCCCAAAGGAACCTGGGAACAGCCCCTGGCACAGCCCTGGGCTAACACTCGCTGCCTCTCACCTGTGCCACAGGGCAACGATGTGCTGGAGGACGAGGACGCCTCTCCCACACAGGAAGACGGTAAAAGGCTCTGGGTCGTTGCTGTCCCCTCACTTTCAGCTCACTATCACCACGAGCAGGGGGTGCTGAGCTGTCCCCAGCTCCCCGCTGCCATCAGGGAGAGCCCTGGGGGACTCAGCAGGCACTGGAGACAGGGAAACATCTGTCACAGCAGGGACACCCATGGGTGGGCTGAACACCAGCGGGGGTGGGGAGCCAGCCAGGCATGGGGACCCAGGGAGCTCAGGGTGGGACGTGGAGCAGTTGGTGTGCAGGATCTAATGGTTTTTCCAACGAGCCAAGTGGGAAAGAGGCTTCTCTCTCTCTGTGTGTGTTTTTTCCCTCACCAAGGTGTTTTCTCAAATCTCTGAAACTGCCCTGTAGAAATCAGTGTCTGAGCTGATTCCCATAGGAAGGGGCTGCAAAGCTGTTCCCTCTGGGATGCTTTCCTCACATTCTTTGGCCTGTCCTCAATGTGTTAAGTCAACACACACACATCGAGGGCTCCTCTCGCCTCCTCCCTTGAGCTCAGGTAGCCAAGGAAAGAGGTGCTCACCTCCATGCCATCGGCCACCAACTGCCCTGGATTGCTTTTGGGCAATAGGGAGGCCCACAGTGTGCCCCCTCCCACATTCCCAAGTCTCTTTTTAGAAAAAATACACCAAAACTATTACCCCATCCAACCCGAACTCTCAGCCAAGCTGGAAAGCAGGAACATCCATGGAACACCCGTCCCCAAATGGTGGCCTCTGATCTGCAGCGAGGCTCATGCTGATGGGGAGACTCAAATATAACGAATAGGAACAACCAAGGGCTGTGCTGGGCATCCATGGGCATCCCAACAACTCTGGGAGCAGGATGGCCTTTCTCCTTAGGACACAGTCCTGTGCCTGTTCTCAGCAGGGCTACCGGCATATTTGGGAACATCCCTCCTGAGGTTCAGTCACCTGCATCTGATGGATGCAGCTAAGAACCTGGGGGCTGATATCTCGTAGAAGCGATGCTAAGAAGCAGAGTTACCTCCCTCATCCCCAAAAGCCTCCATCCCCCCCTGCAAAAGCTTGGCTACGGCTTCTTTTGCCCCACGCATCCAGCTGCTGCCTCCTCCTGGCATCCACGCAGCTCTCACTGCACCGCTGGTGCCGGAGAGGCTCCTGCAGGAGGTGATGGGTGCCACCACGGCCTGGCTGTGCCAGAGGGAAGGTTTGGCTGAGCCCTGGGCAGGTTCATGCGTGTGCCCATGGCCGCATCGTCGCTGTTCCGCTGCCCTCCGATGCGGCTGGTGCGAGGAAAGGAGCAGCTCAGGCCGTGCCCAGGCGTTATTGTCCACTCTTCACCCGGTCCCACACAGACGCATCATTTTTGTCTCATTTTTGTTTCTTTTGAAAGAGGCTGGGGAGGGGAGAGGAAAAGCTCCGGAAATCCCACCCCCCAATGCTAAAAAGGCAACGTCGAGCCCCAGCGCGGCCGCGGCGTTAACTGCCTTAACTCCCTTCCAGGCCCGAGGACAGGCGCTTTCCTCGGTCTGAGGTGTGACAATAACAATGACATGGGCATCGCACACGTGAAAGCGCTGGACAATAAACTGTGCTCTGAGGCCTGCTTACCTGGTGAGTGGCCGTCTGCTGAACATGAACTTGGGGTGGGAGGGACAGTTCCACTCTTCCCTGCATCCCCCCAGTCCTTCGCATCCATCTCTCCTCTCCCATCACCATCATTCCCACCATCCTGGCCACTGCCATCCCCACCAGGTTGTCGTCACTGCACCCCTCCACCCATCCCTCTGTGGGGCTGAGCACCAGACATGTCATCACCCATAAGTCAGGGTGGCCTGTCCAGACTGGGATGTCCCCAAGGGGCTGCAGACTTGATTTGCTGGAGTTCTCTGTCTTTTGGCCAGGGGGCTGCTGGCACCCCAGGAGGCACCAGTCCTCCTTAGGAAGGTGGTTGTTTGGCACAGCTGTAGCCTGGTCCAGGCTTTTGGTGGGCACAGCAATATTTTGTGTTGGGATGTGATCCACAGGCAGTCCAGCTGTATAGCAGGAGCTGCCTGCCTCACCCTCCTCTTCCTCCAAGGCCAGGGAGATGGGGTGTGTCAGCTCAGGTCATCTTTCTACAGAGCCCCAACATTCATCCGTCTTTCTCATTTCTTCATGCTTTCTCCCCAATCCTCTTCCCACTTTTGTTTCCTCCCAGCCTCTCTCCATCCCTTTTTTTTCTTCCTTCCCCCCAGGCTTCTCCGTCTGCGTGAAAGTTCATGTTCGCTCTGTGCCAACACGGTTTTCTCCACCCACGCTTGTGCCCCTTCCCTACCCAGAGTTGCCCGAAGGTGACAAATGTATTGAAGACCCCTGGCCCCTGTGTGGAAGGGGGCAGTGGGGTGGGCACCCTGCCCAGCCCTGCAGGCTCTGCTTCCTCAGCTTGTGTGTGGGGAAACGAGCCAAAAAACAAGACCATGCCCTCCATGGGGTCTGCATCAATACATTTGTGGACAAGCTGAAAGCAACTCTGCCCCTGCCTTGCCCCTTCAGCTGACTTTGTGGCAGGTCCCAGACCTGCAGCAGGTGCTGGAGAGCCAAGAGGGTGGGTGAAACCCACTGGAGGGAGGGGAAATCCTTTCTTTCCCCCTGCTCCTTTGGGAAAGCCTCGTCTCCTGCTGTCTCGCCTGTTCCTGGTGGTTTCTGTGCTGGAGAAACACGGCCGAGGCTCTTGGGGAGGAACAGGCGCCTGCCACAAAAGCCCTGTGTCCCCTCCACCACCCTCTGTCAGCAGCTGGCTGAGCCCTGCCGGCCTGGGGGGCTGGGGGGGGGAGCGGGGGGTGTCCCAGCAGCACCTCTGCTTTGCTGGAGGGCCTGACAAAGCATCCCTTGTCTGTGGCACCAGCCAAAGCCATCCTTGACTGCATCCCTCCTGGTTGTGCTGGGGGGAGGATGAGGAAGGGGGAGCTTTGCAGCCCAAATGGCTCTGGCACCGGGTCAAATTCTTGCTCTGCTGTGACGAGTGCACTGGCCTTGTCCTCTGCCTGGGCTGGGGTGCAGGATCTGGCCCCTGGGCTGAGCCCAGCCGAGGGTGCCCTCTCCATCCTTTGGCCACCATGCCTGTCCATGTGTCTGGCAGCTGCAGCCCTCGGCATGAGCTGTGCTGCACAAGCAGGGTGATCCAGCCTTGGCATTTGTGCAGAAAAGCAGAGGGCTGCCCCTCGTGCTGGGACCAGGAGCAGGGGAGGTGCAGAGTGAGGGCTTTGGGGCTATCCATGGTCCCCTGGGAATGGCAGACATGATGTTCTCCATCCCTTCTCACTCTCTGTAGGGCACAAGGCATTTTTTCCACATCATAATGGACAGTGATCACTGTTTTCTGACTTTCCTTTTTGAGTTGTTGTACCGGTTTGTGTAGATCAGGATGTTCCAGCAGTTTTTAACCAGGGTAATGCCCATTCCAGTAGGGTTGGAAGCAAAGTGTCATATAACACATCTGAAATCTGTTCTGGTACAGTTTTTGGTAGGGAGTAGCTGGAGTCACACCCTGCTCTACAGGTGAAGTTACAAATACAGATTCAAGCGGTTACAAAGCTGGATATTGGTGTCATCCAGTGTTAAGTTGTCACAAGAGGCTCTCAGACATACACACCCTTGTCCTATGGATACTGGGATGGATTCAGGGCCATTATCAGGAAACATTTTGAAGTGATAGACACAGTTCTGTGTCCAAACATACAGCTTGGGCTGGCAAAGTATTACTTTCACATATAAACAAACCTCTGTCATTCTCTCACCACACGACCATCTGCAGCAGTGGTTTGCCATGCATGTGTATGATTGTTCTTAAAAGCCCACACTCAATGTTCCAATGGGTCTAATCCCATTCCTACCACAAGGATTTGGTGCTTGGTATATACAGGAGCACTGTGTATTGCTAGGACAAAAGCTGTGACCTTACTAGTGATGGGGACATAAGAAATTTTGATTAAAGACCACCAGGATTGAAATGTCCTTTCAGTTTCCTTTTCCCATTCTGTGATTATCCCAGCACTGGCAGAGTGTAGCCACAACTGAGCTGGAATACAGCTGAGTGCTAAAGACACTTTGCTTTGAGCAACTCCCAGAGCACCAGCCAGTTGGTCATTAGCATTTGGATAATTTTGATATTTGAAGCTGACCCCTATGTGTTTCCAGGAGCGGATAAGGAAGGCTTTAAGGCTTGATCTGTAGTGCTCAAATTATTAATGGCAGCACCCAACTGATCAGTCAGAGTTTCAAGACTGATACTGTTCAATACCCCTATTCCAGTTCCCAATGTATCAGTTAGATGTGCGAAGTAACAGCCTCTGGTTTAGCCAGGAAAACCACCCAGGGGAGGAGGTACCTGTAAAAGGTGAATGTTTTGCTCTGATAGCAGAAACATTGGTCTGCATCTCTTTAAGGACTTGGATTAAGCAATATTTGTTGTTGTTCAACCAATTTGACCTTGAAATGTTCAGAGTCGATTTTATGGGTTTTTGAGAAGTTTTTGGAGCAGTTGTGGGGGGGTATGCTGGGCACCCTTAAACCCTCTAGGGTACAGTCAGCTTCTGTATCATAAGGAGTTAAGATCAGTTTTGTGTCTTTAAATTCACAGTCCTTTAGGCTCATGGTGAGACAGACTGGGGGTGTTCCATATTTTGTGGGTTTGTTTTGGCTGTATTGTTCATAAAATTTCTAAGGCTCTGTACCCAGTGTGTGACAGCCCCGCTCACTGATTGCAGGGAAGGCAGTTGCATGCTGGCCCTTGAGATCTGTGGTGTTCCAGAGTCCACATCTAGGACAGTCTCCAAGCTGGTGACATTTGATAATGTTTTTGTCCTCTCTGTAATAGATGAAGGCGCAGGATGTGGTTCCTCAAAGCTTCTCTTGAAATCTCTGCAGGTTTCAATTTGGTGGGAAAGAGCTTTGTGAGGAGGCAAAAGGCCACATCCCAGGGATTTTAGGACACAAGGTTTAACTAAAACCTATAGATCCATGTCCCTGTGTGGATCCTGCAGAGCTCAGGTTGCAGGGGCTGTCCCCAGGGCTCAGAGCATCCTCTGGCCATGGCCACAGCCTCTGCTGGGGGCAGGGTGGTAAAAACAGCTTTGGAAAGAGAAACTGGGGAAAGGCAGCTGCCAGAAAGGCTGGCACCAAGGGGGGAGGGCTGGGGAGCTGCTGTAGAAAACCTGAAACCAGGGCTCTTGCTGGTTTAAAGCCACAGATGCTCCAAGCTGTGAGCAGCAGGCCAGGCGAGCCGGTTGGGTTTCACCAGGATGGGATTTGGGAGCTGCTCTGCCCAGGGCAGGCCTGCCAGCTGCTGAGAGCAGGGTATGCCCCTCCAGCAGCACAAGGGGATGGGGGGTGGGTGGGCACAGGGCTGGTACCCTGCTCCAGGGCCAGACCATGTCCTGCTGCCCCAGCCCTGCTCCTCGGCAGCCTCGCAAGGGTGCACTGAGCAGAGCTGGGTCTCTGCGCTGGGGCACTGCAGTGACTTAGGCAATATCAAGCTCTTAATGGGATTTCCGTGTGCATGTACATGCGGTCCTGTTTAATTATCCATCCCCTCCGGGATCTGCAGACTTAACATGCCTCGCTCTCCAGCCTGAGCTCGCCGTGAAAAGCCAGTCGAAATGGCAGCTGTCACCTCCCATAAATCAGCAGGCAGCAGGATTTTGTTGCTCCCCCTGTGAGAAAGCCTCAGCCCTCGGCCTTGGCATGCCCTCACACAGTCCCTCTGGCTCCAGGCACAGGGCTTAACTTCGCTGGAGGGTGCAGCCAAGCTGCCTTAGGGGTGCACCCCCTTCCTAAGGGCACCACGCAGCCTCTGATGGGTTTGGTGGTGGGACACAAGCCACGGGTCGAGCTCTGCCATCACCCAGCCCCAGCTGGAGGGTGCTGCTTGAACTGAAAGCCTGCAGCTGGAGAGGAGGCATGGGGGACCCAGCTGCCCCAGCACCACAAGCATGTCCACCCCTCGGTTCCCCTTGGCACGAAACCCCGGGAGGCTCCACGCATGGGGACCCCTCACCCCGTGCCCGACGGCAGCTCCCCGGCCCCCTCCCGGACCCGTTCGCAGGCGGCGAGACCCCCAGGCCCCCCGGTCACCCCGTTTGCTCGCTCGTGTGCATGTCCCCGTGTCCCCGTGCCCCCGCGCCGCCTCCGCTCCCGCCTTCACCATGTGCCTTCTGGTCTCTCCTGCCACGCAGCCGCCGTGCCGGACTCCTGCCCCATTAACATTGAGGAATAGGTGAGACCATGAGCCCCCCAGAGCTGCGCCCGCCTCGAGCCCCGTCCCCCGGGGGGGTTAGCGCTGGGTTGTCACCCTTTGCGGTGGTGACACTGGTGACCCTAGCAGCCCCCTCAGTGCCCAGGCCGGGGGGGCATCCCTTTGTGTGCCCTGCAGAGCCACAGGGCACCCGCACGGGGCCTGTCGCCGGGCAGAGGGGGCACAAGCAGCCCCCTTCAGCTGGGTTATTTACACCCAGCGATGGCCGCGCTGTGCTGCCCTCAGCATTCCTGAGAAACTGGGGGTTTAAGGGGCTCCCCCAGCCTGGAGAGGTAAGTGCAGGCACCCCCCAGCCCTCGCCGCAGCCAAAACCCGACGGGAGAGCTGGGGAGGTGGGCGTTACTTTGGAACAATAAATCGCATCCCTTATGGAAAAATGAGCCGATTGAACCCGTGGGCTTTGGGAGCTCCTAACCCCCCGTTTTCTCCCCCCAGGCCCAGAGGCAGCCAACAACAACGTGGGGCTGCAGCAGACCTGGCCCCGCCGCCCCCCCGGCCCCCGGGACCCGGAGCAGGCAGCGGCCGCCCTGCCCGTGTGAGGGCTCAGCCCCGGCGGGGGCACCGACCCCCTGCCCACCCAGAGGGACCCTGGTGTCCGGGCACCGCGGGTATCGCCACCGCCACCCCTCGGCTGTACCGGGACTGTTTTTCAAAAGAAAAGACGGTAACCGCGACTTTTCCTTGGGGGCTGAAAGTCATGTCACTTTGGAGCCCCCCATTTGCACCTTCCCATTCTCCAGCCCTAACGGGGACGGGCTGGGGTCCCCCCCTGCCCCCCGGTCATCTTACACCCCCAGGCTCCTCTCCTCCAGTGCGTGGAGCAGACGGGACAGGGTTTGGTGGGGTGGGATGTGGGGGGGTGGGGACAGTGGGAGGATGGTGTTCAGGGGCGTGGGGTAAAGGATGAGTGTTGGCATTGGCATCCTCGGTGCATGAGCTGGTGACTTTCATGGGGGACCCGCCCCACCCCGAGTTTGCTGGCCCATGCCCCTGCCCTGCCGTGGGCTGTCCCCAGTAATGCACTGGCAGTGATGGTTCCCTCATAGCTCCCCTCCCTCTGCTCTCCTCCTGGGCAGCACCTGGGCTCCTGGCCCTGGCCCCGAGGTTGCTCTTCCCCAGGGCATGGGGCAGCGTGGCAGGGGTGGGCAGGAGAGCTGGTACCGCCCCCATCCCGGTCACCAGCCCCTGGGGCATTGACAATTTATCCTGTCTGTCTTCCGCCCTGCTGTGAGCTCAGGGCTCCGGGCTGCGCCCTCTCTCTGGAACAAGTGCCAAAAGTGTCACCCCCATCCCACCCGTCCTGCCCTCCCCATAACACTTTGTATCAAGGGGTGGATGAGGGTGTGGGAGCTGCCCCCCCATCTCCACTCCCATCCCTCGGGCCAGCATTGGGCTGAGAGCATACATGGGTTTTGTTCCAGGGGCAGACACACAGGGATAGTAAAGGAGTAGGGATAAAGCCACAGACCTTGGGGGCCACTGGCAGAGGCCAGGCTGCACTCCAGAGAGCATCAGGGACAGTCAGAAACCACTTTGATGAGCATCAGACCCTGCATCCCAATCTACCAGGCTCTGGAGCTGTTTGGGGCAGCCCAGGGTGGGAAGCTGAGCCTCCCTTTTCCCCACCTGGTTTTGTCACATGGCTGTGGTAGCAAAGGCCACCTCCTCTTTGCAGAAGGCAGCTGCGTTTCAGAGCCACCTTAGCACAGAGATGTTCATGAACTGAAGGCAGCGTCCCTGGAGGGGCCTGTGTGGGAAGCAGGTTCCCAGGGCCATCCCCACTGCAGAGCACGGGCTCTGCTGATGATGGCTGTGGCTCCTAAAGAGGAATGAAGCCCTTTTGGGGGTCAGGGGCTGTGTTCTCTGCCTGGCTCACAGCCAGGGCCATGGTGGCTGCTTGCTCTGTGGGCCCCGTGTGGGTCCTGCCAGAGGTGGGTTTGGAGCCGGCCATCCCAGTGCTCTCTCCTCTGGGCTGGCCATGCCTCCTGTAAGCTCAGCAGCTCCCAAATTCCTCCCTGGGAACCCAGGGCTGGGTGCTCGATGTGAGGGGTTGACAGAACCAAAATGCCATCCTGTGGCACGTGAGGTGGGAGCTGCAAGCAGCAGGGAGGGATGAGGTGGCAGGGACAAGCCTTGTGCCCCGTTTGGGGATGTGCTGGGTGTCCCAGCCCCACGGAGCCACCAGCAGCACACAGGGAGAGCTTTGGAGGTTCACCATCATGCTGAGCTGAGAAAACCACAGCAGCCATCTCTTCCCTGAGTCTCCAGCATGGGCAGGGGAGAGAAAATCGGGCTGATGCTCCAGGGGCACCTCGTCTACCAAAGCCCAACCTTCCTCATGGTTTCAAAGGGGACAAGGACAGCTGGCCTGGCACCCTGGCAGCTTGTGGCTGCCAGAGGAACAAGGAGGTCCTAGGAGTGACCGTGAGGGTTTTCTGGCTTCTCTGAGCAGTCTCCCCACGGCTGCAGGAGAAGCCAGACAAGCTCACGGGGTGGCTGCAAACCCGGGGTGGCTGCGGGTGGGCACTGCCCCTCGCTCAGAGCGCCTGCGATGGAGAGGAGCTGGGAGGATGCTATGGCTGAGCAGTGCTGCTGCCTGGCTGTGAGCAAAGAATCCATCCTCTGGGTGGCACAGGAGAGACGGGATTTGGGCATGGGTGACACTGGTGCCATCCTCGGCCACCCAGAAGGGATAAGGGGCAGGCTGCCAGTGCAGTGTGGGGTGAAAGGTGACAGCCCCTTGTCTCACGGGGCAGCCCCTTGTTCCAGTGACCCACGTGTCAGGGATTTAAGGAAGGAAACCAGATTGCTGCTTATGATTTTGCTTTGAGCATGTTTTGGATTTTAAGAGTATGTTTAATAAAGGGTATCTTATGTCGACAAAGTGTCCAGAGTCATTTCGTGGTTGCAGGGTGAGGGCAGTTGGGGTTTGGGGGGTTGGTGGGTAAAAACCCTTTTTGGCTGGGAGCACCCATTCACCTGTCACCCAGGTACCTTCTCCAAACCAGCCCAGCTGTTTCAAATGTTCTAAAACACTTCCCAAGGTCCCTTCCAACCTGCATTTCAACTCTCCTAAATCCTGCCAGGATGGAGAAAGAGCAAATGCAAACTAAACCTCTGCAGGAAAAGTCTGGCCTGGGTAGAAGCATCTTCCCTGTGTGTGGTGTGGGTGGCCTCTGTCACTGCTGGGATGGGTGAGGACACCCAAGGGGAACTTTTCCTGGGGCAGAAGAGGAGCAACAAAGAGCTGGGAGCTCATGGAAGAGAAATCCCTCAAGTGGTGGAGAAGAAAATGTGTGCTGGGAGCTGAAGTGTTGAAGGTGAGGAGGGCTGTAAAGGGGGAGTTATAATTTGAGTTTAGTTGAAGGGGCTGATGATGGCGGGGGAAAGGAACTTGCAGCTGAGTCAAAATCAGAATCAATCAGATTGGAAAAGACCTCTGAGATCATCGAATCCAACCCATGACTGAACCAGCTGGGGGGGATGGCTTGTACATGGTCAGGTCCTTCAGAGAGATCCCTCCCTGACCCCTGTTAAAGCCCTCGGCATGGCAGTGAGGGGCAGGGATTTCTTAGAGAAGCCTGTGGCTGTAAATTTTTGAATTAAATAAAGGCAGAATCCATCCTTTATTTTGGAGTCTCCCAGCTCCTCTTCAGTTTTGCCCTCATTGCTGTGGGTGCCTAAGGAGCAAGAAACGGGATGGGGGAACAGGCAGGAGGAAAAAGGCTGGGGTTGCCCCTGGACGGGCAGGATTCAGGTTTTCACAGAGTCACAGAATGGTTTGGGTTGGAAGGAACATTGAAGATCATCCAGTTCCAAACCCCCCACACCACAGGCAAGGACACCTTCCCAGGTTGCTCCAAGCCTCATCCAACTTGGCCTTGAACTATTCCAGGGATAGGGCAGCCACAGCTTCTCTGGGCACTTTGTTCCAGCAGTCTCACAATAATTTCTTTCTAAAATCCAATCTAAACCCACCCTCATTCAGTTTGAAGCCGTTCCCCTTTATGCTGTCACCACAGCCCCGTGTCCAAAGTTCCCCTCCAGCTTCCTTACAGCTCCCTTCAGGCACTGAACAGCCGCGATAAGGTCACCCCGGAGCCGCCTCATCTCTCCGGGGCTGGGTTGGGCCCCGGCCTCGGGGTCCCGCAGCATCCCTGGGTACCACCCCCCCGTCCCCATGGCAACGCGCGGGCCAATGGAGTGCCCGGAGGATGTTTACGGGGCGTGGCGTCGCCGCGGCAACGCGTGAAGCCTCTCGGCGCCGCTACTTAACCCCGCGCCGGGGCGGCCGCGGCTCACGGCGGCTCGGCGGGCACGGCCCGGCCCGGGCACACCGCAGGCGGCCGGCACGGGGCNAGCTCCCCCACCCCAGCCCACCCCTAAGTTGTTTCTGGGTACCAGGGTAAGGTAAAAGCAGAAATAATGTCGAACCGAGGGAAGTTGGCTGCGAGGGGGGAAACTTTAAAGTATTTTGTCCTGGTGTTGAATGCTGAACCTTAGTCCTGGACTGCCGGGTATCCAGAGATGTGCATCCCCAAGAAACAGCCTCACTTTGTGTGATGGCAGGGCTGGATTTTGGTTGTTTGAGGGGGGTTTTGTTGGGTTTTTTTAAAATTCTTTGTTCAGCCAAGAGCTTGCTGGGCAGCAGGTCAGTGAGTGACACTGCGGTATAGGAGTTTGGGGGAATTTCCCCGAGGTTCAAGGGTGCTAAAGTCCCTCAGGGCAGGTATTGCAGGTCCCTTGCACAGCACGCCAGGGATGGGTCTCACCCAGCAGCTCCAGGAGCACCAGGAGCTGTCAGAGAGAGACTGCACTTTGGGGAACCTGACCCCTGTCCCTGTTGTTATTGCAGGACCTGCCCTTCACGTGCAGCCCGGGGAGCACTGAGGGAGGCATGGCTTGGCCGAGCCGAGCGCTGAGAGCCAAGGGCAAATTGAAGTGCGTGGAGGAAGACCCGGATGACAGCCTGCCAGACCTCATGTGGCTGAGGGACTTCACAGTGGCCCAGACTGGCCTCCCCCAGTTATACTCTGGCTCGGACCCCCAGGACTGTTACACGATGAGTGAGAGTCTGTTCAGCCTGGTTGATTTTGAGTCCCCGTGCTCGCCCCTGGCTGCTGACCCGGCCTGTAAGGGCACACGCCACACTCCCTGCACGCCCGTCTCCTCCTCCACTTCCTCCACCACGCACCATGACGTGTCCATGCCCCCTCATCTCGCAGGGGACATCGACTACAAGACCAACCCCCACGTCAAGCCACCCTACTCCTATGCCACCCTCATCTGCATGGCCATGGAAGCCAGCAATAAACCCAAAATCACCCTCTCTGCCATCTACAAGTGGATTACCGACAACTTCTGCTACTTCCGACACGCCGATCCCACCTGGCAGGTAGGAGATGTGGAGCTTTGGCCACTCTCCCTGCAGGGCTGAGCAGGGCTTTCCACAGCCTCCACCCTGCAAGGCAAGATCCTGCAGGGATGCTGGATCCCACTGGGAAAAGAGGGACATTGGCCACCACTGGGGAAGGGCTGGAATGGGAAAGAACTTGGCTGGGCACAAATGCCACGGCCACAGGGATGGCAGAGGGAAGAAGCCATTCTGGGGGAGAGCCCAGGACCATTTTGGGAGCAGGGAGGTACTGATTGGGCTCCTGGCACCTGAGACTCCTCTTGGCTTCAGGGCAAAGGCCTCTCTGTCCCTACATTCCTGGGGCTCTCGTGGAGTTCTGAGTCCCTCAGGGTTGAGCACACATGAAGAACTTGCCAGGTCAAGTGTCCCTGGGTGCTGAAGACAAGGAACAGGAGAGGGATGGAGATGCCACTGGTTGGACAGGTCTCTCACTGGTGAGGTTCTGAGCAGAAATGCTGCTGCTTTCCAAGCAGGGCAGAGCACTGGGCTCCTGGCTCGGGGACAAGCCAAGGAGGCTCCATAACTGGGATGAGCTGGTGAGACCTGCAGAGGGAAGCCCAAGAGTGTTTAACTCGGGCTGCTGTCCCCAGATAGCAGGAGCATGTCCCCAGGGGGGAGGGGACAGCCCCCAGGCTCATCAGCTTGGGAGCAGCCTAAAGCCCAGGAGCTTTTCCCAGCCACCGTGGCTCACCACCCTCCTCCATCACACCAGGGGACCTCTGCCACGTGGGGTTTTCTAGGATATGGCAGGGCTGGAGAGCCCTGTGGGGCTCATCCCTCCTCTGGGGTCACTCCCATCCCAAATCTGCAGTGTGTCACTAATCCTGATGGCAGTGCCCATCCAAGCAGGGCTGGAGAACCCCACTGCAAAGCTCAGGCACTGCCCACCTTATCCCCAGGCAGGTGGGTCTCCAGTGGCTCTTGAACCCCATCACGGGGTAGGGAACCTTTCCTGGTCCCCCTCTAAGGCCATCTTGGTCCCCCTCTTACACTCATGGGACCTATGAAAGTGATTTGGAAGCAGGAGCTGGGTGCCAGTGGGTTGACTTTCTCCTGCACACTTCATGGCTAGGCATTCACAAGATTTTTAATTAAATGTGTTCATTAAAAAAAGAAAGAAGGTTTTCAATCCCTCTCTGCAGAGATGCAGGGGGTACCCTGGACTGTTGCAGGCAGGAATGATAAATATGTTGACTGGCTGAGTAATAATTCAGCCTGGGCTGAGCAAAGTTTGTGATAGGGAGGAGAGATGGGGAGCAGAGAATTCAGCTTTCAAGTCTCTGAGCCCTGTAAAATTTCATTACACAGTAAAATTGGAGTTAGCACAGCCTGGATTGTGTGGGGGAATATCTGTGTTCCTCCTTCTTCTTTCTTCTCTTTTTTTCCCTCCTTTTTAAAAATCTTTTGTTTCTTTTCACTTTTTTCCCCCTTCCTTTCTTTTTTTTTTTTTTGCCTTTTCTTTCTTTTCGAGGCTGTGTTCTCATCCCCTATCCCGATTCCTGTACGTGAAGACAGCCTGGAAAGGTCATGCCACCCATAGTCTGGAGGGGGAGATGGATATTCCTGTGGGAGCTGAGTGCTTTGGAGAGGAGCCAACAAACCCAAGGAGCTTCAGCCCAGAGGAGGGTTTTGTTGTGTGTGTGTGTGAGTGTGTGTGTGTGTGTGTGTGCATGTTTTTCAACAGCTCCAAGCAATTGAGCCTTGTTTTTCCTATTTGGCACTACGGATTATGGATGAATAAGCATAAAGATATCCAGGCAACATTAAAAAAAACCCACCACCTCTACCATATCCAATCTCTTAGTACAGTCCTGGCTTTGTGGAGTCCAACGCTGGGTTATTTACCCAATAACTGAGTTTCCTTTCTGATTATTCACATCACTCCAGGCACATTCAGGGTTTCAGAACAGCTCGACGGGAGCAGAAACTCCTCCTTTTTTTTTTTCCCCCCTCCCTTTTTTTTTTTTTTCTTCCCCTCAGTTTATTTGAGCAGTGGCTGA
Organism: Rhipidura dahli; assembly: GCA_013399225.1. NCBI lineage: Eukaryota > Metazoa > Chordata > Aves > Passeriformes > Rhipiduridae > Rhipidura > Rhipidura dahli. The sequence continues at coordinate 41,777 of VXAC01005784.1, read as the reverse complement.
TGAAGACGCAGTGATTTCACACCGAGCTTCCCTGGGCCAGGAGGCACCTCTGGGGACACACAGGGTGGAACAGCCCACGTGTCTCTCTGGGTTCTCCCATCTGATTTGTGCCAGCCTGGCTGGGGGAAGGCATGGTGCCTATGTTTTGGCCAAGTATTTTCCTCTCAACACTAACAATAGGCACAGATGAACTGGGGGATGCCAGCAGGGCCCTGATGTTGCCACCACCCCACAGTGCTGCCATGTGTTGCTCCTTGTAACGTGGGTGTAGACACCCACCTCTTCCTCTTTGGAATGAAGGAGGATCCAACCTCCTCCAGCCTAGCTCCATGCCTAGAGCAATTCTAGCCAGTTTCACCCAGTGCTCTGCATGATCCAAGGCCCCATGGCCCAAATTTCCAGCCAAGGAGAGTTGCCCATAAGCTTCCCATTGGGTGGCAAGTCCTTGCTCAAACCCCTTGGCTCCTGCCACCTTTGGCTGGATGAGACAGGAGGCAGGAAAACTCTGCTGGAGACTCAGGGGGGAAAACTCAGGGGTTTGAGGGATTTCCTGCTAGGCATGTAGCCTTGGATGTCTGGATGTTGCCAGTTCTGTTTTGTTTCAAGGTCCTTGCTGAAAACCTCTACCAGCCTCCCCACGCAGGTAGGTCCCACAGCAGCAAAGCATTCAGCCTTGGTTTCTTTCTCTTTTGGCTCCAGAACTCCATCCGGCACAACCTCTCCTTGAACAAGTCCTTCATCAAGGTGCCTCGGGAGAAAGATGAGCCGGGGAAAGGTGGATTTTGGAAGCTGGACCCCTACTACGCCAACCGGCTCAAGTACGGGACTTACAAAAAGCGGAGGATGTCTCCGGTGCAGATCCACCCGGCCTTCTCTGGAAGAGTCCAGAAAGAAGCCCGGCACGTTGTCAACCCGGCCGCTTCTTCCTGCAGCTCCAACATCCTCGAGGCCAACGTGGCATCGCAGCAGCTGCTCGAGGAGTTTGAGGAAACCACCAGCAGCCAGACCTGGAACCCGGGGGGTACCAAAGCGGGGCAGAAGCGTAAGCAGCCCTCTCCCCTGCCCACGGCCAAGGCGTCCCGGCTTCCCAGCTCAGCCCTGATGACCCAAGAGGAGCAGACTGAGCTGGGATCGCTGAAAGGGGTCTTTGATTGGGAAACTGTCTTTAACACCAACCTCAATGGAGACTTCTCCACTCTGGTGGATATGGAGCTCCCACCTTCCATCAACCCTGTCGCATGCGACCCAGACTGGACGGGACAAGGACAACACATGGAGTGTCCCCAGGGGCAGGAACAAGTCATCACCGAATCCAACCAGTACAGCCTGGACTTTAACGAAACCCTCATGGCCACGACTTTCTTGGAGCATCCCTGGGATGAAGGGACAAGCGATTACCTCTCCAACTGTGTCAACATTGACCAGGTGTTTGAAGACATCGATGCCTCTTTGCTGGCAGATGTCATCAACCTGAGCAGTCTGGCACGCCTCTTGTAAGACTTTTGTAGGATGCTCTCCCCAAGCTGGGACTTACAAGGGACAAGATTTCCTAGAGATGTCCATGGTGACTTTTACCAGCTTCATTGTAAGGTTATTCCCAGAAACACCAGGGAAAAACCCACCACCCCAGGAACTGCCTGCTGTGTCTCTAAAAGACACCTCAGAAGTCTCTAGTTTTCTCAAGAGAAGAAAGTTAACACTACTTATTTTTTTACATTTTACTTAAAAAAAAGAAATGTGAATTACGATGGGTTCTTTTCCATCAGGGCTAAAATTACCTGCAATATCCCATCTAAGACATGAGATTCCTGGTGGCTTAGGACTTGATAGACTTAAGTGCAATTTCCACACCTCTTTGTCTCTCTGTTTCTCTCTGCCTTTCCTTTTTCTGTCTCAGTGCAGTTGATAGGTACAGTGTGATAATTAGCTGGTAAGAAAATACAGGTCCCTTCTGGATTCTCCAAGTTCAACATCCCAGCTGACTTGTGCCTAGGGAAGAAGAAAAGGTTTATAAATTCAGCAAGTGTGCCTCTTTAGATGTTTTTATATAATCTATTATATATTATATATTCAAAGAAATCTATATTTTTTAGCACTAGAATTTCTTAAGGGGGGAGGGGAAGACTGGAAATGCAGTTTGAGAGTTGTTTTATATTTTCACTGTTTAAAGGTTTTGTGTTCACTGTTCTGTAAAACAAGACCACACAAGGGAGGACTCCTGCATCAACAGGTTTTGTGAAGAATCCAGGAACTGGCCCTGGCAGGAGAGGAGCAGCAGGGATCGGGGTGCTCCCAAAACTGGCTTTTGTATTTTTTGTACCCAAAATCCTTGCTGCAGTTGCCAAAGGGTCCGGAGCACCATGAACCCTCTCTCTTTCACCCACTGACATAGCCCCTCTCCGCTTTTCTGGTCTGAGACTGTTGGCTCTTCACTTCTCCAGCTCTTCCATCAGGCTCTAAGCATAAGGAAAACCCCATAGCCTGGCCCTCAGCTGCTGGTGATGGAGCCACTCAGCACCAAATGCTCCCAGGTGGGACCGAGGAGGAAAGAAATCTACATTCAGGTTCCATCCAGGAGCTCAGGCCAAAGACTGTGCTTGCAACAGGCTCTGGGGACAGCAGTGGAAATGAAGTCTCATCCAGCCAGGAGAGACGCTGGGACTGATGCAAAGAGAAGCTTTGGCCCTTTGGCTCGGTGTGCAGTGAGAGTGTGGCAGGGTCAGTGCGAGGTAACCTGGAAATATTTTGGGAGCAGGGCCAAACTCTGCTGAAACTTGACTTGAAGCTCTCAAGAACTGGATTCTTTGTCTCTCCTTTGCTGTAGGCTGTGAGAGGTAGAGCAGCCATTAGGTAGGAGCAAGTAGAAGCTGGAATTTTAGTGGTGTGTCTTAGACTTGGCAAAAGAAATGGAAGATTGTAAATAGATTCTGTTTTGGTTACAAAAGCACTTAGGAGGGGCTTTGGGGTCAGTGTAGTTGTTTGTATTGACAGTGTTTCTTTTTACTTGCTGTTTTTCTTCTGTTTTCCTGCTTTGGGGATTATGTTGGAGAACTACAGAGATACTTGTGCAATTTAACTTTTTTCATGCAAAGTTATTGACAAATTTAAAAAAATAATAATAAAGGAAAAAAAATGAGAATAAAAAATCCCTTTTGCCTCCTTGTTTCCTTTCCCCAGCCCAGCCCTGCTTGTACACCCAGTCTCAGGACAGAGGAGCTCTCACCCACTTCCACAAGTTGTGCAGCGATTCCCTGTGGGGAAACTGAGGCATGAATCACCCTCAGTAAGACAATGGTTACACACCACCTATGTGACACCAGGTTGGCCATGCCTAGTGTCCTGAGCCCTGGGAGCTGCTCCCAACCCTGGGAAAAGCCTTCCCTGGCCCTGCAGGGAGCTCCTGGGGTGGACAGGGAGGATCCCTCTGCTTGTCCACCAGCCCTGTAGATGCTCCAAGTTGCCCAAGTGGCTTCAGAGCCCTTTTGGGTACAGGGTGGGGAGAGGAGTAGCAAAAAGATCCCCCTCCATACCCTGCCTGGGCTTCCTCCAGCTTGGTGCTCTGGGTGCACCCACTAATCCCTATCCCATCCCTCTTGCCCTGAGGACACAGCCCTGGCCTTCTCCCCAGCACATGAGGAACACCCTATCAGCTTCCCAGTGATCTGGATCCTCTCAGCGCCAGACACTCCAGCAGCCAGTCCCAGAGCTGCCACAGCTGCTCCCAATCCAGGCAATCTCAACCCAAAATAAGGCCTGGGCTCAGGACAGTCACTTGCCTTGGTCTGTGTGTGCTTTGTGCTGGGAAGGCAGGATGCTGCTCTTGGGAAAAGGTAGGGTTATTTCTGGGGGAACAGCTTTGATGTGTCTGGGGGGGAATTTAGAGGCAGGTCAGGGCTTTCCTTTCAACTTTGGGATATTGGGGCCCATGAATACCAGAAGGCATTAAGGAATTCCTTGTCCTGGCTTCTCCTCCTCTCAGCTCAGTGCTGGAAGCACTGGAAGAGCTGCTTCCTTCTTCCCCCCAGTACTGGTGGCACTTCAGGGCCGCAAAACACTGGCACTTCCCCTGCCCCTCAGTCCACTTCTTTAATTTGTTTTGCCAGGCACAAACATGTAGTACGGTTTTCAAATCCCCTGGAAAAGAGAAGCCTCCAGCATCCCCACCCTGCCAGGGCATTGAAAAAAATCAACCTTGCCAGGAAAAAATATTCCAGCCTGCCAGAGCCAGTCGAGAGGTTTAAAGTGAGAAAGGGTGAATATAAAGGAGGTACCAGGCGAGGCCTGAAACAACCCCGTTTTGTTCAGCAGCTGAAAGCAACCAAACCGACTTGGACGTGAATTTTCCTTTCTTTCGGTGAGATAGTTTGGAGGGGGCGGTGTTTTTTCAAGCGGCAGCCAGGACGTGCAGGAGCTGGGGGTGCTCTGGGTGGTGGCATAGCTTCCCGCGGGCGCGGGGGCGGGCGGGACGCGGGGCACAAAGCGCGGCTGTGCTCGGGGCGCAGCTCGGTGCCAGCAGCGAGGTCAGGACCCGGCAGCCGCGGACCTGCCCGGGCTTGCCGGTGGCAGGGGGGTTGCAGCCGGGGCTGGGGCTGGTCCAGCCCCGCGGGCTGCCCCGGCTCGCCCGGCACAGGGGCGGTGACGGGACGGGGACCCCGCGCTGGCAGTGTCCCCTCTGCTACAAGCGATGAACCCGGAGCACTCCAGCCCAGAGCTGGCTGCGTTTTGGGGCATCCACCAGCACCCAGAGAAGAGGGTTTGGGATGAACCCAGCTCCAAAAACTCTCTGCAAGCTCAGCTCGCTGCCCTAGCGAGGTCCTTCCCCAGCTGTGCTTATTAAGCACATGGCAATTATTCTTTTATTATTTATTTCTGCTATATCCCCAGCCGTCCCCTCATCCATCATCCCTCCCTGATGGGCAAACATTGACACCTCAAACCAATCTCCCGCTCACAGAGGGAGAAAAAAATATACACATAAGCCCTTCTTTTCTCTCCCTTTCTTGCCGTGTCTTTCTTTTCCCTCCATTGAGTGTGGGGCTGGCATGGAGCCATTCTGGCAACAGCCGGCTTTCACTTGCTAATCATCCTAAATATTGAAAATCAACCCTAGAATAAACAGCTCAAAGATTGGGGCCATCTCTGCTCTGTTTGGAAATGCTAATCTCGCTGCCTTTTGTTTTCCTTGTGTGGATTTGGTGCCTTGAATTTGGAGGAGGTCACAGCTCATGGGTTCTCTCTTCATCCCCAGATTTCTAAAAAAATTTTCCCCCTCTCATCGTAAAAAAATTCAGCCCATTTTAACATCCTAGGCTGGGATGCTTGGAGTGGTGAGGGGGGAGAAGGGGGAAACAGGATGGAGGAGGGTAGGGAATGGATTTGCCTTGCATAGCAATGAATGAACCTCCAAAGTTTGGGAAAAAACAGGATCCCAAACATCCAGGAGTTTATATGGATGTGAAATCTCTCGGGAACCACACTCGGACAGAGATCTACTTGGTACAGCAGGTCCCTGGTGGGGATGGAATGGGGCAGCTTGGCACTCACGCAGGGCAGGGCTCGGGGACAGCTCAGGGACTCCCCATCCCTGTGATGCTGAATTTTCAGTGTTTCATACCTGATGGGCCGGAGGTGCCATAGCAAACTCCAGATAGGCTGTGCTGGGCCCCACGGCTGGACTCTGACGGCTTTGCCTGGAGGGATCAGGCTGGATGCAAACCCTCTCTGCGGGGCTGCAGGGGCGCTAGGGGAGGTGGCTTTGAGAACAGAGACTGGGGCCCTCCCTCTGTCCTGCTTTTCCAGCAGTGACCTTGCACTGCCAGCGGGACCTGTGGCACTCACACAGTCCGGATGGCTCTCGGCACCCTGATGGGGAAACTGAGGCAGGGCTGATGTGGGTCCGAACCTCATTATCTGGGCAGAACTTTTGGAGCACGTCTGCACCTATCTCAGTCCTGTTCTTGTGCGGTGTGTGGGGCGCTGCACCCTCTGGCATCGCGAGCACGTCCAGCTGAAGTCCCCTCGGGTGCCCACGTCCCTCTGCGCCCCAGGGAGCCCCGGGACGGGTCAGTGGCCGTTGCCAGTCGCTGTTCCTGGCTGGCACAATGTCCCGGCAGGCCGGGGCTTGCCCTGCGGCAGGGAGGGGGGGAGTGCCAGTGGCCACAATGCAACAGCCCCAGCGTAAGAGCCGTCACATGGACACGCTTGGCTGTCCCTTCCTCCTCCTCATCCTCAGCCCCACCGGTCCCCTCGATGCATGCCTGGGCAGGGGGCTGCAGCCCCACAGGGTTCCTGCTCCTCCATCCCGGCCCATGCTGTGGAAAGGGGTCCCTGTGGGCATGGGGGGACACATCCAACCCCACAGTGGAGGGGCTGAGCTGCCGGAGCTGTGCCAGCATTGCCTCTTTCTTTGGGAAACCACGTCACTCCGAGGTCGAAACTTGGCCCGTTTGCAAACAAGCACCGGGGCCACGGGGATTTCTTTACAAAGGGTGTTTTTCCAGGTGATTTATTTCCAGGTTTGGAGCGTTAGGACCATCCCATGTCTTGAGATTGTGGTGTTTTTTTCACTGCCATCATGACAGTGAGAAAATAGCTTTAGAAATCCAAAGCAAACACACACCTTTGGTGTCTGACTCTTTGGGATGGGTCTTAAACCCCTCAGAGCATGTGGAAGCTGGGGCAGGGTGCAGACTGTGCATTCCCTGGACACAGCTCTCCTAGGAGTGCTGCTATGGGCAGAGTCAGGCATTTGGGGAATTGCCCAATTTGGAGCAATGGGGGCCAAATATTTGGGACGGGCCAGCCAGGATGAGCAGCGTCAGGTGTGGATCCTTTGGGATGCTCCTGTCCTGTGCATAGGGACCATTGGGCTGGAGGCTGGCACAGGCAGCAGGAGGGCTTAAGGCATTACGAGAGGCGGGTGTTGACCTAGAAATGGCAAAGAATTTGGCCTGGCACGGTGCTAGCGGGCAACGTGCCAGCCTGGCAGCCGAGGGAATCGCGGCCCTGCTCCCAAAAGGAGCTCCTTTTCCCCATGTCTGGCTAGGAGAGGTGACTGCTGCCTGCCCCAAGAGCTCTGGGAGCATTTGGGGCTCGCTGGTGTCAAGGGATGGGATGCTCCTCACTCCTACCAGAGGCATCAGGTTTTGCTCCTTTGGGGAGCCCATGCTCCCACCCAGTATGGGGTGGGTGCCAATTCTCAGCTGGGGAATGGGAGGGAGCAGCCTGGCAAGTGCTGGGGGGAGTAATGCTCCATCCTGGCAGCTTTTGGTTACGAGACACATTAACAGGCAGGAATGTGCAAACATCCAAAGGTCGGAGCTGTGCAAGGCAGCTGTGGTGGCTCCAGTCCCTGGGAGTGCAGCAGATAGAGGCAGGACCCCCTTGTCCTGCTGCAGGCAGACAGGGATGACTGAGGAGAGTCCCCTCTGCATGGGGCTCATTGGACCTGCACCCCTCAGCAGACCCCATGGCCTCGCTGGGCAGCTCCTTGCCATCCCTGACTGAATTCCTGCTGAGGGGGTGAGGCCAGCTTCAGCCCTGCATGGCCTCCCTGTTCCTGTCACGTGGGGGATGTGTGCCCAGCACCAACCCGCATGGCAAACACCCCCCTTCCTTCCCCAGCAATGTGGCATAGGAAGAAAATGAGCATCATCCCCCAGCCCAGCCCCCAGCTCACAAAACACGGTGCCCTGGACTTGCCCTGTCCCTTGCACCGATGCTCCTGCTACGTGCACACATATCCCACCCATCCCAAACCCACCTGGGAACCTCCTGCTCTGCCATATGCTGGGTGGCACCTTGCTGGTCCCCCAATATGTGCCAGCTCCTTGGTGGCCCAAGGGGCTTGCCCAGAGCAGGGGGTCTCTATCCTGCTCCCCTCACTCTGGCAGAGCACTAAGTAAACAGTGACGAAGGGAACCTCGTTAATCCTGGGCTTTCATTTACAGAAAGCCATTTAGAGCTGGCTCTGCAGGCAGTTATCAGAGCACAGGGGAGGTTTTCCCAGCAGGACCTTAATTCCCTCCACAAATAAAGCCAGAGGGAAGGAGAGCACAGCTTGTGTCTGTGATAGTTGAAGGCTTGGGGGGCACTTCTGGGGCCAGCCTTGAAGGGGCTGATGGCCATGAGCTCCTTCCTGCAAGGAGCAGGGAGGGCTGTTGAGGGATTTCCTTGCCAGGCACTGTTTCAGGGCAATTCCTCCTGAGCCACATCCTTCCCTGGAGCAGAAATGCTGGCACGGCCCTTCTCAGGCCCACACAGAAATGGCTGGGAAGCTGCTGAAACCCTTGTCCCTCACGGACCTGGTTTTCCGGGAGCAGTGCACATCCCTGTGGCACATTGCAGTGCTCTGGACCCAGGTCAGGATCAAAGAGAAGTCAGAGGGGCAGAAGTTACCAGGGAGGCAAAGTCCTGTGGTGGATTTGGTTCCTGTCTCATCCCTGCAAGTTCGTGGACACGTAACAGCCAAGGGCATGTGCCTGGGTGCATCCCCTGCCCTGTCTGTGCACACTCATTCCCTTTTTCAGGGGCTCCCTGCTTATAACCCCACCTGGAAGGGAAAACTGGGGGCTTGTCAGGCAGCTCAGGGCTCTTGGTTTTCTGTCTGAAGATTAATTTGGCTGACAATTGATCACTTTTTCTGTCCAGCTGACCTGAGGGGAGACAGAACAGGCTGTGTCCGGGGAGAAGGGAACACCAGTGACAGCGTTCCCGAGTGTTCCTGCAGCCTGGGGCACTGGTGGGTCACACCATGGGGGAACACAGTCCAGGACAGCCCTGCAGCCCAGAATGGAAGGTTTGTAAATTTATGTTGCTCCTGACTCTGACATACTCTGGTCTCTCTCCTCTCCCACATCAAATGCAAAGCCCTCCTGGAGGCTCCTGGCTGCATTAATCTTGTTTTGCTCTCACTGCATCCTTGGGCAGCTCCTGTGGCTTGGGAATGCTGCTGCCCTGTCACATCCTCGCTGTCCCCTCCTCACTGTCCTCACTCTCTTGTAGAAGCAGGATTAACCCTGCCAGTGGGATGCAAGAGCAGGCTTTTTTTTTTTTTTTTCTTTTTTCTTTTTTTGAAATAAAACGACTATATTTTAATGCAGGAACTGTTCCTGGGGTGAGCAGTACAGAGCCACAATGCAGGGCACAGAAAGTCGCTCCTTTAAGAGCTACTATTAATTGAATTTATCCAAATCTTGTCAAGATTACACTTTTGTGCAATGACATTTGCCACCATAAAGGCAATCAGTAGAAACAGGAATTTGGGGGATATCTGGGTCTATCCAGCAATACACTGCCACGCCTTGAGAAGGCAAATCAAAACCCCTCTCTGCCTCAGTTTTCCCCCCGCTGCTAATCAGGCTCAGTTCTCTTTCCTGTGGCATTTTGGGTGGCCAACGCCCTGAACACCTTGTCCCGGGAGAGAAGTGACTGTCACGTCCCCGCCAGCAGGTGCCACTTCCTCATGCCTGCGGTGGTGCAAACTCCCGTTGCCGAACAACAGAGCGATGCCGTTGTTCGAGCCCCGCAGCCTCCACACCCCGAAGGTGCTGGGCTCCGCTCCGAGCCGCTGTCTTGGGGTTCGGGGCACTGGAACCAGTTTTGTTTAGCAAACATACTAAAAGGGACTCGCTAACTCTCTTATTACCACGCCAACCCCCAGCTGAGGACGCAATCCTTAGACAGGCACATCGGCTGAATTGTCCACCTTCCGTGCCCGTGCTGACAGTGAAAAATCCCTTCTCCGGTGGGGGAAAAAAGAGGCTTTTTGTCCCTGCCGAGCCGCACGGAGCGGGAAGCAGAAGGTGACTCAGCATTCCTGCCCGGCTGCCGCCGTGTCCCCGCCGTGTCCCCGCGGCAGCTGCGGCGCGCAGAGCGCGGCCCGGGCGGGAGCACCGCGCCCGGCGGGGCCCGGGCGGGAACAGCGGCGGGAAGAGCCCGGGATTGTCCCGGAGCTGCCGCTCCGCCGGCTGCACCCGCTGCTGGGGAAACAGCCAGCCGTGACCTGCCGGCATGGCCAGCCCCCACAGCCGGGTGTGCTTCGCCTTCTTTAAACACGCGCTCAAACTGCGGCATTTCTGCCCTTTCTTTTCCATTTTACCCAAAATAACCCCTTGGACTCTTTACATCCGACCAGGATTCTTTTTATTCCTTCTGCTTCCTCTTGGATGTGGTGCCGCACCTCATGTTTGCACAGGGTCCAGCAGGTTTTACACAATGGTGTACATTTATTTCTATATATTTATTCACTCCTTATCACCCCACACAGCTGGCTTGTAGGGTGGGTGTATCTATCCCACTTTGCTCCAAGGGACTGTAGCTCCATAAAGGGTGAGGGAAGCTTTTTGATGGGTTTTCAAGAAATAAACGGTATTATTATAGGAAACACACACAACTGCTCCCCAAAGGAGGTTCCTTTTGGCTCTGGCTGCCCTTTGAATGAGGGGGTGAGTGCTGGCAGAAGGAGCATGGAATGCTCTAAAGGAAGAGACGGATCTGCTGTTCAGGGAGAAAAATCTTTCTGATCACACCAGCCCAGTGTGGGGAAGCACAAAAGGTGCTGGGCGCCGAGCCTGAACAGGGATCTTCTCTCTTATACCCTCGAGATCCCCTTTATCAAGTGTCCCCACAAAACACAGGCAGGTGGTGGTGGCCACACAGGGAAAACAGAGCCAGAGCTTGGGCACATCCGTGGGCAGCAGGACAGAGAGGGTTGTGAAATCCATTGTTGAATAAAAAAAGAGCTTCTCTCTGGAGCTTGGGGTGGTTTGACAAGGGTAAGACAGATGGGCACACACCGGTCCCTGAGCGTGGCAGGACCACTGGAGCGGAACAGGACAGCAGGAGCTGGGGCTGGAGAACCTGCAGGTGCTGGAGAACCAGCTCCCTGCTCTGGGCTTGCCGTGGTTTGGGGGGATGCAGAGCCCCCAGTGTGTGATACCCCCGGCCATCCCCACCTGTGCTGTGGGAGGGAGCAGGAGCAGCTCCCCTGTGGGATAACTTTCCTCCCTAGAAAGTGGATGCAGGACAGGGGTGGGTTGACAAAATTCACACTCAGATTTCTGTAATTTCCCTTCCCTGGGCCTAAAGCCCTGGACTCTCCCTCCACATCTGTTGTGCACAAAAATCGGATTTGTTACCCCCGGTGCAATAAGCCCATTATGACACTCGAGAGAGAGAGATTGATTATTTCAGAGCTGCACAAGCCTGGGTGCTTGCTTGGATTCCACAAATCAAGTCATGACAACTATCAAAACCTTTTACTATTTATACATTTTAGCAAACAAAGGAGTTTGTGTTAATTGGCTACGAGTTACATCGTTCTCTTATTAATTATTATTCTATCTTCTATTGGGGAATGATTCTCTCACTTGCCATGCTGATTAGTGCTCGTGTTCAGTCTTTCTCTGCTTTTGAGTTGGTGGGTTTCTTGGATCTGCCCCTGCCAGAATTACCTTTAACCCAGTCAGAGCTGTTTCAGCCCAGTTGCTGAATTGGGTTTATAAGTTTCTTCCTTATCAAGGGGATTCTGCCAAATGTCCTCGTGGCCCGTAAATTCTGCATTCTTTCTGCTCACTATCAGTAGTACATCCTTCTTCCCAAGCTTTGTTAACCTACCCCTAAGTCTGAAAAAATTGAAAAATTACCTTGACAAGGCAATTCTACCAACAGGCAGTTGGTTTTTCTAACACCTGGACATCACTTGGAGCTTGTTGGCTGTTCCCTCTTTCACGGATTAAATCTCCTTTATTGTTGACTGGGTTTGAAAGTACAGAAAAATCAAACATCAAAGAACATCTTTCTTTAAGAAAATTTTACGCAACAGTGCCACGCTCAGGATGAGNAGTCTGAAAAAATTGAAAAATTACCTTGACAAGGCAATTCTACCAACAGGCAGTTGGTTTTTCTAACACCTGGACATCACTTGGAGCTTGTTGGCTGTTCCCTCTTTCACGGATTAAATCTCCTTTATTGTTGACTGGGTTTGAAAGTACAGAAAAATCAAACATCAAAGAACATCTTTCTTTAAGAAAATTTTACGCAACAGTGCCACGCTCAGGATGAGAGGACATAGTTTCAAGCTGTGCCAGCGGAGGTTTAGGTCGGAGATGAAGAGGAATTTCTTCACAAAAGGTGTGATTAGACAGTGGAACGGGCTGCCCAGGAAGGTGGTGGAGTCACCGTCCCTGGAGATGTTTAAGACTGGACGTGGCACTCGGTGCCATGGTGTGCTCGACAAGGTGGTGTTGGGGCCCAGGTTGGACTCGGTGATGTGAGAGTCCGAAATAATTCATCCTGTGCTGCTGTGACCCATCCCGCCACTCCCAACATGGCGGCGCAGCCCTCACGCCACCCCCAACATGGCCGCTCGCAGGGCAGTGCGCACGCGCCCTCCCGCCTGCCAGCCCTCGGGCCCTCCTTGAACGGCGCCACTCTCAAGATGGCAGCGGCGCTCTCTGCGCATGCGCGGAGCGGGCCGCCGCGCCCATCATGGCGGCGCGGCAGTGACGGGCCGGGCGCGGTGGGAGCGAGCGGTGGAGCAGCTCCGGCGCGATGATCCCGAGCGAGGAGGTGTCGGCCCGCAGGAGGGAGATCGAGGACAAGCTCAAGCAGGTGGGACTGGGCTTGGGACTCGCTGTGGGCGCTGCCGGGCCCGGGGGCTGGGCTTGGGCCCGCAGCCCCCTGGCGTTGCTGGGGAGACGAGGCTGGGTCTGGAGGTCCCCACCGGGCCTGGGGGCGTCCCGGGACCCCTCAAGGATCTCGTCACTCCCCTCTTGGTCTGGGAGCGCCCCCAGGTCCCATTCAAGGCCTGGTTTGCAGGGTCGGAACATTTCTGCTCTCCACTTTGGGCCTGGGCTTCCCCTCTTCGTTCTTGGGAGCATCAGTGGGCTCTCCCGTCAGGTTCTCGGGTGCAGCCTGTGAGAGCAGCCCTGACAGGCTCCATTCCCCCTCTGCCTGAGGGCTTTGAGGACTTGAACCCGGCCCTTGGTGGCTGCTTTGCATTGGCCTCTTGAGTTCCCGGGGGATTTGGAAGGTGCCCGTGCACCACCTGTGTTGTGCTGTGGCAGGGAGATGTGTGTTCTGAGTCGTTGTGCCTCAGTGGGAAAGGTGGTCATTTTATATCGTGCTGAGCCTCGTGGCATTGAAGGGAAGCGAGTCATCCATAAAGCTCTCACTCATTACATGGTGTGTCCCCACCTTGGGTTACTTGCCCTGATTGCTTAAGAGGTGATAATGTTAAAATGTGGCCACAGCATCAGACCAACCACGGCTTGCAGCAGTGTTTACAAGATTGGTAAAAACCTGAGTGTAATGTTCAGTGACTTAAACCTTAGCGTTCAGAATTTAAGATTATTTTTTTGTCTTACTCACAGGAGGAAGAAACTCTGTCCTTTATCAAAGAGAGCCTTGAGAAGAGTGACCAGCTCACCAAGAACATGGTAGGGAGGTCCTAATGTTGGGCCTGGCTTTACTTTTTTGTAGGTTTTTAGGTTTATTAGTTTTCAGGGCTGTTGTTGTGCCCGTCTAAGGGATGTGGACCAATGATCCACTGGGAGCTTTAGTGAGGAGGCAAAGGGGAAACCTGAGAAATGCTTCAATCCTGAGCTTCTCTCCTGCTCTGCTGAGGGCTCAGATGAGTTGTTGGCCTCATCTCTGCTACAGTCAGTCCTTTCTCTTGGGGAAAAGGTATTAATAGACCTCAGATGAGTTTGTGCAACAGCATCGTGTTGTTGCTTCATAAATTCAGGTTTTGTTTGGAGTTTTATTTTGCAAGTGTTCTGTGTAAAGGTAAAAAGTAATTATTGTGCTGTAATTGCTCATAAGCCCTCAGTTTATGTACTGTGTCCAGTTTTGGGCTCAGTGCTTTAAAAAAGTCGTGGAGGCACCACCAGAGAAGTGTGGAAGACATGACACAGGAGTGAATCTTGTAGGAATTACCTTTTGGCCTAGAAAAGATGACACTGAGGCACCCTTTTATGAGCTTGCTATGGTTTTCCACCTGTCAGAAGCAATATCACAGTCCTCTTTGAAACCAAATGTGGTGGAAAAGGTTTTCACTAGACTGGTCCTTGTGCAGCTTCTGTTTGGGTTTTGGTGGTGTGGAGCAAAGGGGCTGCTGGTTTGTGCTTTTGTTGCTCTTTTTACACGGGGCACCTCCAGGCATTTCCTGTGGGTTTATTTTCTGCTGGCAAATAAAATTTTGCTTGTCCTTTATACTGTCTTGGAACATTATCTTCACTCTTCACAAGCATTTAATGTGGGATTGGCCCATCCCTATATAGCTGGTGGTCTGTTTTGTGATTGTTAATAAAAACCAGGACATAGAGGGCTGGAAACAGCTGCTAAGGAGCCATGATAATTTAGTAGCAGAGCCCAAAAATAAAAGTTGGGCCCTGAAGATCCCAGACTTCCCTGCTCTTAACTCCTACCCCACTGCATGGCTCCCTAGGAAGGAAGCCCTCAGCTGTTGGTTTCTCTCTCGGTGTGCAGGTTTCAATCCTCTCCTCCTTTGAGAGCCGTTTGATGAAGCTGGAGAATTCCATCATCCCTGTCCATAAACAGACAGAGAACCTGCAGCGCCTGCAGGAGAATGTGGAGAAGACCCTGTCCTGCTTGGATCACGTCATCAGTTACTACCATGTGGCCAAGGACACGGAGAAGATCATCAAGGAAGGGTGAGTTGAGCAGATAGATCTTGCTGGGAGCTTCATCCTATCGGATTTTTGAGATAGAGGTATGGGAGCTGACTCCTCACACCCATGGTGTGCTTGGTACCCTTCCCACACTCTTTCCTCACCCCCAGTCCACACTGACTTGACCTTCATCCATTTCCAGAGGGCAAAGATAGCTCAGACTCTGCATTGGGATCTCTTCCAGATCTTGCAGAGGTGCTGCTATAGCAATCTCCATGAGCACTGGTGGCTTCCCTGTTTTGCTCTGCCCTTTTCCCAAAGGTTCTCCCTGCCCACTGAGATTGTCACTGCATCCAGGATGAACCAGAGCTGTTCTGGAGCCTCCTTCTCTGGGAGGGTGTTGGATGGCTCTTCTCTGGGGTGGGATGTGCAGTTCCCTCTGCCTTCCCATCAGGGCCTGTCTGGGAGAGGAAAGCAAGGCTGAGAGTTGTGTGCTGCTACATCATCAGTACTTCTGCACTCGCTGTGTGGATGGGGTATCCTGCTGTGGCACTGAGTGCAGGCAGAAAGGAATTCCATTATCTCATCCTAGATGAAGGAAAGGGGATTGAAATTTTCCTTGTTGTTTTTATCCTGAGTCTGGTCTGGTGCTTTCATGATATTTTCTTTGTTTGCTTCTTGGGGCACTACTTTCTATTTCTGGCTTTATTTTTAGCCCCACGGGGAGGTTGGAGGAATACTTGAATTGCATGGACAAAATCCAGAAGGCAGTGGAATACTTCCAGGACAACAACCCGGACAGCCCAGAGCTGAACCGTGTGGTAGGTCATGCACCTGGAACCTGGCGTGGATGAGAGAGGGACAGACACAGCCCTTCTGCTCATCCCCTACTGGGAGAGGCTGTGGGTTTGCTGCCTGGGGAAGGTGGTGTTTGGGCACAGCTGAAGGAATGATTGCTTTGGCTTCCATTTAAGCCTGTACTGGGCAGCATTTCTGCTCCTGGCATTTTGCTCTCTCTGTGTTGTGCCAGGAGGACTCTGAAAGCAGTTCTTGCACCTGTGGAGGAGTTGATTGAACCTCCTCCTGAGCAGCTCTTGTCAGTCCTTCAGCTGCTGGAGCAGCATGGGTGATCTGTTTAAATCCCACTTGAAGACTGAACAACTCCCAAGCAATTTTTTAATTTAATTCAGTTTAAAAGTCTCTCAGATACAGGCGTAGTTGGAGTCTGAAGCCTGCAGTACTTGACAGTGGTTAGGAAGGATGTTCTTATGCAAAAATACTCCTGAGTGGATGATTACAGAAGTCCTGTTCTGCTCGTGTCCTGCTGTTTTGCGCCAGAAATCCCTCTTTGAGCGGGGCAAGGAATCCCTGGAGTCGGAGTTCCGCAGCTTGATGACGCGGCACACCAAGCCAGTGCCACCCATCCTCATCCTGGACCTGATCAGCGGGGATGAGGAGATGGACACCCAGGAGGAGATGACCCTGGAGCACCTCCCAGAGAGTGTCCTGCACGACATCATCCGCATTTCGGGCTGGCTGGTGGAGAACGGCAGGAATCAAGGTGGGTGGTGCCTGCTGTTCCTTTGTGGGTGTCTGGCAGCACTGGCAGGATGAGTGATGCCTTAGAGGCACCTTTTAAGTGAATAGTTCAGTCTTGCCATCAGCTGAAGATCCTGCTGTTTTTTTGTAGTGAGACTGAAGCAATGGTTTGTCAGTTAAACAGAATGAGCTGTGTAAATAAAGCACAAATTATGGTAATGCAAAGTCTGTCCTGTAGCAAAAATCCACTGCACTTGCACCTATAATGTCTTCATTTGAGGGCTGCTAAGGAGCCACAGCAAGTTAGTAGCAGAGCCCAAAAATAAAGGCTGGGCCTTGAAGATCCCAGAATTCTCTGCTGTAACTCCTACCCCAGCTATCCAGTGCTCAGGTTTTATAAATGTGTAAGACTTATTCCCATTTGGGATATATTTATGACCAGAACTCTTTGTATGAAATGTGACCACAGGCAGGGAGAAAGCAGCACAGACTTTCTTCCCTCTGTAAATGTCTCTCCTTTCCTGCTCTGCATCATCAAGAACTGCCTAGAGCTTTATAGTCCTTTATTAACTTTTCCTTTGGGATTGAATGACTTTGTAGACTTGTACAGGAAATGTGAACTTTCACATTCATGCAGCTCCAAGAATCACCTCCCCACCTCAATGATTTACTCCTGAGGGGGGGATTACTGTGCTTACCAAGTATGAAGAATGTCCTTAAAAGCTTCTTAAGAATTCTTCCATGATCAAAGGCAACTCATGCATATAGAGCATATTTTATAAGTCACTTTGTATTCTGCTTTCAAATGACGAGCACCTCATTAAATTCCCAAGTGCCCTGAATCCTGAAAAGTGTGTGAAGTCTCTCATGCTGGAAACTGAGCACTTGAATTGACAATTGCTTGCACAAATATCTCCTATCAGTTCCACCACTTGGTAGTGGTGGAATTCACGTTGCGTGTGGTGGGAGGGCTGGAATGAAAATTGCAGGGGAAGAGAGAAGAAGTTTTTGGTGAAAATAGGAGAGGTTCTGGGAGGGAAGGATGCTGACTTGGGGTCCCACACCAATGCTTTTAAATCCCTGTAGGGGCACAAAGTGTTGGTTCGACCATATAGTGTTCCCAGTTTGCTTATAACGTTTATTTTTACCTTGTCTCCTCAGACTTCATGACAGTTTACTTCCAAATCCGCTCTGTGCAGCTCGACCGCTCCATTAAGGGGCTGAAGGACCATTTCCGTAAGAACAGCTCCTCCTCTGGGGTGCCATATTCTCCTGCCATTCAGAACAAAAGGAAGGACACCCCCACCAAAAAGCCAATCAAGAGACCAGGTGAGTCCCTGTGGAGGGATCACTGCACTGGGTGTTGAACAAATCTTCAGCCCTTGTCTCACTGCTGAGGTATCTCTGCGTCTAAAATGTACTTTTAGGGCATTTAGGTGAGATTTTGGAGGTAAGCACTTCTCTGCTCTGCATTCAGCATTGGGATTACAGACACAGGTCTGTTCTCTGGGTGCTGTAAAAGGAGCAGAGAGGCCTTGTGTAAAGGGAGAGGAAAGGCCTTAACAAAGGAGATGAGTAAAAAGAGCCCTGAGGGGGCTGTAAAAGGATTTGATCTGAGAACACCTGTCCTCAGCCTTGGCATATGGCATATAGTCTGTGCCATTGCAAAGAGAAAGCTCATATCTGTTGAAAACATCACTTCAGTCATTAGCTATGAATAAATTATTATTGTGCTAGAAAGCAAGAAGTCACCAGGAATTGAGATGGGGATTAGACAGGTGCCTGCAAAAATGAGATAAAGCATTGTCTGAATTTTAGAAAGGCTTTTAAAGCTCTTGCCTCAGCCTGTCTTGGGAAGAGCTGTGAATGTGGCTGGTGGGTTATTCCTCTTCTCCTCACGAAGCAGTTTTGCTGCATTTGGTGCTGCTGGTGAGGTTGGTCACTCCAGAGTTCGGGAGAGCAGAGCTGGAGTTCCTGTCTCTGGAATGTGCCATCTAGTGACAGCACAGCCAGGAGGAACAGCAAAAGCCAGCACGGGGATACTGTTCCTCTGTGTCCCAGCACCCTGTTGTCTCCTCAGTAAGAGTGATCACATCAGAAAAGTTCATATTTCTGTGGGTTTACCTGGCCAATACTCCCCTTCCCTATTTTGTCCTCTGTTGTCCAAATACTCTTAGTGGGTTCAGGAAAAGAGTAAGAAATGTGGGTAGGGACTGGGAATGGATGGGATGGGGAAAGGGAGGAAGAAGAAATACCCATTTTAATTGTGTTGTGTTTATTTTTATAATCCTGATGTGAATGCAGTCCTCATCCCAGGTAATGTGTGTCTGTGTGTGTGTGCTGGCCCTGGTGCTCACTCTCTTCACTTCTGTGTGTGGAGAGGCTTTGCTGGGCCTCTTCTTGCTACAGCAGAGGGTGTGCCTGGGATATTTGGAGAGGGAGGGCTGACTGGGGAAGGCTGCAGCATCCAGACATCACCCCTGTGGTCTTTTAAAATCAATCTGTGCCATTGCTGCTGTGCCCTGGAGCTGTGCCTGAAAGCTGAAGGAATTGGTCTGTGAATTTCAGTGAGTTTTCCCCTGGCAGCAGAGAATCACCTGATGAGGCTCAGAGGCACTGAAAGGTGCCAGTGGGGATTTGTAGTTGAGCCATGGGAAGCTCAGGTTGCAGATGCTTCAGATTTGGTCATCAGTTCTCAGTTATCACCTGATTCTGAAAAGGTTCCTGCGTTTTTATTGCTGTGAATTCAGCATGGTCAGCAAACATTTCTGAGCAGCCTGACAAGTGATAATATGTCCCCTGTGCTCTAGGTAAAGAGTCAGGGAAGGGGGAGATTCTTTGTTTTCATGGGCAGATTATTGAGAAAATCGTAGGGATTTTTTAAAAGAGTCTCAGATCTTGGATGCTCCCATAGAGAGAAGCCCACACGGCAGAGAGCATAAATTCCTACAGTCAGGACTCCTCCAAAGTGGATGCATTTGGGCATCCAGAATTACTTGTCGTGAGGAAAGCCTCAGCTGTAGATGTGCCAGAAGATTTTTATGTCTTTATGCCCAGTTTAGTTGGATTTTGTGAGGTGGAGCAGGTAGAAGTCACAGAGCACGGTCTGAATGCACTTACAGAGCTGATGGTGCATGAAGGAGAGTGTCCCAGGTGATCCATTGGGTTATTGTTAATGTCAAGAAAAAATAGTGGCTCATTTGTCTCCAGTGTTCTGTGAAGCAGAGAGAGAACCAGACTGTAGCTCTTGAAGGACAGTGGGTGTTGACCCTTGTACACCAGCCATCTCTTAGGACTGCTGAGCTGTACTTAAGTGAAATTAAAAATGGAGAAAAATAGAGTCTTTGGGCAGAGATTCATGGTTTCTTCTGCAGTTCCATCAGCTTTCAAGCACAGCTCCTGAGAGAGAGGTCTCACACCCTCTTCACAGTGGCTCTCTTCAGAGCAGCATTACCTGGTGGTGTTTGATTCCCCTGGGTTTAGCCTTTGTTCAGTGTGGACAAAGGATTTTTTCTGTTCTGTTACTTCATTTCAGTAAGTTGAGCCAGGTTCTGCCAATCTGGGTTTCAGACAAGGGGGTGTTCTGACAGTTCCAACAAGAGAGTTGATTTCCTTGGTCCTTGAGGAAGAATATCCCAGTGCACACCCCAATGCACACTTTAACCTGTTGCAAGGGGTAAATAACAAACTAAATCTGATGTGCTATGGCTTTTTTTTAACCACAAAACAAAGCACAAGGGAGGCTAAAGGGAAGGTGAGGTATTAGGGGCTTGGTTAGAAGGCAGAAATAGCCCCAGAGACCGTGCTGAATTCTAGAGAACAAGCTCCATAGCCATGTGTTGTTTCAGAGGGTCTTCATCCCTCTGTTCCTGTTTTGTCTGTTGATGCTGTCTCCTGTTGTTATATCATGCAGTTAAAAATCTGACTGCTGGAGATGCTTCTAAAGCAGAGTTGTCTCCTCTTAAATGACACTTGACAGGTCAAGTTGAGCTGATGAAGTGTTTTGTGGGCTTTTTCTGGTTTTAGTTTGCTGTTTGGAATGTCAGCACTCTGTCTCAGAGAGCAGGTATATTCAGGTTCCCAAATCATCATGCTGCAAACATATGTGCATAAAATAAAGCTTCTTTGTGGTGCCTGTAGACCCTGTGCTCTCTTTTGGCTTGAGAGCAGCAGGCAACTTGGCAGCTCTGCATTTTTAGGGAAGGATGGGGCCACCTGGCCTGTCTGCCTACAAAAGCCAGAGAGCATTGTCTGGTTTCCTGCAGATTCCTGCAGCTGGTGCTTGAGCAAAGAGGATGTGTTGCCCTCCTGCTTGGATAGAAAACTGCCTAATGGAAGAGAGAAACAAGAGAATGAGTTGCAACTGGAGAAACGTGTCTCATGCATGCCCAAACCCCACTCTGTGTAACAGCTGGGCTGCAGAAGCAAAGTTTTCAGGTGTTTTTTTGACCTTTGGAGGCTCTTTTCAGAATACAGGGGAGCTCTTTTCCAGTTTCCTTAGTGCTCCGGTGGGGTGGTACACGAAGGCAAGTTGAGTGGCAGAATAAAGAGCCCATTCCTGCTTCCCAGACTGATCACTGCCTGGCTTGAATGTGATGTTTTCATTAGTAGCTGAAACACAGTCCCATTTGGTTAGGGAGCTGCCTAATAGGGGAAAACAATCCTGGAACAAAAGCATTTGGCTTCCACCAGAATCCATTAAAGCCTAATTATGATGCCAAGTCAGAGGGATCCAGCAGCACTGAAGTGATGCCCCTGGACACAGAACACTCGGTGTGTGTCAGTAAACACAGGTAATTGTGCTTATGCAAATAAAAAGCAGCATAATCAGCTCCTGAAATTGAGAAAAAGAGGGGAAAAAAAATGGAGAAAGAGAAGAAACCACCAAGGGTGGGCTGTGAAAACATCCACTGCATACCTGTGGAGTGAGATCCTGCTGACAGCAGCAGCAGTTGTACTGTCTGCTTGATTTTCACACCAATTCACCCTCTATTTTTATTCCTTTGTATTTTCCTCTTCCCCCTAGATGCTTGGAAGTGGGAAAGATGAAGGAACAGGTAGTAGTAGCACCTGGGTTGAGCTGCTCTGCAGCTGCTGGGCCCTGGGAGCAGCAGTAAGGAAGAGCCCTCCTTGCTCAGAGGAGCTTGCTGGTGTGCCCAAGCTCTTGAGGTTTCTGGAAGTAGCTAAGAATAAAGTGGAGATATGGGGTGTGAAGAGCATCAGGAAGCTTGGAAGAAGAGGCATAGCCCTTACCTGATCATGTGGCAGAAGCCTAGGTGCAAATGCATCAGCCAGCAAGGGTGTGCGACAGCCCATCTCCCAGGTGTGGGTCGAGAGGGGAGAAGTTTCCTGCTAGAAGAACGTGTTTTATGGATATGATTTTTTTTTTCTTTGCAAAGCAGTTGAGAACACTCTGAACTGGTAGAAGGACAATTTTACCTGTGAAATAGTACCTTTTAGGAACCATGTTCTGTCATTTAGTAAGTGCACCAGGTTAGGGCAGTTTGGTAATTCAAGGGGAACTTCTTCCTCCTGTTCACCCCCACTGTCTGGGGAACTTGAAGTTTCCTTTCCCTTGCCATAAATCCCTTTGTGGGATGAAGCTGTCCTGCACCCTGGAATGCTGTTCTGCAGCAGTGGGTACTTGGGCTCCCTTCACCATCTGGGCAGTCAGCACTCATTTCCATTCTGTGGCTCACAGTTAGTGGTGGAAGTAAAGATTTTCTCTATGTTTGCAGTATTTATTACTTTATAGCAGAAGAACAATTCTTAATTTTGCAGCAGCATTTTTATGTTTTTGGCTTCTTCATTCCCTCAGCCCGGTTCTGTTTCATTTGGGTCTCCTATAGAAACCCCTTCCATCTTCCCAAAACTTCCAGTTCCCTGTTGTGCAGGCAACAGCAAAGCTCTGCTATGAGGGGGTGTCCGTGTGCATGTGATAATTGTAGCTTGTTGCATGACAACTAACCTTTTAATGTGGAAACACTGCCTAGGCTTCAGTTGTCACATTAATGCTTTGTTTTGTCCTTTCCAGCTGTATATCCAGCACTGCCTTTTGTTCAGTTCTGTCTGTTTTTTTGTGTGTTTAAAGTATAAATCTTTTAACCCAGTGTTATTTTTTTTCCATGGTTTTAATTGATTTGCAGTTCTTTAGAATAGAAGTGTCTTGGGGATTAGGGTGGCTTAGTGCAAGTTAGACATGGGTGGGCAGCATCCATTATTCTGGGATTCCTGTGATGGGAATTGCTGCTGCAAAAAAAGCCCAGAGGTTGTTACCCTTTTACTGCTTCCTGTACCATTCCTTGTCTTGGCTCTGGGGCTCCTGATGGCTCTTTATTGATTATGCTCAGAAAATACCCCTCAGAAAGGTACCTCTTACTGAGTGACTGCAGTTGTGGCTCTCAGGAGCAGGCAACATATTGCCAGGCAGGAATTGTCCATATGCAAAGCCCTGCCTGTTTCGTGCTGAGGAAAAGCAGCAAACCTTGGATGCAGGGTACCAACTGCAATAAACCCCTTACAGGGAAAGGAGCTTCATGCCATCCCTTCTCTGACTGTGTTTATCACCCAGCTGTACCCTGCTGCATCTCCAAACTGATTCTGTATCCCTGGCTGGAATTTATTACCCCAGCCTCAGAGCAGGGAGACATTCTGGAAATGCCATTGTATCTGCACACTTAAACATGAGTTTGGGGTTCACGTTCCCGTGCTGAGCATCCTCATTGCTGCCCAGCATCCTCTTGCTGGGCCCAGGTGACTTGCTGGTGGAGGGCTGGTGTTCTGGGTTTGTTTTCTTTCACTCATTTTCTAGGTCTTCTTGTCTCTTCTCTCTGGTTCTGGTGACAGGCACGATCCGTAAGGCTCAGAACCTTCTGAAACAGTACTCTCAGCATGGTCTAGATGGGAAAAAGGGGGCCTCTAACCTCATTCCTATGGAAGGTAATCACAGCTCAAGCTACTTCACCCTTGACTTTCTCTGTGTATCAGCCTTGCTTTCCCAGGTGGGGCTTCCATTAGTTCAGTGCTTGGTGGACAGCGTTGGATGGGGGAACCAAGGAGATGCTGAAGGGCCAAATTATTTTTAATTTATTCTGTTTATTCAGAATTTACTATCTGAATTTCAAAGTCTCCATAAGCATGAGTAGAGGTGGAGAGGAGTATTACCTTAACAGACCCACCGCAGCCACCTGGGTAATGGAAGCTCTGCTGACATCTGTTTGTGGTGTTCCTGTTCTCTTTGCTTTTTGCCTGGACTTTGAGATGTTCAGTTTCCTAGTGACCTTTCCAAACCTGATGCTGCAGTGTTGGACCACAGGTAGCTCAGAGCATTGTGCCTGTGCATCTCCTCTGTGGAGACCTGCCTAAATAGTTGTCTCGTGTTTTATGACCTCCTCTGCTTCTAGAGTTTGTGCCAAATAAGGGAGAAGATGCTTCACAGCATCTCTAAGACATTCCTGCCTCCTGCTATGAATCCATCCAAAGCAGGTCTCTTCAGCATCTCTCCTATAGCCTGCTGAACCCCAGATGGTGACTAACATCACTCACGTGGGGGAAAATCTCATGCTGAACAGGAGAGGGGCTTTGAGTTTGGATTTGTGATGATTGTGGGTAAAAATTGGACTCTAGTTCCTGCAACCCCATTCGGAACATATGGCAGGAGGTTCAAGGGACTGACTCAGTGGTCCAAGAAGCAACTTAACTCACACTTCTCATCAGGTTTCAAAGGGTTGCTACCGCTATATAGCCCAACAAAAGGATTTGGTCAGGAAGCATTCCTGGGACTGTAGGGAAAAAGATGTCCACCAGGTCAAATAAGCCAGGCTCGAAGCAGCTTCCAGCCAGAGCGAGCATCCTTGCTGTGACCACCCTGGATAAATTGCGCCTTCTGTTTGTGCCGGCTGCCATCCCACTAGGTCATGAGCATGACTTACGCGTTAAGCACCTTTCCGATGCCCTGAGCGACAAGCACGGGCCGGCTGCGGGTAAGTACCGGGTTGGCATTGGGCACCAGCTGGTCCCCCCTGCTTCCCAGAGTGTCCCACTGTCGTGGTGTAGCCAGGGCTGCTCCTCTCCGTGGGCAGTCCTGAAGCATGAGCCTCCTCTGGCTAAGAAGCTCTGGCTCTTCTCAGTAGAATTCACTTCTACTAATCACACCCCCCTCAAGCCCTCAGACAACTTTGTCCAACCAAATGTCACCATGCTGAGGGACATTTTCCTCTAGGTGGCTGCTGGCCTCTTGGGTGCTGAAGCAAAACAAGCAGGAAAGGGGTCTGTGCAGCACACA
This sequence comes from Rhipidura dahli, assembly GCA_013399225.1. Classification (NCBI taxonomy): domain Eukaryota; kingdom Metazoa; phylum Chordata; class Aves; order Passeriformes; family Rhipiduridae; genus Rhipidura; species Rhipidura dahli. Next base: position 17,321 of record VXAC01005784.1, on the reverse strand, counting down.
CTACAGTGCACCACTGCACCATAGGCAGTGTGTGTGTCCTCTGCTGACCAAAACTTTGGAAATATCAACCTGAGGGACCTGTCAGCATAGGGAAGAATTGGTTCTTTCTCCATCAAAAGTTTCTGGGAGGAGAGAAGCAGCAGCCTATAGCTTAGAGAAGGCTTCTCTGTGTCATCTTACTGTTTTGCAGGATGGGGTCTGTCCGTGTCTGTCCTGCAGACACATCCAGCAGTGGGTGGCATTAGTTGGTGCTGGCCCTTGTATCACTTCTCATGCCTACCACATAGGATCTTTGATGGGTCTTTGGCTGAGACATTCATATTCTAGGACTGAGATATTTGCATTTGTATGCAGCATTGTGGCAGATAACTCACCTAGCTGTGCTGATATTCCTGCTTCATAGGATGTAAATGTTCATCAGCCTGGTTTTTATCTTGCTTCTGCAAGTGGGAAGAAGCTGCCTTCCAGGACAGCCTTTATTTCCCAGAAATGTCGATGCCAAATGGCTGTTCTTCATGTGCATGAACGGATGGAGATAAGGGATTCTAAAAATACAAGCAAAGATGTTGAATAATTCACCTCAGACCTTCCTGAGTTTAGTACTCTGTGTTCAAGCCCTTGATTGAATTTAGTCTGTATCCCAGAAGAGCTCCAAACTTCCCTTCTGTCACAAGGCTGGAAAGAGGTGGTGCCCTGATGTGCATTTCCTGAACTGCGGGTGACTTTTCCTGCCTCCTGCAGGGTACTCAGAAATTCCCACACACAAACCCAGGGCAGGAATGGTGAGAAGATGACTCTTGTTCCCACACATGGATGGATGCAAAGCCAGAACCAACTTTCCCAGAAGAACCTCATGCTCTTTGTGTAAACCAAAGGCATCTTGCCCTTGCAGGGAGGGACGACGTGTTCGACATCGAGATCGACGCGTACATCCACTGCGTCAGTGCCTTTGTCAAACTGGCCCAGAGCGAATACCAGCTCCTCACAGAAATTGTCCCAGAGCACCACCAGAAGAAGACCTTTGATTCTCTCATCCAGGTCAGTTGAGCCTCTGTGGTTGTAAAGGATGCTGGCTTGTCCTCCAGGAGCTGTTCAGGGAACCAGGGCCTGCCCAGAGCCTGGAGAACATGTGTTCACAGTCCCTCACTGGTACCACAAATGACCCATCAGCCAAATGGGCATCTGGGTGTCCTGCATTGAGTCCTTTATGCTGCCTGGACAAAAGTCCTGTCCTTCCTCGTGAGTCTCTGGCTTTGTTGCAGGAGTCATTGGATAACTTGATCATGGAGGGCGATAACATTGTCTCAGCTGCCCGCAAAGCCATCATCCGACACGACTATTCAGCTGTGCTCACAATCTTCCCCATCCTGAAGCATCTCAAGCAGATGAAGCCAGAATTTGACCAGGTCTTGCAGGTAAATATGATGGGATTGGAGAGAGTCCTGTGGCTTAGGTTATTTGGAGAACTTTTTGAAATGGATTATTACAGTGGCTTTGAGCAAAGCATGCTGCTTCTGTCCCCCAGTGTGGACTGCAAGTGACACAAATAGAGCTTGCTCCTTTCTGTGGTGGTGAACCAGCAACTCAACATCTCTCAGCAGCAACTCTTTTCAGTTCAGCTCCTGATCCTGATGGATCACAATAACATTTTCCCTTTCTGCCTGGATAATGTGGGATTTCAAGTGTTGTTGATGGTGCTGTAAATATTCTTCTGGCACATGGGGAGCTGAGAATGAGATGCTGGGGTGAGGTATGGGGGATGGTAGGTGTTGGGTGGAAGTTCAGATATGATTTGCTTTCCTTTTCTGATCTGTTGTGGAACTATTCCAGGGAACTGCAGCAGGCACTAAGAACAAGCTGCCAGGGCTGATCACCTCCATGGAGACCACTGGTGCGAAGGCACTGGAAGAGTTTGCAGACAACATTAAGGTAGGATTCTCCTCTGTGGTCTCTGCTCAGACTTGGAAGGGGGTTTTTGGAGCAAAACCCCAGTTTGGCTTTCAGCTTTCCATGAGACCGTGTAGTTTCTGACTGAAGCAGGAACTTGCTGGATTGCTTGGGACAGTCAAATACCAAATGCTTGGTGCTGGTTTCAAACACAGAAGGCCTTTGCCTAAGACCCTTAACAGGGTCAAGTAATTTGACATGAGCATCAAGGCCTCTTGCAGATACCAAGGCTATCTCAGAATTAATCCTTTTTAAAAAGAAAGGAAAATTGCTGCCTTGAAAAGTTTTGGAGGACTTAAGCTGTCCCTGGGTAAGGTGGGCTTGGTGAATGGTAGGCGAGCTGAAGGTGTAATGGTCACATGCTGAGCAGACCCCTGAGGTTCTGAGCTGCTGGTGCATGGCAGCTCTGGTTTCTGAGCACCAGGAGATGGCACTGCAAGAGCTGGGCCTGCTGAGAGTGTTGGGAGTGGCTGGATAAAGAAGCCTTCAGCTCACTTGTAGCAGCAGTTGGTGTCTCCCCTTACATGCTCACTTTATGTCTGTATCTTCCCTTTTCAGAATGATCCAGACAAGGAATACAACATGCCAAAAGATGGGACAGTTCACGAACTCACCAGCAATGTAAGTGATGATGATTTGAACCATCCTTTGTGGAAAACAGCTTCTGAAGGAGTTTTAAAAAGAGCAGTCAGGAAATTTCCCTAATTAAGGTGTCGGCATTAACAATTACAGTATTACCTAGTTTCCATGGCAGGATGAGCTGGTGACCCTTACTCAGCCAGGCAGTGACTCTGTGAGAAAACAGCAGTTCAGAGGAGTGTAGTGATTTGTTTCTTGAATGCATTTAAGTGTGGGAGGACAAGTGGTCCTTCATACTCCTTAATAGCAGAGCATAGGAGATGTAATGTTGGTTGCTCCTAACTGCCCTCCCTTGCTTCCAGGCCATCCTTTTCCTGCAGCAATTACTGGATTTCCAGGAGACAGCAGGTGCCATGCTGGCATCACAAGGTATGTTCATGCATGGGGCTTGCTTGGGCATGCAGTTCCTTCCTCCAATTGCCTGGATATCTTCCCTGAAGTGACCAAACCTCAACATGCACTGTGAGCTTGTTCTCATCCTGTCCTTCACCCTGTGGTTTTGTCTTGTCCTCCAATCTGCCTTGACCACATAGTTGGTTAATCTGGAGAACTCCAAGGGATGCAGAATTTCCTTCTGGCCTTCCACACTTGCTCCTGTCAGGTACCACGGGGATGGTGTTTATTGCTGATGTGCTCTCGGAGAGGATGCCTGGGTCATTTAGCTCCAAATCTGGCCCTGGCCTGGTGATTTGTGACTGTGCTGGAGTGAGGATGGCTGCTCCAGCTGGGCTGTGTGTGGTAAACAGCACCTTCCTCTGCCACATCCTCTGCTCAGAGTACAACAGCAGCAGCAAGAATCTCCTCAGGCTCGAGGCCTGGGCAAGCTGGGACTCTGGAGCTATTTGTGTGCCCTGTCAGAGAGACAGGTTTTACTTCTCCTCTCCAGACTGCTGAAGAGACTCACTGCAGGAATAAATGCATAGATCAGAAGCTGGGAGCTGCCTGTGTAGCAGGGTGCTGCTGCATGTCAGCTGGAGTGGGATTCTTGGTTCTGTGCAGAGCAGCAGCTCCAGGCTCTCCGGGGAGCTCTTGGACTTGGCAGAGCTCTTGCTTTCAAGGAGGTTGGAATAGAGCAGACTGGAGATTCAGGGGGTGTAGTGCCCTGAGGGGACACAGACTGGAGAGGGTTAAAGAGCCCCTTAGAAGCAGAGGTAGGAGGAAGCTTAGAGCTGCCTCCAGACTGTTACCTGCAAAGTTCTGTTTGGAAATTTTTGTTAATTCTAAATCAACTCAAACTAGGATGTCTCTCTTTCTGCCACATCTCCTCTAGCCACTGCCTTGTGTCTTCTCCATTTGAAAGCTAAGTGTGCTCACACCCTTCTGGGCACTCTCTCTCCTCGGCCAAAGAAGTGGTCTTGAGTTTTTTCTTGGAACAATCTACTGTTTTCCATGTTGTCTCCTGAATGGCAATGTCAACACTGTTGTTTGGAAGTCTTGACATGTTGTCTTGCAGTGAGATCTGTCTTAGCTGATTGAAAAGTCAGCATAGATTTGAGGTAGCTTTGCCTTGGAAGTGGGTTTGGACTGATTTGGAATGAGGTGTCTTGCTAAATACAGCCAATGACAATGCAAACAATGTCTTCAGCAGGGGAAGGAGGTTGGACTCTGCCTTTCCTCTGTGGTCTCCACTCCATTTGTGGCCTTGGAGGGACTCCTGCCTGCTCTCCTGTGCACCTGCCTGTGGCTGCTCTGTGTTAATATCTGCTTTGTTCTAAAAGGGATGGTGGTCTCTAACCTGTCTTTTTGCACTTTTGCATTTCTTTTTCTCTCTCATCCCCCCCCTTTTCTCTCTGCTCTGCCTAATCTCTGTAGTTCTTGGGGACACATACAATATTCCTTTAGATCCCAGAGGTAAGCAAACTTACCCACACCTACCTGTTCATATTGCCTCGGACTCTGGTGATTCTTTACCCTCCAGCAGCCGTCAATAAATTAACACATAATTGAAAAGGGGGAAAAGGGGAGGGTAAATAATCCTTGCCAGTGGGCTGGAGAGAATAGGGAGGGCTTGTCAGCAGCAGACAATGAGGGATGCCACAAGAGCAGAAACAGGCTCAAGACACTCTGATGGCACTGAATCTCTTTGGCACAGGTAGCAGATTGGCCCAGCTGGTGTCGTGCTTTATCCCATGTGCATTCAGCTCCTTATTGTCCAGCTCCCAGCAACAGGAGCCTTGAGGCCTTTCCCATGGGGTGCTCGTGAACTCGGACCACCCGAGCTAGGTCTGGCTGCCAAACTCTCTGGAGGGGGCAGGAGGAGGTGGCCACCCCACGTGTCCTGTGGGCCCCATGCCCACAAGCCCTCGAGGGCAGAAAGGCATCTCCAGGCAGAGGAGCATGTGCCAGCCTGGAGTCACTGCTGCCTGTAGGAGCAGCCTCCCGTGCTGGCACAGTCCCTCCTAGAGCCAGACAGGCCCTGTCAGCAACCATGGGGATGGCTGAAGCTTTCCAGAGCACTTCTGGTTGTTTCAGTTACTGATGTGTGCTTGCTGTTAACAGCTCCAGCTCATTGTTCTCTGATTGCCAGTTTCTAGTGCTTACCAACCCTTTTCAGGTTGTGGGGGAAGGATGGGGAGGAGGAGTTTAATGATTCTCTTTCTGGTCAAGAGGATGTTCCCTGAGCAGCTGGAAGGAAAGGAGAGGTTTCTGCTGGGGTGCTCTGCACTTGCTGCAGACAGGAGGACTGAGGGTGCAGAGCTCTTGCCCCCTCACCCTGTATGAGCTGCTGACAGTGGGCTCTGAAGCAGGAGCTCATTTCACTGTCCATGGGAGCTAATTCCATAGCAACAGGAATGAGGCTTGTTGGAATAAAGGCAGGCTGACCACATCCCCCCCTTCCCAGGGCTTGTTAACTGGCCTAAGACTTTCCTTTTCAGAGACCAGCTCCTCAGCCAGCAGCTACAGCTCAGAGTTCAGCAGGCGGCTGCTGAGCACCTACATCTGTGAGTACCCTGCACACCTGCCTGCTTCTGCCCCGTGGACACGCCTTCACTGGGCTCACTCCTGGGTGAAGAGCACAGGCTGTGTCTCTTCTCCATGGGATCTTTCTGCATTTGAGCTGGAGTCTGATGGGAGGGATTAAAAAAGGGTCAGACTGGGAGTTTGACTGTTAGAGTAAGACAGGACAAAGCACAGTACAGCAGCTCGCTGTGCTGCAGAGCTGTTGCCTCAAACCACTGTCACCTTCAACCCCACGAAGCCTCCCAGCTGCTGAAGGGGAGTTTAAGAAAGTGAGAGCAGTGGTTTCTATCTCTGCTATAATGGAAATCAGCTCCCTCAGCTTCCACGAGACCTGAGCCTGTGTTGGGGCAGGTGCTGGGAGTTCCTCTGAACTCAAAATGCACCTGTAGTGCCAAAGCATGGAAGACAGTAATTTGCAGAGAGGTTTTGATGACTTGCTGAAGAAAAGTCTGTGTAAGGACTGTTAAGTACATGTGCAGGCAGCCAGGCCTGAGCTGTTCACTTTGCTGTGGGCCCACTACTTTGTCAATAAACTGTTTCAGTGGAAAACTTCTCGTTCTCTGTTTTTCCCTCTTTAAGGCAAAGTGCTGGGCAACTTGCAGCTTAACCTTCTTAGCAAATCCAAGGTTTATGAAGACCCAGCTTTGAGTGCCATTTTTCTGCATAACAACTACAACTACATTCTGAAATCTCTGGAGAAGTAAGTGTGTGTCTGAGTGAATCTCCCTCAAGTCCAAGGCTGATTGGATGGTTTTGGAGCAGAGCTCTGCCTTGAGAGCATTTACTTGCCAGCCTGTCTCATATCTGCTTTTTCTTCCATTCTTGAAAATGCCTCTTTGAAGGGTTTGCAGTATTATAAACATCACATTACCTGAGAGGGGAAGATAAAAGCATTAGGAAACGTCTTAGGTTTTAGAGAATCCTTTGATCTTGGGAGGATTGAGGATGTGGCTTTGGAAAGTAACTCAGAGTTGCTTCTATCTCTCAGTTTGCACATTTCAAGGAACATTTTATTGTGAAGGGCTGAAAGGAACTTGTTGATGGGGGATTGAAGTGCTGCCATCCTGAGAGCAGCCCAGAGAGCACCTGGCTCAGGTGCTTCCTCAGGTTTCCTGCTCTTCCAGGTCTGAGCTGATCCAGCTGGTGGCTGTGACCCAGAAAACGGCTGAGAGGTCCTACCGGGAGCTCATTGAGCAGCAGATCCAGACCTACCAGCGCAGGTTGGTGACATTCCCTGCCTTTCCCTTGCTTTTGTCACTTGGGGAGCTCCTTGGGAGCCAGTGCTGCTGGAGCAGCAGGAGAGATTCACCTAAACCAGAAACTTGTCTAAAACCAAAGCAGAGTGGTTTTGGTTTCCAAGCAATTAATCCAACTTGGGAAGGAGTCAGTGTGAGAAGTTTTGGGGTGTGCATTGTCTGAGTTGGCCTTTGGGTCACGGGTGAAAACAGAGATGCTCTGGTAGAGGTGTGAGTAACTCTTTGCTTCTCTCCCATGTCATTGCACATGCAGCTGGTTGAAGGTGACAGATTACATCTTGGAGAGAAACCTGCCTGTCTTTCAGCCAGGAGTGAAGGTGAGAGGATGGCCAAGGATGGGCTTGACATGACAGAAGTTGCCAGAAACATCATCTCCTTTGTCATACTAAAAAATTCTCAGAAACCTTTATATCTCATGCCAGTATCACTCTGCAGAGTGAGCACTGTGGCTGGCACAAGTAGAGAGCAGCAATGCCTTCTGCTCTCCCCTGCCCCAGATTCATCCAAGTCTTTTAATCTCTGCCTCCGTTCTTATATCTTCACCTGAGCATATGCCACTATTTTGGATTTCCAAAATCCTAAGATTTTCCCTTGGAAAGGGCTGGAAGCATGAAGAAGTCTATTTTTGTGTCTGTTCTGGCTGAAAATTATCCTTGTTAAACCTACTTCAGCTGAGTGTGGGGTGTGCTGCTCTCTGCATCGCTCTCCTCACTTCTGTAGGAGAGGGAATACAAACCAAGTACTGGATATTGCTTAGGTTGGATGGGGAGTTGTGGACAAATATTGGCATTGGATGTTTATTTCTGGAGATGAAATAAGATCCTTTTCCTCCCTGTTGCAGCTCAAGGACAAGGAGAGGCAGATGATAAAGGAGCGCTTTAAGGTAAGGAGGTGTTGGGTAGTGTCAGAACATCTCCTGGTTGATAGGGACACACAGATCTGCCTGAGGAGGAGACCTTGGTGATCAGCAGGGGAGGGAAGGACCACAGACTGTGTGGAGATGTGATTGCAGATGGGCTGCTCACTGAGTTTCACTTTGGACAGGGTTTCAATGACGGGCTGGAGGAGCTGTGTAAGATCCAGAAGGCCTGGGCAATCCCAGACATGGAGCAACGGGACAAAATCCGCCGGGCACAGAAAACTATTGTGAAAGAGACCTATGGTGCCTTCTTGAACAGGTGCGACCTCCTGCAGCACTGTCCTCTCTTCTTTGGGTTTACTGAGGTCTTTGGGGCCTTGCATAGCCTGAGCTAAGCCACTTCTCTATTGTCCTGTCTTAGCTTCTCTGCTCTGCACACTCAGATATCCCCAAGCTGACCTTGAGTATTTGCAAACATCTGCTGTCACCCTGATTCCTTGGTCAGTGAGCACAAAGCCCTGAACAACCTGGGCTGTTCCTGTAAAATTTGTGAGGCCAGATTTAAGCAGGTCACTTGCTCTGTACAGGATACGCTGTCAGTTTGAGTGGGATGTGCTGGAGTGGAGCTGATTTGTGACAGAGGAGGGACCAGTGGGTCTCTTTGCTGTGTTCCAGTTGTTTTATCACCTGTTTTCTTTTGCAGATATGGCAACGTGCCCTTCACCAAGAACCCTGAGAAGTACATCAAATACCAGGTCGACCAGGTGGGGGAGATGATCGAGAAGCTGTTTGACACATCAGCATAAATCTCCAGCTGTCATGAACTCTCCAGCTGCCAAGTACAAGCCAGTGCTCTCTCAGCATCCCTTCTGAGGGACTCCCTTCCCTTCTCCCCTGCCCCATTGTGGTGGGCAGGGTGTTATACTTGTATTTATCAGATTTATAAACCTGTGGAAACACTAACTCCTGGCTGGTTTTGCTCCAGATCCATGGGATAAGGCAAAGTCTGCCCTGTGGGCTCCTGTGTTTGCACATCTACCTCACCTGGGTTTGTGTTAATTGACTTGATATGCAGCAGACATGGGGAATGTGCTTTAAAAAAAAGAAAGAAAACCATACAAAATACACCACAAAAAAAAAAAAAAAAAAACCCTTATGGGTACAGTCCTTCTGTTAAGGGCAGGAGTCTCTGAGCTCCAAATGGTGCCACCTGCTTCCCTGATGGATTTTGGAAATCTCAGGTCTGTAGGATTGCAAATTATTTTCACATTGTTAATCTCAGCTGTTAGTTCAGTGATGGGGCTCAATGCTGATTCTGGGGTTTGGGGATGCCTGGCATGGCTTCAGTCCAGTCATGTACAGGGATGTTTTACCCCAAAACCAGACTCTGTTCCCCATGAGGCAGTGGCAGTGGGGTGATGGCACAGCCTGGAGCTGTGACAGAGCAGTGGGAAGCAGAGGGGGCCTGGCTGGGTGCTGCTCCTCATTGACCTGAGGCAGAGCAAGTGTTCCCATAGTGATTTCCACTTAGCACCTTCCTCCCATCCCTGTTTTTCTTTGTCTCCTGTCTTCCTAAACCTCAGGCACCTCTTCCCTGCAAGCAGCCAAGCCCATTCCCTTCATTTAACCCATGGGCATCATGTGAAGAGGAGGCTCTGCTCTCCCACGTGCCTTGGAGCAATCCTGGCAGACTTTGATTTGGGAGCTGGACTCTGACACTTTGCACCTTCAGAGCATTGGAGCACCTGTGCTGTATCTGTGGTCTCCGGCCAGGCACTTCCTGCTCCCCCCTCCCTCTCTCCCGCTGCCTGCTCTGTTGTTTGCCTGAAACACTTGAAATACAGGGTTTCCATAGAGTGAGAAGTGCTCACAATAGCTGCTGCTTTGCAATTTGGGGCAAACCCATTTTTCATCTGAGCAGTGTTTACAGCAGTGTTTGCAGGTGTGTGATGAGGCCAGCTCCATGGAGGAGCTGTTGGATGTTAGAGCCTGGATGAGAGCACAGGTCCTGCTGTGGCAGACTCAGCTGCCTGCATGGGCTGTGCCTCCTCAGACAGATGTCACTCAGGTAGCTCCTGCCCTTTCTGAAGCCCTGACCTCCTCTTCTTCAGCCTGGTGTAGCAAATGCCTGAAAAAACAGCAGATGTGACAGGCTTGTCCAGCCCAGAGCTGGACCATGGTGTGAGTCCAAGTCTCAACCACTCACCTGACTGTTTTTATGTGTCTGACCATGCAGGCTCACAGTGCCAGCACAAGAGATCTCCCTGCAGGGACCTTCGTCCTGCTGTCAAATCTCAAATGTCTGTGGGAATCTGAGATCTTGTACTTGCTGTTCGTAACCTCTGCCAGCTCCAAGAGCCTCCAGAGGCCGGCAGGCGCCGGACAGTGTTTTTATACATAAGCAAAGCTCTGCTGACTTGAGTTACATGCAGGGTTGAGTCTGCTGGATACACACTCTGACATTCACCAGAAGGAACTGGACTCCATCTTACTGGATCTGTTTCTGCCACTGCAGCAGTCTGATATGAATTTCTTTCTTGAGGAGAGTGCGTGGAATTCACACTGAGCTGTAAAGTTTTATTGCAGCTGATCCCAGGGCAAGGCAATTCACCTGGAACGGTTGCAGGCAAAGCCAGGAGAGGGGAGGGGGAGCTTTGCCTGCAGCATTTCTGGTGCACCTGAGCTTTAGTGTGCAGGAGCTGAGATCCTCCCTGAGCTGATGCTTTTGTGCCGACCAGAGCCCAAAGAAGATGAGTGAGGGTCGAGGATGGGGCCACATCCTGTTCTCCAGAGGCTCTGGGAATGCCTCTGCATGGCCCCCACCAAAAGAGGCCTTTCTGGGCTTTGCTGTCAGCCTGTTACCCCAGGAAAGCTGTGTCAGACCAGGGCTGGGAGGGAGATGCAGCCAGAGATGGGATGCAAAATGTCCTGCTCCCTCCTGGTCACTTCATTACCAGCACTTGCTGACCTGGGTTGTTTCTAACCCAGGGATATACTGGCTGCATCTGGAGGAAGGAATGGGGTAAGAGGCTGCTGGGGGCTGAAAGCTGAGTTTGGTGATGTCTGTGCCATGAGGAGGAGCTGGAGGTGATGATTCCCTGGGAGAACAGGGAGCTTCTGCTGCTCCCAGGTGGGAATCAAGACATTTCCCTGAGTTAAAGGGAAAGCTGAGCTACCTGGTCCCTGTTTCCTAAATCCAGCCTCCCACACAGCATTCCCTCACTGCCTCTCCCCTGCAGAGGGAATGAATGTGGGGAGCCAGACCTGCTTTGGGAGCAGCAGCACATTTTTTCCTGAGCCACCTCTTCCTCAGGGTGGGAGCAGGGGAGCCTCCAGGCTGAGCTCGTGTCCAGCCCTGCACAGCGCCAGGGGAGGGCTCCGTGTGCTCCTTGGCTTTTTATGGTAAGGAATGTGTTTGCAACACGTTAATTAAGAGCACCCGTGGCAGCCAGCACAGTCTGGCCCTCTCACAGCTGAGCCCTTCACACCCCTCTAAGGGCTGAGAGTGGAGCCTGGAGTGGTGCTGACACCATGGTGAGGGACCACGGATGGGGCTGAACCCCCTCTGCTTCCCCCAAGTCTCCTGTGGGTTTTAACCCCCTTCCCTCACCTCCCATTCTGCCCTGACCCAGGGAACACATCTCTGACTTCCGAGGTTTACAGGCCAGAGCACCATTTCTTGGTTGTTTATTTTTTAGTTGCCCCGTGGCCCATGCTGGGGGCTGTGCCAGGGTCTGGGGGTGCTACCTGCTGCCTCCTCATACTGGGGAGCAAATTTGGCAGAGGAAGTGTTTGAAAACAAACCCACAAACCAAAATAACTTCTCTGTGTTATAAATCTGTGTATAAATCTTCCCTAGTGATAAATCTGTGTGGAAAGCTCACTGGAAAACTCACACTATTTGAGCTTTCAGCCAAGTGTCCCTCGTCTCCCTGCCCACTCTTGGGCTTGATGGGAGCTGAGTTTAGCCTATTCATTTTCCACTTCCAGTTAAATATGCTTTTATTAAATTTTAACTGGAACATGTGGACTTGTAGTGCTCTTAATTTATAAAACCTCCCAAGGGACTAGGAGCCCATTTCTCTCAGATGGGAGTGTCTTGAGTGTCAGCAGGTCCTGATGCTCTTGTCTTTTCCATCTGGGCCTGATATGCTCTGTTCTTTGAGGGGGAAAGTAGCTTCCCCATATGGTTTTGTGTTGGCAGCAAAACCTTGTGTTTGCCCTGTGAGGGCTCGTCAAGGCATGGGCTGGGTGGGAGGGCAATGGTTCCCTCCTGAGATGGGCAGGGACAGTGTCAGATCAGCTGGAGAGGGCTTTTTTCTCTAATTCTGTATATGCTGTCAACAGTGCAGTGATCCAGCAGCTGGCCCAGGCTTCAGTCTTACAGCCTGCAGACAAGTGAGAGCCAACGGATGGGTGAGGGTCCATAAAATGAGGAGGGGGGTTGGATGTGTCTCAACACAGAGCCCTGACCTTGTGAAAGCCCTGACCTTGCTGTCTGACCATCACCAAGCCCTTCTCTGCTCCTGGAGAGGGCGAAAACAGCTCTGCAAGGCGTGGTGCATGTCAGAGGGGATTTGGGGGTGCTGGAGGCAGCAGTGAGGTGCAGCCCCCCAGGCTGGTGGGAGCTGTGCAGAGCCTGCCCCCAGCCCACTGTCACCATCTGGGACCTCACTGCTGAACAGTCACCAGAAACAAGCACGTGCCAGTGGTGCCCATGGCCTGGGACAGGGGCTATGGTGATGCTTTGGGCTGGGAGCTGAGTTAGGGGTGTCAGTGTCTCCTCTGGTGCCATGAAGGGACAGGAGACACTGCACCCCCTGCCATGCCAGCACAGGGACCTGGGCCCTTGGGCAGTGCAGAGGTGGTGGGACAACATCTCCATCCCCAAGGTGAGCTGATAACTCAGTGGATTGAACCCCTCGGTGCGTGTGGGATCCACTGGAGCCAGATCCTACAGCTCTCCAAGAAGAGGTAGATGAGGGCAGGAGGAAGATAAGGCTTCTAGCTGTGTTTGTGCAGCTGAGTCAATGTTTTCCCTGGCTGTGAAGGGTTGAGGGGGGGCGATAAATGCAGATGTAATTAATGGAGCTGTTTATATGCTGCTCTCTGTGACTTACACTGGGAACAGGACTAGACTAAATATCACCCTTACTGATAGGAGGAGGTGGCCAATTTATGGCCCTCTCCCCACAGAGAGGAAGATCTGGTTATAATAACACTCAGCAGGAGAAAAGAAATGTTTTACAGTCAAAAGCTTCTCAAGAAAAAAGGCCAAACTCTGGGGCTGGGTGGAGGAGGGCTGTGTCAGGACCAGAACCCCAGGGAGAGCCAGGGTCCTGGACAGAAATATCCATCCCAGTCCTGGAGAGCTCTGCCATGGGGATTCACAACAGTTAAATCTGTGCAGACAGAGCCTCTGGAAGTTTATAGAGACCTGACCTTCATGGGGGCTGTTGGGCTACACAGCTGGGAACTGCAGGGATGCACAGCACAGCTCACCCCAGCTCCCTGGCACTTTTACCACCACCCCTGGCTGTGCTCTTGCCACGGGGTTTTCAAAAGGGTGAATTGATCCTAGTCCAGTGATGCTCTTCTGGTAAAGAAAAGAAAGATCTTCACTTAAAGCCCTTGGCTGGTGGCGGTCACAGGGCTCAGGCACCGGTTGGAGCCTTTGCAGGGTTAAGAAGTGAGGGTGTGAATCCCAGGAGCCTCCTGTGGGCAGGTACAGCTGCACTCAGCAGCTGCAGTGAAATTCCTGTGCCCCCCTTCCAGGGATGTGCTTGGACATCACCCACATCCTCCATCCCTCCTCAGCCTCCCTGCACCCAGCAGGTCCCACCACCCCCACCCACCTCTCCTCCACTGCAGCTCTGGGGCTTCCCAAGGGAGCTGGACACGGCAGGTGGGATGGAGGGGCTTTATTGAGGCTTGCTGGGCACCCCCAGCTCTCACACAGCCCCGGCTGTCCCACCCAGGGAAGCAGTGTCAGTGCCCTGCTTGTCTCCTCGAGCCCCTCGCCTGGTTGAGATGCTGAGCTGTCCCCAGGCTGTCCAAAGGCATTCAAATCCTTCCCTGCCACGGGGCTGTGGTCCATGGCTGTGCTTCCCTGGCAAACAACCTCCCTCCTTGTGGGTCCTTGGTGACCTTCTGTGCTTTGCTCCTGAATTTTTCTACCTGAGCTGGGTTTGTGTCCAGCGCTGCCCCAGGATGCAGCTCCTGAACCAGGACACAAACAAACCAAAACTTTCCAAATGTCCCTAGAAGTGCACCCACTAACTCCAGATGTTGTGGTGGTTGGAGGGACCAGAGCTTTCCACAGGCTCTGGGTGTAGATGCAACAGGGAATAAGTCTGTCCATGACAGAGGAATGGGTGTTCATACATGGCAATTGATTTTTGGGTTTGATCTCTCTGCTCTCAGCAAGCGCTTGGTGGAAGCAAATCCTGTCCTTGGTTGGTTCTTGGCTGAGTCTGTATCAGCAGCATCACTGTTAGAATATCTGGATGCATTTGAATGAAAAGGGTTCAACTGGACCCATTTCAACCCAAAACATAGCCCGGCCCCAGGCCTGCGATGCTGCAGGAGACTGCAAAGCTGTGGGGTGGGAGGAAGCTCTGCTAGCTGATGCTGAAGGTGACAGAGGAGCCATCTGCTCTCTGCTGCTGCCCCACCAGCTCTGCCTCCCCCCAGGGCTGTGTGGGGACCCTGCAGCGTGCAGCAGAGCGGCCGGGCAGGGCTTCGCTCAGCTGGGTCACCTCGCTGAGCTCTGCCTCCAGCGTGCTGACCGTGTTGGCAGCCTGGGTCATGTGCACCTTGTGCGCTGCCTTCTTGTGCAGGAGGCAGCTGAAGATCTTCTTGAAGCCCTTGCGGAAGTGTTTGGAGACCAGGGCGTAGACGATGGGGTTCACGCAGGAGTTGGCGTAGGAGATGACATGCGAGAGGATGCGGAGCACGTACGTGGAGTGGTTGAGGGGGAAGTACCCGAACCACACGCAGAGGATGACCAGGTGATGGGGCAGCCAGCAGAGGCAGAACAGGACGGCAACAATGATGATCATCCTGGTGACCTTCCTCTTGGCCTTCTTGGACTCTGACATGTCTTGGAGAGGGTCCACGGACCGCCACAGGTAGCGAATGGTCCGCATGTAAGTGAGGCTCAGGATGAGCACGGGGATGATGTAGCTGAAGATGAAGGTGCAGATGTCCATGACCTTGCGCTGGGAGGTCTCCCAGATGGGGTGGCAGACAGTCAGGTTGGCCAGCTGGAACTCCTGGTAGTAGCTGAGGTAAGGGCTCGAGAAGATGAAGGAGAGCCCCCAGATGAGGCAGATGGCCAGGAGGGCATTCCTGGGTGTCCTCAGCTCCCTGGAGTGCAGGGGGTATCGTATGGCCAAATACCTGCACGGGAAAGGGGGAGGGACACGGCTGCAGTCCTGGGGAGGGCACAGAGAGAGCACCTCCAGGAGCAGATTGGAGAGAGGGCAGAAATTATGGATTTGAGCCTTCCAGGGCAATTTAGTCACACAACTGACTCCCTGGTGCTTCTTAGGGACCCTGTGCAGCACAAAGAATTGAGGAAGATTCTGTCCCTGACCCCGTCCCATCACCCTCTGCTTCTAGAACTGGTTATGGGGACAATGGGGATGGTCCCATTCTGTCCCTCCCCTAATCAAGCAGACCCTCACTGTCTGGCACAAGTGACTGGAGCAGTGAGGATACAAAGGCAGGAGCAAGTCCCTGGGATCCCCAGACACAGCATTCCTCATATTGGCACACGTGAAAGGACATCTCCCCCTTTCAGTTCTGTAATTAGCTGGTCCCTTAATTGATCTGAGGCTTATGCAACCCCTCCCTTGCTCAACATGCTCCTCCCCTCCTGCTCCATGGGGTACAGGGGGAGAGGCAATCCCTGGATGTGTTTTAGCTCCTGGGGATGCAGCCAGTGCAGTGCTGTGCTGGGATGGCAGGACACATCCAGCCTGGCTCCAGGGCCACTCAGGGGACTGGCATATGGACTTTCCACATCCCATTTTGCAGGATTTGGGCACTGAGTGGAGCAGCACCAGAAGCTCCCAGCCTCTCGCTTGCTGCAGGGTCATAACTCAGCGGCCTTGCAGAGGCAGGGACTGAGGTAAAGCACAGGCAGGAAGGAGCAACAGGCTTCCCAGTGAAACCCACCCTGGACCAGGCTGGGATAATCACTGGGACAAGGGACAGCTCTGCAACAGAAAGGGGCTGTTTGCTAATAGTAGGGGAGGATGGCAAAATCAGTGTCTCAGCTCAAACATGCCAGTGTTTTTCTTCTTCAAGGTCTGCCTGCTTGGGAGGGTAAGGGCTCACTCCATGCATGCCAGGAAGAGCCAGAGCTGTGCAGGGACTGAGCTTTGCTTGTCTCTCATTTTTCATCCCCACTTCACTGCCAGAGCCCATGGATAAATCCCAGTCCTACAGCTTCTGGGTCTGAAAGCTTCCTCCAGCTGGGCACTGGGGCCAGGGCTCCCCATCCAACCCTCTGCAGGATCTCATGCTGGATGCTTGCACTTCCTGGCACGCATCAACAGGGAAATGCTCCTTGATTCCCCCAGGAGCCCCAGGAGACCACAGCAATCAGGATTTAGCTCCAGGGGATTTTGTTCCCTCTCTGCTCAGGTTCGATCCTGAGATAGGGGAGCCTCAGGATGCAGGGACCAACCCCCACCCCCCCACCCCCTGTCGCTTTTCCTACCTGTCGAGGGAGACGGTGGCCAGGGTGAAGCTGCTGGCGTACATGGTGAGGTAGATGAAGAAGTGGACAGCCTTGCACATGAAGGGCCCGAACACCCATCCCTCCAGGGTGTAGATGGTGGCTTGGAAGGGGACACAGAAGAGGATGAAGCAGAGGTCAGCCACCCCCAGGTTGAGGATGAAGAGGTTGGTTGTGTTCTTCACCTGCCCATTGCGCAGCAGCACGGCCAGGACCAGGCTGTTGCCCACCGTGCCCACGAGGAAGATGACGAGGTACACGAGTGGGATGATTACGGACTCGGGCTGCCAACCCTCCCCGGAGCCCGCCAGCGAGCCGTTCATGGCCGGGAATGCACGGACAGGGGCTGGGTGGGGGATCGTGCGTGGAGAAGGCACCGGAGGGGCACACAGGGTAAGGGAGTGCACAGAGAGATCAGTGAGGAACGCACCAGGGATTGCACGGCAAAGGGGGTGCAGGGAGAGCACGCTGGGGAGCACAGAAGGCAGGAAAGGGAAAAGGGGGTGCAGGGAAAGGTCAGTGAGGAGCGCACCAGGGATTGCACAGGAAAGGGGTGGACAGGAAAAGAGGTGCCGTGGGGAGTGCAGCAGGGATGCAAAGGAAAAGGGGGTGCACGGGAAAGGTCAGCAGGGATCGCACGGAAAAGGGGGCGCACAGAGAGCACGCTGGGGAGCACAGAAAGGATGCACGGGAAAAGGGGGTGCAAGGAGACTGCAGTGGGGAGCGCGCCAGGGACGCACAGGAAGGAGGAGAACGGGAAAAGGGGCGCACGGACAGCGCACGGAAAGGGAGTGCATGGGGAGCGTGCGGGGGTCCCGCCGGGGGTGCGGGGGAGCCGCAGGGGAAGGAGCCGGATGCTCTTCACCTCCTCCGGGTCTGCGGGAGCCCGCGGGCGCTCGGGGCGGCTCCGGCG
>VXAC01005783.1:70991-203776 GCA_013399225.1 Rhipidura dahli | reverse complement strand
GCTCTTGAGCCCATTTCCATACGGGNCACAGATGTAAATGGCTCTTGAGCCCATTTCCATACGGGGCTGGGCAATGGACATGGAGAGGCGTGTTGGGAAACTCAATGAATATGGAGCTTGTAACCCGGTATTTACCAAGCTGAGAGCAGCTGTGGGCACGCATGCCTCAGGAGGAACTGTCCCCAATGCGTCCCAGCACTGGAATAAACACACCTACTTTACTGCTTATTTCAGTAATAGAGTCTTTTCTGCCTATCAGGATCAGAGAGAGAATCCCTGAAGTGTCAACAGGTTCCTCATCCATCTTCAGGCATACCTGGAGCTTGCGTGGCTGCAGCATCTGTGAGTGACAGTGTCCCTCCCAAAAGCTGTAATAACAGCTGGAAAGCTGCTGAGTTTTCCCTGAGCTGGGAGCCCAGCCTGGCCCACGGCCCTGGCGGTGTGGAGGGGGCAGTAGCAGGGAGGTGGCAGCTTCTGGCTGGGACAAGGCACAGCAGGTGCCCCTTGCAGGGACATTTCAGCCCTTCCCCAGGAGCTGTTTGGCTGCTGGCGTTTGTTTGTTTAGAGGGGTTATGTTTGCCTTTGTTTGGTTTGTAATTCAATATGTTGAAGCAGGCAGAGAAGTGCAAATTGCTGGGACCATCTGCTGGGAGCAGTCAGCAAAACGGCGCGGTTAATGATTGATCTCTTTCTCCTCCCCGTGCTGGAGGATGTCCGTGAATCTGAGAGCCCCCAGGGGCTCCTGTGCTTGGGGCACCACGGTCTGGGGCACACGAGGAAGGAGGAGGTGTCAGCTCACCCAGCTCTGCTTGGAGCTGCACTTCACCTGAGACATTTATAATTCTCTTACGGAGATTCTGGTCCCCCAGTACCAAAGCAGGGACAAGGGTATGACCTGCCTGCTGTGCTGAGTGCTCCCCATCCTGTGAGGGAACCCCCTGAGCTCCCAGGCTTTCCCAAAGGGGCATGGGAATGAAGATAAGCCAGGCTGATCTTGCCACTTTCATAGAATCATGGAATCATTGAAGTTGGAAAAGACCTCCAAGATCATCAAGTCCAATGTTTGACCAAATCCCACCATGGCCACTAAACCTTACTGTGAAGTGCTTTTTTGAACCCCTTCAGGGATGGTGACTCCACCTCTGCCCTGGGCAACCTGTGCCAGTGCCTGGCCACTCTTTCAGGGAAGAAATATTCTCTAATATTCAACCTGAACCTCCCCTGGCACAGTTTGAGGCCGTTTTCCCTTGTCCTGTCACTTGTTGCCCAGGAGAACGCCTGTTGATGCTGTTGTGCAGCAGCACCCTCACCTGGAATGGCCTTTTCCATCATCAGGGACTCCCCCTGATGGAGATGCACACTTCACAGACTGGCCAGGAGAGATGAGCAGAGAGCCTCCCATTGCCTCTGCAGCCCACAACAACAAATACTCCTCCAGCAGACATTCCACTGTGCCATGGCAGGTTGGAGTGTGTCTGGAGAGCCCCCAGCCCAGCCCTCCTGAACCCTCACCCTCCAGGCAGGGGAACAGCAGCGTGTGGAGCTGCTGCTCTGTATCCCAATTAACCCCTGCACCGAGTGCCTGTTCCATGGGGAAGGTGGGTGAGTGATTTTCTGGGAGCAGCAGGGCACTAACAAGGGGGTCAGCAGGTTTGAGTGGCAGCTCTTGGAGCGGCTCCACAGAGCCAAGAGCCCTCCAGCTCCCCCTCCTCCTGCAGCACCCGGCTGAATGCAGAGCAGGACAGCCCTGCACTCTGCCAAATCAATTGGTGCTCCTTCCCCCACTTCTTCCTCCCTTCCCCCAGCACATATTTCCCTTGGAAAAAAAAAAAAATACGTTTTTGCCATGTGTTGGGGAAAAAAAATACAGTGCAATTACACATTTTTATAGCACACCTTTCACGGCTTATCGCGGAGCTGTGCACATAAAAAAATGAGTTGCATAAATTTTAAAGACATGTAATACATACACAGTTAAAATCCTGCCGCAACAGCAATAGAAAACAGGTGTGTGCTTAAAGGGAGATTTAAACCAGGGACGTGAGCTGCACACGGGAGCTGAGGGGGGAAGCGGCCAGGGAGGAGCTGCCAGCACGGATTGCTGGGATGGAGAGAGGGGCTCAATCTCAGCAGCACAACAGGCACCCAAGGGGAGAGCTGGAGGATGAGGGTAAACATCTGGGAATTTGCATCCCTGCAGGAATGATGCTCTGCTGAGACTGGGTCTCCAGAGACTGAGCTGGACAGGGAAGGGCTCAGAGCTCAGAGAAGAATTTCCTGCTGAAGCTTTCCCCCCAGGGATCCCAGTTTAACCAGTGCCCTTGAGCACTTCCAAGAATTCCAGCACAGAAATGAGGGTGCACTCAGCCTAAACTGCAGCGCTTGGTCCAGGCTCCAGAGGAGGAAAAGGCCTGAGCTGGGCCCAGAACTCCTTTAGGAAACTCACAAAGGAGCAGAGTGATGCACTGAGCTTCCATCATGTGAGCTTGGAACACAGATCACACAGGGACACATGGACAGCCATGGCTTTTCTAGTTCATATCAAGGAGCAAAGGAAGTTGTGGGTACAAAGAGTCTCACACATCCTTTTCCCATCTTATGCAATCCAATTAGGAGTCAGCCAGGTGCTCATCTGCTGTGTCAATCATCCCAGCCCAATTCTAACTTGATTTGCCTTTTTGTTTCACCCATGGAGTAATAAGGTGAACCTTGCCACTGAACCTGGTTAAATCAAACTACAAATTCATATTAAGGCCACTTTTGGTAATGCCTTGGATCATCATTCTTTGAGTGACACTAAAACACTTATTTCTGACAGATTGTTGTTATTGGCAGGCTCCTCAATCAGGATCCACAACAAATTGATGTGGAGAGCAGGACCCGAAATCAGGATTTGCATCAACTGCTACACCAAATGCCAGGGATCTCTCCAATGGCTCAGGGGCTTCTGATCGGCTCTGCCCTGGTGTGATGGAGGCTGGGAGGGCTTTCAGGACCACAAATGGACTGGTGTCTGAACTGGTGTCCCAGCAAAGCAGCCAGGGGGGTTGCTGGGGTCTCTGGAAGAAGTAGCTGCTGGGAGTGTCTGCCTAGCCTAGCAGCAACTTCTGGGGCTGACAGTGGACAGAGAAGTTTGCCTTGGTGTCCATCTGGGAGGGAACATGATCCAGTGAGATGTGCAGGCACCCAGAGCCAGTGCAAACCCCCTGGATGGAGCTGACAGCCCTCTGCCAGCCCAGGTGTTTGTCATGAGCAGAAGGCACATCAGTGTCACCTGGGGCAGGTCCTGCCCAGCCCAGGCTGCCGTGTCCCCTCATGAGGGAAAGGCGGGAAGGTCTCAAAAATCATTCTTGTCTCTGACTCCAACGGTTCCAGAGGGGGGAGATCTCCTGCTACACCTCAGCTGAGAGGCAAAATTGAAAGATTCTTCACTACCCTTGAATCATAAAATCATTAAAGCTGGAAAAGACCTCCAGGATCATCGAGACCAACCAAGATCCTCCCAGAAGACAGAGTCATGGACAGACTGAAGGGAAAAGCTGAGTATGTCCATTGTGGAAGGATGGTCCCACCCCAAGGGTTTTCCCCACTCAAATCTCCATCCTTTCCTGCTATGCCTCAAAGTCCCTCAAACCCTCACCAACCCTTCCACATGGCAGAAGAAATTGGAATTGATCCTTCTTCTGCTCCAGTCCAGGTGGAGATGATAACACAGGGACAGCCAGAGGCACCCCCAGGGCAGAGGCACCACTGTCACCCCAGCTCAGTCTGTGACCCCAGTGGAGCAGCAGCTGAAGGAGGCTGCGAGGGTTCCCCCAGGAACCATCCCATATCTTACAATGAAAACTTTCCCAGCCCTGCCCTCCACACCTTCACACTCAGCTGCTCCACACACCTGCTTTTCCAGCTGTCCCTGTCCCAGAGGGTGCCCCCCAGCTAAGCCAGCACCCCGGCACAGTCCCAGCAGCACACAGGGATGCCCCAGGGGAAGGGCTGTGCAGAAGACTCTGCAAGCCCCAAAAGTGCAATTTGGGAATCACTCCAAAAAGCAGAAGGGACCTGTGGCAAGTTTTTGAGAGTAAAAATTTGAAAAAAAAAAAAAAACTAACCTTAAAACCAGGCAGTTTCCCTATAGGAATTCCAGAGAGCATTCTTCACAAAGCTGCCTCTGATGGCAAGGGAGACTCAGATCTAAGATCTCACATATTTTAAAATGTTTCTCTCCAGCACAGCTGTCCTGGTGAGCCTGCATGATGAGTCCCACCCCAGACCCAGGCCCAACACACCATAATTATGAGGATTTTTTAATCATTGTCATTAATTTGTTAAAACTATTATGACACACGCTGGTTCCCAGCCAGCACTTTTCAAATGAAGGATGTTTTGGCAGGAAGTTCTTGACTGGCTTATGCACCTTGGGAATCCCAGGCACTAAGAAAGCCATTAAAATGGATGTGAGCAGTCATGGGGACAACTTGGCACCTGTCACAACTTTTGCAGGATGGCCCAGTGCACTCCATGTCCCCGGGTACCCCATGAGCACCAGGCTGTGCTGGCAGACCCCCAATCCTCCTGTTTGCAGAGTGCTCCCTGCCAAGTCAGAGCTGTCTGTGCCCCCCAGGACTGGCCCCCAGGAGGACTGAGCTGGATGGATGTGGGAGATGAGCCACCTCAGTGCCCACCTGATGGCAGAAGATGCTGGTTGGGAGCAGAGAAGGGGATTCCTGCATCAGGAATAACAGGAATTGTTTGCAAACCAAGAAAACTCAGTGAGTATTCAGCAGCGAGACCTCCCTGTGCCTTGCAGGTGGTCCCAGCCCCACATGGGGCTCCTCTGCAGGGCACCCAATGCCACCAAGCCCTTCATTTCTTTTCACTGCTTTTCCCAGGCTTTGTGGAGCTGCAAGCTCTCTGCCAGCCTTGCCCTTCATCCCTGCCCCCCATCTCCGAAGCTCTGCTCCCCAGAGTCTCCACCTTTGCCTACATGAAGCAGCTGGCACAGTGAAAAATTCCCTTCTTGTTGGTGCCCCAGCCAGGACTTGGCATAGGCAGTGTAGAAACAAACAAGCAAGCAGGCACAGCAGGCGACATCCATCACTGGAGGGTTTGCTTCACTAGCAAGAGCTCAGGAAGGAAAATTTATCTCCTGCATTTTGAAGTGGGGGTTTCAGTCAGTGCTAAGCAAGTTTCAGCAAGAACCTCTCAAGAGAAATCAATCTCTGCCCCTTTCTACGAGCCAGATGGGTCACAGACCGACTTTATCTCAGCCCTCCCACATCTCCTGAGTCATCTCCCCACCACCCCCTTCTCATCCCTACCACGCCAGCGTCACGAGTGGTCTCCTCCTGACTTGCTCCCTGTCCCTCCTCGGCTCCTGCAGTGACCCAGCTCCCCTCCCCTTCCCTTCTCTCCTCTCTGTCCTTCCCAGGGCTGCTGGCAGCCCCTCTCAGGCTCCCCCCAGAGCTCCACACCGGGGCCTGTTCCCTTTGCCCTCTCCCAGCCATCTGTCCAGGACATCCCTGACACATCCAGGCAAGCCCCACTGGCAGGAGCCCCCCTCAGAGTCAGGGCTGTCTGCAGCGGGTGTGTGGAGGTCCCAGGGAGCAGGGCAGGCAGCCCTGTCCGTGTCCCCTCCTGGGACAGGACAAACCCTGCACAAACACTCGGGACATGGTGCGTGTCTGCTGGGATCCCCCTCGGCCCTCCTGCCAAACCCTGAATAAGGTTCGCTGGGGCTCGCCCTGGGTACGGGACACATTCCAAAGGTGTCACCCGGGGCATGGCTGTGCTGGGCTGTCCCTGCACCCCTCTGCTCCTCCCGTTCCCCTGGGCTAGGTGAACCCACAGCTGTGCCGACTTTCTCTGCAACCCAAAGCAGGACAATGTCCTGGGCTGCAGCTGGGATCGGGGGAAGCTTTGAGGGAACCCCAAACACTGCAGGAGTTAAACTCTGCAATCGGCTCCACTCCATAATGCTTCTCTCAGAGCAGCTAAACCCACTCTGACAGAGCTGATGGGGATCCAGGTGCTTTTGAAGACCATTTCAAGCTCATGTTTTTCTGGTTTACTGCAGACTCAGCCTGGCCACCACAGCGGGAGGAGGGGAACTCTTCAGCACTTGGTGGCCAGCAGGACAAAAACGCCTCTGCCCACTCTGTGGAGACAGAGCACGACAGCAGGCACCACCACCCTGCAGCTCTGCTGGGAATTTACCAGCACTTCAGTTTTCTAAAGCTCATTTCAACCCGTTTCCTTGATTATTTTAATCCAGTAATTGCTTTATTCCTAAAGGCCACTCGCATCTCTGAGTGCTCTCCAAGTCATTCCCTGCCGTGCCCACGGTGCCGAGGTTCCCGAGCCAAGCCCGGCCTCGCAGTGCTCCCTGTTGGTGCCCTGGACCGACAGCAAAGTCCTGGGGAGATGTGGCAGCATCTCCGATGCTCCGCGGTCCCTCAGCAGCACACGGCCACAGCTTAGGCAGCTCCCGGGGTGAACAGCAGGAGCCTGTATTAAAATACAGGGTACGGGAGAGCAACCCCCTCGAGCCTCTGCCCCAGCTCGGGGCGGGCTGGGTGCTGCTGCCATGTGCCGGGGCCCGAGGAACACCCCCGGAGCAGCACTGATTCACCCAGCCCTCCTCTGCCTTGGATTGCAAGCCGTGAGGAGCACGGGGGCGGGCAGGGCCCACACTGCACATGGGAGATGCTGCACAGCCGTGTCCAACTGCGAGCTGGATTTGGTGGCTGTTTCTGAGCTCTCGGAACGCTGTGGCTCCCGGGCATTCCCGTGGGACTGGCAGCTCCCCTCGGCAGGGTCTGTCCCGGGGGCAGGCAGGACTGAGGCAGCTGTGCTCTGATGGGCACAGCCGCGATGGGGAATGGGTTGTGACAGCGGGCACACACGTCACCTTGTCACCGTGCCGGCAGCGTGGGGCTCTGAGGAGATTGCCGTGGGTGAGTTTCACCTGCTAGTGCCACCTCACTGCCTTGCAAAATTCCTGCTGTCTCCTTCACCCACCAGCAATGCTCTTGGCATTGTCAGTCCTTCAGTTATACAATGTTTGAAAAGAGGAAAACCAGCTACAGAACACAAAACCAGAGTGATGTAAGCACAGAACCCCACTGTTCTCCAATCCGGGGAGCTGGGGGTGAAGCCAGTGCTACTCCAGAGCAGCCCCACTAAAGCACGGTCCACACCAGGGTGCACGAGCTCTGCACACCTGGGCACCCAGCCTGCAGTCCCACCTGCAGGAGCATCACTCTGCTGGAGTCGGGTACCACGGGGACCCAGCCCACAGGAGACTGCAAGTCTGCCAAGGTGTGCAGGACACGGATGTGGAGGGGAAGCTCTTCCTGGGAAGCTCCCTGGGAAAGTTTCCCTCAGCATAGGGTAAGTGAATGGCTCAAGGGCCAGGGTGCTCTCAGGCTGCTGGGTGCTCTCTGCAGCAAATGGTTAACTCTGAGTGACTTCCCACACTTGTGGAGATGGTTTCCATCCTTTATTTAGCACTCCCTGCCTGAAGCGGACATCTGACAGCTGCAGTTGGTCACTTCCAAAATAAGATCCTGGCAATTTGGGAGAAAGAGGGAAAGCTTGAAAAGCCAATTTTTGCTCCAGTTTCTTATGCTGAGAATGAGTGCTTAGCTTGTCCCAGCTTCCTATACCCATTTTGTCCAACTTCTCTTTGGACTATAGGTCCTAAATTTTCCACCTTGATTGTCCAACTTCATGAGAAAGAGCATGGCTGGGAATACCAGTGCAGAGTCCAAGCAGCAGGAACACATCCCTGTCCCAGGTCATTAAGGGAGCAGTGCTGCTCTAGTGTGATGTCCAGCACCTCACATACATTGATGTTCTCCACGTGGTTCCCACATTCATATCTTCATAAACAGGGTGTTACAATATCAGGCTGTTTTAAAGCCTGTCAGGATACCAAGGGATTTGGGAACAACCCTCTGCTGTGATCAGATTCTTCTGCCATATTTCAAGTGAAAGGACAAGAGGAAATGGCCTTAAATTGAATAAAGGGAGGTTCAGATTAAATGTAATTGGAGTAAGTCACTCAGGGAGGTGGTGAAGTCACCATCTCTGGAAGTATTCAAGAGGTGTCTGGATGTGGCTCCTGGGAATGTGGTCTGGGGGTGATTATGGTAGTTCTGGGTTGATAGTTGCACATGGTGATCTTGAAGTTCTCTCCCAACCCTGGTGATCCTGAGATTCTGTGACATCCTAGAAGATGAGTGGGGAGCACATACCGCCCACACTGGACATCATGTTGCTGGGTACTTTGAGAGCTGCCCTGTGGGGCTGCAGTGCCAGCCCTGGAGTGCCACCATCCCAAAGGGCAGATCCAGCCAGGTCAGGGTCCAGCCTGGGTCAGGGTCCAGCTCTCGCTGTCACTGCAGCTGCCACACAATACCAATAGCCAGGATATGACACTTGGCCCAGGACCACACCTGGTCCCTCAGGAGGATGCTCTGCCGGACACTGCCCTGTGGCACTGTGGTGACAATGGTGTGCTGGTTCTGAAGCTCCTCCTGTGCTGTTTCCCTTCTTTATCACTGGTGTTTAACTAATTCCAGCATTACCAAAGCAGTCTGTCAGCAAGCAAGGCCAACACATCTCTTCTCCTGGGCAAACAGCCTGGCCAGCACCTTGTTAGCATTGTTTTATTCTTCCTTCAAATTCATCAAGGGTTTGGAAAGCTCCATATTTCATTTCCCTGTGCCTGTAGCTGGCTCTGGCAATGGGTCAGTCCTGCAAGATCCCTCAGCAGCCTCCCTGTGCCCACAAGGGTGCAGGACCTGGAGAGAGCAGCAACATTCCAGCTCCTAAAGAGGGCTCATGAGAAGGCTAGAGAGGGACTTTCATAAAGCTACGTAGTGACTGGATAAGGGGGGAATGGCTTTAAACTGAAGGAGGGTAGATTTAGTTTGGATATTGGGAAGGAATTGTTCCCTGGGAGGGTGGGCAGGCCCTGGCACAGGGTGCCCAGAGCAGCTGTGGCTGCCCCTGGATCCCTGGCAGTGCCCAAGGCCAGGCTGGACACTGGGGCTGGGAGCAGCCTGGGACAGTGGGAGGGGTCCCTGCCCATGGCAGGGGTGGCACTGGATGGGCTCTGAGGTCCCTTCCTACCCAACCCATCCTGGGATTCTGTCATTGCAGGATCCCAGCCCTGCCTCTGCTGTGCAGTGCAGCACATCCTGCATGAACTGCACAAAACCAAGAGACCATTCCTCTCCCAAGCCCCAGAGATGAACTATTCTCACTTGATGCACACCTCTGTTGCCAAAGTCTGAGGCTGAGCTCTCTGCTCAGGCTCTTCAGCCAGTTGGTGCTTCTAGAAGAAGCTGGGTTTGCTCCCAGGCCCACGTCCCTGCCTTGGCTTCCAGGGCACCTGGACACCTGCTCAGGTGAAAATGTCTCAATGGCCAGAGCTACATTTGAACAACTAATCCCACCCAGTGCTTTGGTTATGTGTCTAGGGCTCAGGTACCTTCCTGAAAGACATCCAGACTCACTGGAGATCCAAGCACCGAGACCTTGTTGCCCCTTTGCCTGAAATTCTGTCACACCCCTGGGAGAGCTGCTGTTCCCACACTGCTGTTGCCAGCCTGGTGTCCAGCATCGTGTCAAGTGCTCTGGAAGGACCTGGCTCTCCCAGAGCCTTACTCACACATGCACACGTTTAATTTACAATTGAGAACTTGCCAGTGTTTCAGCTCTCTGAGCAGCTCCTGGACCCTGCTGGGGAGGGAGAGACCCTGCAGCCCATGTATGAAATCTTTCACTTACTGCTTGTGAAGAAACACAAACCTCACCCTTTGTTTCCTTTAACCTAATTAAATGAGTTCCAGAGGTCTGCAGCCTTCTCAGCAGGCTCCATCGTTTTATCTGCAGCTCTGAAGGCAAGTTTTGCATCTCCTCTGATGAGCACATGAGCTCTACACTTATCCTAATCTCTTGCCCTCGCTGTAGGATTGGTTCCTAAACTGAGAACATTCCTGAGCTAAGAATCAATTTCTACTGCATGGATGAAGCACAGAGCCTCAGAGCATTTCTTGTGCTGTGTCTTTTTGCTGGAGTATTCCTTGATTTGCTGCCCAGAGCACACAATGTGGCTGCAGCTCTCCAGCACCTGCAGCTGTGTGTCACAGATCCAGCAATTTCCTGGGGCTGCCCAGGGGTCAGCCCACCTCAGCTGTAACTCCTGCTCAGCT
The DNA here is from genome assembly GCA_013399225.1 of Rhipidura dahli. Classification (NCBI taxonomy): domain Eukaryota; kingdom Metazoa; phylum Chordata; class Aves; order Passeriformes; family Rhipiduridae; genus Rhipidura; species Rhipidura dahli. Next base: position 193,556 of record VXAC01005783.1, on the reverse strand, counting down.
TTGCTGTGCCCACCCTGCAGTAACAAATCCCTTAATGAATCACTTAAACTCTCTACAAAATTACAGTGATTTTCTAATTCAGCTGTTTCACTTCATTTAGAGAAATCTTTGACACTGAAAAGCATCACGGTCTTTCACAGGTGAGGAAAGAGACTGTTTGCATTTTGGCAAATGATTTGTTTGAACCACAGAATCACAGGGTCATCGAGGCTGGAAGAGACCTTGAAAATCACCTAATCCAGCCATCACTCCAGCACCACCATAACCCCCCCCAATCCACATCCCCAAGGGCCACATCCAGACACTTCTTGAACACTTTCAGAGATGGTAACTCCACCGCCTCCCTGGGAAACTCATTCCAATACCTGACCACTCTGTCTTAAATCTAATCTGAACCTCCCCTGGTGCAACTGAAGGCCATCTCCACTCATCCTTTTACTTGAGACATGGCAGAAGAGCCCCACCTCACTATGAACTCTTTTCAGGGAGTTGCAGAGAGCATTGAGGTCCTCCCTGTGCCTCCTCATCTCCAGAGAAGGTTTTGCACAACTTGTCACACTGCACAGTGAGCATCTCCTGTGACACTCATAAAATGGAATCCCAGACAGCTTTGGGTTGGAAGGGACCTTAAAGTTCATCTTGTTTCACCCCTGCCATGGGCAGGGACACCTCCCACTGTACCAGGATGCTCCAAGGCCCACTGTCCAGCCTGGCCTTGGGCACTGCCAGGGATCCAGGGGCAGCCACAGCTGCTCTGGGCACCCTGTGCCAGGGCCTGCCCACCCTCCCAGGGAACAATTCCTTCCCAGTATCCCATCCATCCCTGCCCTCTGGCACTGGGAAGCCATTCCCCCTTGTCCCTCCTATAAAGTCTCTCTCCATCCCCCTTGTAGGATCCTTTCAGGTACTGGAAGGCTTCAATTAGGTCCCCCAAAGCTTCTCTTGTCTACCACAAGGCTTCAATTAAAAGCCTTCTGACTGGAATACTGGAGGTGAGAACAGGGCAGGCCCAGCAGCACGGGAGCTGTGAGCAGCACGGTGCCCTCTCCTGCAGTGCCACCCCAGCCTGTGCTGCAGGAGCTGCATTGTCCCATGTGAGCTGCTGGGCAGCCCCTGCAGTGCCTGTTGCATGTGGCTCTGAGTCTGGCCTGGCCTGGCACCAGCAGCTGTGTCATTCAGCAGCTTGGGGCTGTGCCCAGAGAGCCAGGGAAGGAGATAACAGTGTGAGCATGGAGTGCTGCAGCTCCATCGCCCACCTGGAAAAGCAGAAGGGTCACTTTGGCACCAGCTGCTGATCCACATTGCCTGGAGGGAATTAGCTCGAGAAAAGCTCTGGAAGTGGGAACATGCTGTGCCTCTCCAGGGACAAGCTGCATCTCTGGTCTGGACCACACAGGATTCACAACTGTCCTGCCAGTCCCTTGGAAATGGCTGTGTAATACCAAGAACCTGGCAGGCTCAGGCAGCTGTTTCAACAGACTGTGTTGTTTTTGCATTGACAGGGAAAATATGTCAGAGCAGTTGTCTGGGAGTTTGGGAAGGTGAGCAGGAAACCTCTCCTAAACAGAGAAATGGATTCAGGCTGCTTCAACAACAGGGACAGGGACAGACAGCTGCTCACCCGTCTCAGGGGATCCCATCCCCTGGGGATCCCATCACTGGGGAAGAGCAGGATCCGTGCACGGCACAGGGTGGGAAAGCAGCTGCTGCTCCCACCTGTGGGATGAGTGTCAGCTCCCCAAGCACATCCCCAGCCCCACAGAGCACCCACCCCTGGGCACGCAGCAGGGTCTCAGTGCTGAGCTCTCAAATATTTTCCTGGTTTCTTCCCAAAACCCTGAGCCTTGGCAACAGAAACTTCTGCAGATGTCAAGTGCTGTTAGTGGCTGGGAAATAAAAATGGGAAAAGCTCCATGCCATGGTGCTGGAGCCACTTGGGTTAAATTTAGTGTTTTAAGCCACTGCTTTAGCCCTTGCTCCGCTGGATCCCCGGTGCTGGACAGCCATGCCAACTCCTCAGACACCTCCATCACCCACATCTGACCATGGCTGGGTATCCCACAGTGTAGAAAGAGTGCAGTGAACCCTGCTGAGAAAAGTAGGAGCCAGGGCAGAGCTGGGAGTGTTTCCCCACAATATGGGGTTGGGGTCAAGTTTCCTGCACGATGGCAGCTTTGGGATCACAGGTGTCACAAGGACAGCCAGGACTGTGTCACTGCACACCATCCACAGGTCCTGGCAGCATCTTTCTGCCTTTTCCTTGTGGCCTGAGCTCATTCCTGATCTGTGTACCCTGTGCAGCACCAAGGGCCAGATTCCCCTGCTCCACATCTGCTCAGTCTCTGCTTGGGCAGAGCAAGGGCCTGGGACACTCAGGTGCTCTTTGGGGGACAGACGCTGCTGCTGTCCTGTAGGTGTCTGGTGTGATGTGAGACCTCTGATCCAAGGCTGTACCCCCTGTTCCCAGAGGAAGGAGCCAAAGAGAAGCAATGTGAATCCAGTTCCCACATCCCATGACTTCCTTATCTCCATAAGGATAAAAATGATCCATGTTGCCAGAGCCCTGCAGAGCTATGGCTGGAGGCTGTGAAATTGCTCCTGTGTGTGAGGAAGGGAGGGATGGCTTTGGATGGAGAGCTCTAGTGGGAGAGGTGCACAGGAATCAGCACAGGGACAAAGCCATTCCCAAGAGGGATTAGGAAGTGTCTGAAGGTGGAGAGGAAATGAGAGCAGGATGGTGAGGGGATAGAGCAAGGAAGGCTGGAAGGTTTTTACTGGTCTTAACTGCCCAGTGATGCTGTGTCCTCCCTCAGGCTCTGTGCAGTGCATGGGCTGGGCTCTCTCCAGGGCCTGTGTAACCAAGCAGGATCCTTCATTCTCTGGGAGGATCTGAAACCTTTATGGAACAAAGCGAGGGATTGCATGAGAAAAAAGCTACTCTCATGTGGGCTCCTTCCTACCCTTGCATTTCCTTCAGAATTCTGAGCTGAGCTTAATTATGCCCTTCTCCTTTTCAGGTCCCAGTGGGAGATCTGGGGGTCAGGTTTGCAGGAGTGCTGAGCACTTGAAAATGAAGCCAACAGGAGCTGTGCTTTGAACAGGCGGAAAAATGTAAAGAAATGTAAAGAAATGCAAAGTCCACGGAAAATCAAGCTCCAGGGATGGCGTGGGATGGGATGAGAGCATCCAAACCCAGGCTCTCACTCACTGATGCTCCTCTCTCTGCCTCAGCTCTCGAGGGAGAAAGTGCAAGGTCATTGCACAGGTGTTTGGTGCAAATAAATTTGTTCGCACTTGAGAAGCATCCAGAGCCCCGATGAAAGAGCAGAGGAACCCCCAGAGGAAATGAATAATTCCGTAGTCAACAGAGGCTTTGGATGGCATGCAGCAAATAAAGCCTGCAGCACACATTGGATGGGGAGGATTAAGGGAAATATTGAATGACTACCCAGGCATGGAATGAGTTAGGGATTCTGTGGAAAAACCAGTATATGATCATGTAATTAAATACTGCATTGTAATGATCCTGATCAAGAGGCTGGAGCTGAGCACAGCCTTAATTCTGGTGCTTTCAACATCAGAAGCACTTGACTTTGAGTGTCAGGTACTTTCAGAGTAGAGTTCTAAATGTGATCCCACAAGTGAAGAGAAGAAACCTGAATGCTCACTCCACAGAGAGCTGGCTGACTGCTGTCTTACAGAAGGAAACACAGGAGTAGTTACCCTTATTTAAGAAAGCAAAGCAGAGGAGGGGATATGTATCAGCAGTGATTTCCAGCTTTTGGAAAGCTGAGAGTTGTGATGGCTCCTAAATTAGCTCAACAGAAATTGTTTCACTTCAAGAGGTATTGAATGTGTAAGGATTTTGTGGCCAGAGAACATCCACATCTATAAATGAGAGTATTGCACTGCCAATATGGAACTCGTTGTGGCTTCACCAGATGTTTGTGATTTTTGATTGTGAGAAGAGTTTTCTCTGGGTGTACTGTGTCAAAGGATGAAATTGCAGCAGGGTGATCCTTATTGCACACAAAAGCAAGGCTTGTGTCCATAGGAGAGGGAGGGAAACCAGAGCAGCTCCAGGAATGGGATGGGACATGGATATAAAGGGAAAAGGGGATCTGCAGAGCTGGCAAAGCACTCCCAGCAAAGAGGGGGAAAAAGGTCTGAAAAGAGGCAAGACAATCCTGGAACTGGTGCTGAATTTGATAAAAAGTGGACAAATTAAACTCTGTTTCTTGTTTTGGAAATGCTAGAATATTTTGTTTGGATATGTCCTATTCTGAAATGCTTTTTTTACTTTGTATGATACCAAAAAAAGTATTTCAGAGCTAAACTGCCCCACAGTACGTGTAAAATCGGGATGCAAGAGCTGGAGCAGGACTGAGGTACCCCTGACATGGGAGACAGGAGCAGTCAGGGATGCTGCTGTGGAACTGAGCCCTGCCCAGGCAGGAGGGGATGGGTAACCACGCCAGGGCCCTGCCCTTCTGCTCCACTGTCCACAGGCTGCTGATGGCTGTGGCATGAGCTCCAGGAAAAAGTTTCTCTATTCTCCTGGATCACTCAGGAAGAGGAGTAAACTTTAACAAAGGTGCACAGGGAGTCTGCTCCCTTCCACAGCAGGAGCTGCAGGAGCTGGGCCAGGCCCTGGGTACTTCAGTCCTCTCCCACCAGCCAGGGAAGTGCTCCCTTCCTGAGAACATGCCAGGGTCAGACAGCACAGCTCCCCAGGGTCACACAGCTCAGCTCCCCAGGGTCAGACAGCTCAGCTCCCCAGGGTCACACAGCTCAGCTCCCCAGGGTCAGAAAGCACAGCTCCCCAGGGTCAGGGCAGCACAGCTCCCCAGGGTCAGACAGCACAGCTCCCCAGGGTCACACAGCACAGCTCCCCAGGGTCAGAAAGCACAGCTCCCCAGGGTCAGGGCAGCACAGCTCCCCAGCCTCCATCACTCTCCAAAAAGGAGTGCAGCAGTGCAGACTCTGACAGATTTTGCTCACTAAACTCACATTACCATTCTCAGAAGAGCCTGACCTTTATTCCTCTAATCAAATGTCAAAGATGTTTAGCAACAGACTCGGTGAACTGCAGGGAGCTCCTGCTCTGCAGGAGGTGGCAGGAGAAGTGCTAGAGGACACAGGCTCATCACTGCAGGGTGCTCAGGCTGCTTCCCTGGCTCCTGTTCAAAGCCATCACCAGCTGAGTCTGCAGGGAAAGGGCTTTCTCCAAAGGGAGAAGAGTGGATTCAGCTATCCCTGAAGAGCTGACAGTGTGACAAGATGCCTTGGAAGATCTGGGCACAGCCACGTGGTCCAGCTGGTCATCCTTCCCACCAAGCCTCTGCCTGGCACTCCTGGTGCTTTAATTTGAACCTTATTGCAGGGGGAGCTGGAAGGGGCATTGGAAGAAGCCACCCTCGAGATGTGCCAGGACAGGAGCTGGTTGGGCAGGCTTGGAGAAGCAGCTGCTGGGGGAATAATGGCTCACCCAGGAGTGATAGTCACCTCATTGTCCCAAGAAGACTGAGAAGGTCAGGGGATCCCTGAGAGCTTGTGTCCTTGACCTGGATGTCTTCCCTGAAGAGATGTCCCTCTGGGAAAGTGATATTCCCCTTAGGCTTTTCCCTTAAAATGCCCACATTTTTATTTCTCCAGTACAAAGTCCAAAGTTTCCAAGCTCAGCAGATACTTCAACAGTCAGTGTATGCAGTTATCACCTTGTTTCCTGTTAAAATGCTGTTTTGACAGGAAATTTCTGCCTGGCATGAGCACCCAGAGGACAGCTCTGCTTTGTGGGGACCTCTAAGCTGCTCCCAGGGCTGGAGCCCCTCTGGAGCCAGGCCTGGGAGGGCTGGGGGTGCTCACCTGGACAGGAGAAGGCTCCAGGGAGAGCTCAGAGCCCCTTCCAGGGCCTAAAGGGGCTCCAGGAGAGCTGGAGAGGGACTGGGGACAAGGGCTGGAGGGACAGGACACAGGGAATGGCTTCCCAGTGCCAGAGGGCAGGGATGGATGGGATATTGGGAAGGAATTGTTCCCTGGGAGGGTGGGCAGGCCCTGGCACAGGGTGCCCAGAACAGCTGTGGCTGCCCCTGGATCCCTGGCAGTGTCCAAGGCCAGGCGGGACATTGGGGCTTGGAGCAGCCTGGGACAGTGGGCGGTGTCCCTGTCCATGGCAGGGGTGGGATGGGATGAGCTGTGACGTCCCTTCCACCCAAACCATTCCTTGATTCTGTGATTCTGTCTGTTCTGAGAATGGCCACAGCAGCTTGGGTGGGGCAGGGTGAGCATAGCCTTGCTTTGGGAGAGTGACCAGGGACCAGAACTGGCATCTCCCCTCGGGTGCTTTGCTGTACCCTGCCCACCCCCATGGACCTCTTGCTTTGCTGGGGTTCTGCAGCTCTGTAGGGTGAAAATCAGGGACTGGACTGGCCACATTCAGCACTCAGCAGGGCTCAGCTGGGCTGGCCTCCCCTTGCTGGCAATGAAACAAGTTCAGAAGCTCAGTGAAATGGAGAATGAATCCTTGGTCTTCCTTGGAGTGGAGGACATCACCTCCTTGGAGTGGAGAGTCTTCTGGAGACACTTTCCTGCCTTTTCCCCTTTACACATGGCCCCTGCTCACTCTCACTTGCACGTGACCAGGATGGAGCTCCCACCCTGGGCATGGGAACTGTTTCCCACCAGATTCTGTGAGTTATCCAAATGGAAGCAAAGCCTGGCTGCTGTTCCCACGCAGCCATGGAAGGCCATGGGATGATAAAGCACCCGACCATACTCCCTGACCGTATTCCCTGTGTGACAAGGGAATGTGACAACAGGAATCAGAGGGGGAGAAAGCAGCCCAGTTCCTCACCCTGCCTCCCTCCAGCACCCTCCGTGCTCCTCCTCCCAGCACTGCATCCATGGGATGCCTCATCCTCCTCATCCACACTGTTCTAATCGCTCTCCTTTTATGTAAGATTTATATATTTACAGCCTTGACTCAACCTGCACAGAGTTTCTTCTCCAGGAGTGGAGTTGTCAGTGCATCTGTCACAGGAACAATTCCCTGTCTCAGGGCTGTGGCAGAGCCTCATGAAGCTGTGCATTGCAGATTTATGTGCTGGCAATAACCAGGTACCATGGCACAGACTGCAAAGTGGAATTTCCTGCAGGAAAGCACAGTGTGACCCATTCCATCTCTTCACCTTCTGCACAGGTTTATAGACTGGCTCTCACCATCCTGTCTGGGCAGAAAGGGTCCAGTCCACATCCCAGAGAATTCTCTGCTAGGCTGAGATGTTGATAGTTGCACTGAGTCCTGCATGAGCCCATTCCTTTGTTCTGCCTGTTCCTCCCTCGCTGGTGACACCAGTGCACCCCCGGAGGGAAGGCCAGCAGCAGCCTGGGCTTTCCTGACAGCAGCATGGCCAGAAAACCATGGAAGTGGTTTGTACTCAGCACTTCTTAGACCACATCTGGAACAGTGTGTCCAGTTTGAGGCCCCCAGTAGTGGATATTGGTGAACTGGAGGGTTCAGGAGAGGGTCACCAAGACGGTCATGGGGCTGGAGCACGGTGAGGAGACAGCAAGGAATTGTTCAGCCTGGAGAAGCAGAGGCTTTGGGGGTGTGTTCAGCAGATGGATGATGCCTTTGAGAAGGGCTCTGGGGAGACAAAGCCAGGCCACCACAGTGCACAGTGAAAACACAAGAGACTGGAAACAGGAGAGGCTCATAATGGATATGAGGGTCCCAATTATGAGAGTCCAGCACAGGATGCAGCATCTCTGTTCTTAGAGACCCACCTGGAGGAAGCCCTCAGCAGTCTGACTTCATTGCTGGTGTCTGAAGGCAGCTGCACCACAGCCCTCCTGTGGTCACCTCCAAACCGGGCAATTTAAACATGAGTCAGCAGTGTGCCCTGGTGGCCCAGAAGGCCAATGGCACCTGGCCTGTATCAGGAATGGTGTGGCCAGCAGGAGCAGGGAGGTCACTCTTCCCCTGTACTTGGCACTGGTGAGCCACACCTCGAGTGCTGAGTCCAGTTCTGGGCCCCCCAGCTCAGGAGGGACATGGAGATGTTTGAGTGTGTCCAGAGGAGGCAACAGGGCTGGTGAGGGGCTTGGAACACAAGCCCTGTGAGGAACATCTGAGGGAGCTGGGGGTGTTTAGCCTGGAGAAAAGGAGACTCAGCAGTGACCTTATCACTCTCTACACCTCCCTGAAGGGTGGGTGCAGTCGGGGAGGGTTGGTCTCTTTTTCCAGGCAGCAGCTGATGGAGAGGGCACAATCTCAAGCTGTGCCAAGGGAAATACAGGTTGGATGTCAGGAAGAAGTTTTTTACAGAAAGGGTGATACAGCACTGGAATGGTCTGCCCGGGGAGGAGGTAGAGTCACCATCCCTGGATGTGTTTAAAAAGAGTCTGGATGTGGCACTCGGTGCCAGGGTTTAGTTTAGTTGAGGTGTTGGGGCAGGGGTTGGACTCAATGATCTTGAAGGTCTCTTCCAACCTGGTGATTCTGGGATTCTGTCATTTCAGGATTAAAATTAGGGATCACAGTTTTCTGGGGTGTCAGGCAGGCCATCCCAGCCTTCTCTGCTGGATGGTGGGATCAACTTGGGCCTGGAGGTGCCAGGCACACTCCAAGGCTGCCTTCTACATCCACAGGCTGGAAGCAGATGGCTGCCACAAGCTGCTGCTCCTGTGTGCATCCAGGAGGGCTGTGTGCAGCAGGGAGGGAAGACACGTGGAAACGGGGCTGAGGCAGCACATGGAGCAGGCATGGCAGCATCTCCATGGCAAAACAGCCCTGTCAGTGCACCAGCAGCAGCTCTGCCAAAGGTACTAACCCAGCCCAGCTGCTGTTCTGCTCAGCAGCTGCTCTGTCCAAAGGAAAATGGGCCACAAGGCCCCTGGGGATGTGCAGGGATAGCTCAGAATCCAGTACAGCCCAGGGTTGTTAAGGTATTGTTATGCTGGAAATGGTGCTGTGCAGAGCCAGCACAACTCAGGATCCAGGTAAAGCCTGAGGCATCCCCAGCTGAGCAAATCACACATGGAGAGACAACAAATACAGTTCCTGACATGTCCCCCACGTGTGATATATCCAGGGCTGTTTTCCAGGATTTGGCTGCACTTGGGCTGCCAGTGTGGGCAGAGCAGAGCAGCTGGGGCTGCCCCTGGATCCCTGGCAGTGCCCAAGGCCAGGCTGGATGGGGCTTGGAGCAGCCTGGGACAGTGGGAGGTGTCCCTGTCCATGGCAGAGGGTGGAGCTGGATGTGCTTTGGGGTCCTTCCCAACCCAAACCATTCTGGCATTCTGTGATTTCTTTCTTGCAGCCTCAAAGTGAGGAGAGGTGGGATGCCAAGGGGAGGTGACAGTGTGATAGGGAGCTGCTGGGGGGGATGCACCTCCTTTGAGCACATGGAGCTGTGAGAACACAGCTCTGGCTCAGTGAGTGTAAAGGATGTGGTTGCAGCAATAAGAAACATCCATTGCAGGTTCATGTGGAAATGGCCTTTTTCTCCAATAAGATGTGCTGATACCATTGCTGAATTCCAACAGTTCTCATTCCCTGTTGCCCAGATAGGAGTGTTGGGGTAGCACAGGAAACAGGGAAAGAGCACTGGGATGAACTGGACTGAGCAGGCATCCCTCACTGCCTCGATGGTGCTTTATTACCCAGCAGGGAGCTCTGATGTGACATGGAGGGTGATCCTGGAGCACAGCAAAGCTCAGGCTTTGCTGGATGGAGTCCAGGCCTTCCCAGGCTGCCTCTGCTTTCTGTTACTGTCATGTGGCAGGTCCTTCTGACTGATGGCCAAGGCATTTTAGGGTGTTTTTTTTCTAAAAGCATGCTTGGGAGTTTGTTTACTGTGCATGGAGAAGATTCTTGGTCTTGTCATGGTCAACAATCCATCAGGGAGGGTTTGCAAAATGTGCACCCTTGGCCTAGAGCCTCATCAGCACTTCCTGGGCAATTCTAAGCAGGTCTGGTCCCCCTCTGGTGCTAACAGGAGGCACTGAGGGGTAGGTAAGGGGAGGACTCAGCTCCAGAGCAGTTCAGCAGCAAACCTGCATCGTACCTGGACATGTGAAAACACAGTAAGGCAAAACATGGTCCCCCACTGGCACCCTGCCACCCCTGGGAGTGTGGCACAAATCTGATGAGAGCATTTTCAGTCAAATGCATTCAAAACAAAGCTCAGGGTTGGGATTTCTCCATTCAAGCTAAACAGGGCTTTTATGGTGTTCTGTACATGTCTCTGTCTGCTGAGGAAATTGTGTGTTTTTTATCAACAACTGAGAACTGAATATCTCCACATAGAGGTTTCCATGCTGCATCTTCAGAGCTGGGGCTGCTTCCTTCCTCTCCCATCTAGAAAACTCCCCAATGGCTTCAGTCTCCATCCTCCCTGTGAGAGGATGTACATCCCATCCCAGTGACCACAGCCAAGGGGCGGCACCGCTGGCAAAAAGCGACCAGGAGCATGAGGGACAGCGGTCCGGCCACACTCCTCTGAGATTTACACATCTTAAATGGCTGAAAATCTGGACCCAGTAGTGATGAGAGCCCCAGGAAGTGTCCCTTCAGTTCTGCCTCCAGGTGAGACATGAGATCCCCACGGACAAGAGCACAGGAGTGCTGGGATCCCAGCTCTGTGTGTCCCTGGCAGTGTCTGCAGTCAGGATGATGGGGCAGTGTCTTACACAGGTTACACGGTAAGATGTAACCAAAAGTATGTATTCTATCACCATCTGGTGAAACCAGGTGAGGGAGGGCTCCTTATCTCTCCCCTCTGGGAGATATCTTCTGTTAATGGGCCATCTAAACCTCACTGCACGACTCATGGAGTCACATCATCCCAGTGGGAGATGCTCTGCCCAGGCGGAGGAACCAGGCATTCCCACCTGGATATCATCTGAGGTTTGGAGCACCATGGGCACTACCCACTGGATTCCCAGAGAACAAGAGCTCCATAAGCACCACTGGACCTGCAGAGAAGGACCAGACCCTTCTAAAGGATCATCGCTTCAACAGAACCACATCCATCACTTCAGGAGGATTGCAGCCACCATTTAATGGGACTGCTACTGCCACCCTGCCCAGCAGGGTGTCAGGTTGTACCCTGACTCTGTCAGTGTTTCTGTATTATTGCCTTTATCTTATTTTTCCTATTAAATTGTAGTTCTGATTTCAAGTCTCTCACTGGTTCGCTTTCAAACTAGTACAGACAGGCACTCCAGGACAGAGAGAGAAAGGGAAGCAGAGGCTGAGCTAACAGTGGGCATCAGGAATAATTGCAGCACTGACTGCTGCTGATCCCCAAAAAGGCTGTGACTGGCACAAGGACTGGGAGAAGGGAAAGAGAAATTGCCTCAGCTCTCTGGCTGATTTCCCAGTAGGTGCCCCAGATTCACACTCAGTTTTAGGGCATTAGACGAAGTGGAACCCTTCAGATGAAGTCTGTCTTGACAAAGAAGTGAACAAATACTCTTATCTGTGAAATAAATCTCCTCTACTTCACATGTTCTGTAAAAGCCAATCTTTTCCTGCCCCTTGGCCAGCCAAATCTCACCACCCCTTGCCAGGTGTGGCTCATGGTCTCCTCCCAGCACCATCAGAGAAGGTCTGTAGGCAGTGGAGTGTGATCATTCCCCCTGGCCAGACCTGTTGGAGCCAATGCTTTGTAGGACTGAGCTGAGACTCCTGGGATTGGAAACCTTCTGGCAGCAGTGGTGGGATCAATAGATCCTGACTGCACCCACCAGCTTTCCCAGCAGGAAGAAGGAGGGTGCTAAGGACCACAATTCTGGATCACTCAGCAGGTGAAAGAGGTGCCAGATGTGACAAGGGCTGTGGCACTGAATGCTTGGAAGGGTCTCCAGCCCAGCTCAGTCCTACAAACCTGCAGGGGCACAGCTGGGAATCTGGGACTGAGGGAATGACCTTCATCCAGTCCCTGTCCTCCACTCACCTCTTCTTTCCAGGAAACACTCAGAGGGAGGAACTGGCCACTTCTCAAGGCAGGGTGAACCCTCACTTATGAAAGATTGCACTTCATTCTAGCCTGACTTCACAGCCTTGGACACTAAATCAGCCCTTTTGCTGTGCAGCTGAAGAGCCCAACACTGTCAGAAACCTCCTCCCCTGCAGATGACTGTGAACCTCTGCCAGCCACTGCCTGGTGCCCTCCCTGATAAAGAAAACAGCCTGAGCCAGCTCAGGGCTCAGCAGGTTTTTGGATAATATTGCATTTTTAAAATAAGGATACTTTGCTGCTGAGGGTGACCCCTCAGACCAAATTTGAAGTACAGATCACTTAGGGCACCTGAGGTCATTAAAACCTTCACCAACTTTGACCTCAAAATCTCATCCCAACTCCACTGATGGTGTTCCCTTTCTTTTTATGTAGCTTTTCCCTGAATTTTCATGGATGAAAATGACATTTATTAAATTAATTAAATTTTAAAAACTATAAAATTAAATTTACATGCCATATTGGTTCCCTGAAATCTTTGTACCCCAAAGCCCCCCTACTCATGGCCTTGGGGACACTTTTTCAAGCAAATGACCTGTTGTGGGCAGCATCCCACCTGGGCCACAGCACCTTCCTATGCCCAAGAACAGTACCAGAGACCCACAGGCAGCACTGAGGGGAAATCTGCTGGGCTCAGAAATATTCCAAAGCTCCTTCTGACTCCGCACTGCCTCAGTGTTCCAGCTCCATCTCAGAGGAGAGAAGAGGAGCTGTGGAAGCTGTTCCCATCCGTCCCACAGCGTGCAAACATCATCCAAGGGGGACTGGAGCTCTGGTTCCACTCTTGTGTTGTTGTGTTGTTTTGAAAACAGGCCAACCTTCATCTTCCTCCTCTTCTGCTCCTCCGTGCTGCTTGGAGGTGACAGGCATCACACAGCCCAGAGGAGCTACTCCAATCCAGCCTCCTGACCCAAGAGCAGGGCTAACCATCAGCAATGTGACAGTCAATCAATGGGCCTGATTAATTAACTCCTAATAAGTTAATCTGAGCGCTGAGGCAGAGAGGAGGCCTCCTGGTGAAAGCAGCGCTCTCAGGCCTTGCAGGCAGGGGGAGAAAATCAATTCCCTGCCTGCCCCATTTATCACAGCAGAACACAGAGCTGGATGGAATAGCAGTGCTGGATGGATGGAATGTCAGGGCAGCATTGGATGCAGAGCTGTGTGGTCCTGCTGGAGCACCCTGGGAGAAGGATGAAGTGATAAATAAGAGGGAAGATGGAAAAAAAACACATAGGAAAGAAACTTTTTCGAAGAGTACAGGAGAGCGCTCCAGGAACCATCAGCCATCCCCTGAGCATGGTCAGAACCCTCATGTCCCTCCTCAATCCTATTAGATCTGTGGTTCCTGAGACTGAGCAGAGGGGGATTGCTGCAAACAGGCTGCTTTGGCTGCAGCCTGAGAGGGCAGTTTGAAGATCCAGGTGCAGCTCAGCTTTCTGAGGAGTTCTGGCAGCCAGGGTCTGTGAGAGCTGCCATTGTCACATCCTGGCTCCCAGGGATCTGCCACCACCCTGCATGCTCCCTGTGCCCTCAGTGACTTTGGTGTGAGGAGATGAGTTACTTTTCCCATGAATGGGGCCATCCCATGTGTGTCTGCAGGGCCTGGACACATTGCTCAGATTCCCATCCAGCTTTTCAGGCTGCCACTCAGGATTCAGGGCTCCCAGGAACCCGTGTCCTCTTGGCACTGTTCAGTTCCCTCCTTCTACAGCTGAAAGAGAAGATGATACATTTCCACTCCGCTGCCCAAACGGCCTCACTGGGACACTTCTCCCCATTTCTGACAGTGCACTGGGGCACAGGAGGTGTTAGATCCTGAATGCATCCCTGCTTCCTCACTAGCACAGCCCTACCCTGCAGCAGAAAGCAGCAGGGCTTGAAGGAGCAGGATCTTTGCTACCCCACAGCAGACTGCAGGATGAAGGTGCATTTTCCCCTGCTGTCACTGACCTTTCTTGATTTCAGTATTTTCTTATTCTTCCTGCCCTTTCTTCTCTAGCTCTCTGCTCGGTCTCCCTGTGCTCCCTTCTGCTCCTCCCCAGGAGCCAACCTGCCAGCTGTGGGCTCAGGTGCCTGTCTTCCTCAGTCTCCAGTGTCCTACACCAGGGACACACCAGACCCCTGGCAGCCTGCTTGCTCTCCCATGACTCTTAGATGGATTCACAGCCCTGGCTCGACCAAAAGAGCTGCTCTGTCATCTTTGTCCCTGACTCTGGTGCTCTCCTCTTTCAGCATTACCATCCTTGTTCAGCCCTGTGCCCTCCCTGCCAGACCACGGCTCTGGGCTCAGTCAGTTTATGAGGCTCCAACAGCCTGTTCTGCTCTGGCTGAGCTGTCCAAGTTTGTGCTCTGTAGCTGCCACATGATTACCCAGCTTCACAGAGCCCTCTTCTGTTCCTGGGAGACAGTGACAAAATGCTCTTCCCTCTCCCACCGCTTCCCTTCCTCCTTCTCCTGCCCAGTCTTGTGCCAGGTCTGCCCTCTGCCAGCTCCATTCTGCTCTGTAGATGGCTCCCACGGCATTTTCTTTGGAGGATATTTGGAGGATCTGAAGTTCCTCATGGCCCTTCTCCTGGTCTCTTCTCCCTCCATATCTCACCTGCAGCCACACACAGAGTGGACTCACACACCCAGCTCTGAACAGCTCCTTTTCATCTCGACCAAACATTTTATCTCGTGCCTTTAATGTCTCCTGAGGGATAACCAGGCATCACTCGAGCTGATTATCACCTTCAAACTCATCTGAAAGCTCTTCCCCAGGGCACCTGCCTGGGTAGGATGGAGTTCCCAGGAGGGTGCAGTTTCTCCCCATATGGAGGAGAACCAACCTGGCAGCTCCTGCTGGGGCTCATGGGGCTGGATCCCAACCCTGGGCTGCACACGGACACTTAATGTGCCATGACTGGAAATTCAGAGCCTGGCACCTTTCCTGGAGCCTCCCTGGGTGAGTCTTTGCCCAGATCTGCTGGTTTGTGACTGCAGTGCCAAGTGCTTTAGAGCACAGTGTAAGGTCTGGTGAGCACTGCCGCATCTGGGCGAAGAATGAGTTTTTACAACCAGCAAGGTTTGATTTAGCAATTACAACAATAATCTTGTAGTAATTCACATTTCTGTGAGCTGGTGAATGGCTGGTAAATGTGCCAAACCCCTTCAGGCGTGTTTTTGTTGTTAACATTCGAAGTATTCAACCATGTGCACTATGTCTCAGGTTGCCAGTTGAATAAACTTTTTTTTTTTTACTTACATAACTTGCACTTTTTAATCAGGATTGTCACAGACAGCCGCCAAGGCATGTACAGAGAGGTTTTGTGGAATAATCACTCAAATTAAACTGCTTTGTAAATACCAGGATGTTTAAAAAATAAATAAATGTTTGGATACCCAACTTCTTGTGTGGACTATCAAACATCTGTGAAGAGGAGTGAACCACTTTCAGGGCTTTGTCTTACATATTTATTCAGGAACACAATTTTTTCCTGTTTTATGCAAATCCAGCTTGCCTGACTGCATGCAGAAAAGATCTGTGAAGGACTCATCAGGACAGACTCATCTCTTTGAAAGAGAGTAAAAATCCAAGCAAGCCATTATTCACTCAGCTTTCAATGCTCCAGGAGTAGGAAAGGCACAGAATGTCTTCGAGCAGCCACCCAAGAGGGCTGGAAATCCCTTGGATCCCTCTCTCCAGGCTGATAACTCTGCAGCACCTCCATGCCCACCAAATGCTGCTGGCTTAGGGCATTTATTTGTTCTTCCACCTTCCTCACATTTTCATTATTCCAGGTTTTAGCACGACAAGGAATCATCCACAACATGCTCCATTTCCCTCTGTCAGCACTGACAACCACGAACTCTGGTCATGGGTTCAGTGAATAAAACTCAGACACGATGTCAGGGTTTCTGGGGCTGTCATTTGAGAGAAAGGAGATGAACAGTCACACATGTGCAGCCTGAGTGGGCTGGGGGTCCCTGCTGTGTCCGTGAGGCTGCAGGAGGTGGTGTGAGGGCACTGTGTCCCTGGCTGAGCCAGCCATTCACTCTGGGCATGGCCACACCAGGTCACAGCAGAGCGAGCAGACTATGGGGATGTGCCAGCCAGACAGGGCCACAACTGATAAATGCATTGATAAAAACTTCCTTAAGCCCAGCAGGCTGGAAAACATAAAAACAGTTCTGATTTTGGAGACATCAGTGTCTCCATGGGTTTAATAAGGCTCCAGACACTCTTCCTTCATTACAGCATCTTGGGATAATTTAAGTGTCCACACAAGTGTTTGCTGGTCTCTGAGTTCCTGATCTAGGAACAGTTTTTGGCCAGTAACCTTCATGTTCCATCAGTACCACATTAATCCTAACCCAATGAGACATTTGTCTGCAGAGTCTGCACACATGAACAGACATTTGATCATGGAATCATTTTGGTTGGCAAAGACCAAAGCCAAGACCCTGCTGTTTCAACTGTATCAAATATGATTGTTTCACTCCTTATTCTGCTATTAAAGAAAGTGGCAGCACATGGAGATCACAGAAGCCACCACCCTGAAGCCCAGCACCGCCATTAATGGTTCCAGGGAGCTCGGAAGGTGTTTTCCCTTCAGGAGAGGCCATTTCTTCTCCGTGTTGCACAGGTGTGCTCAGTGCCAGGTGTGGCTGCTGTCTCACACACAGGCAGGTGTCCAAAGGCTTCTCTACTTCAGCCCTGTTCAGCTGTTCCTGCCACCTCCTCTTGGACACCCCAAGCCAGGGTGGCCCACCTGGGGACACAAAGACCACCAAAGCTACCAGTTATTCTATTTCTCCTTGAAATTTTGGGAGGCTACACCTGTGACTGAGCCAATGTCTGAGGTGTGTGGGGATTCCCTCCGAGCATTTTGATGCAGAAACAAAGGAATTTCCCAGAAGGCAGCTCATCTCAGCTAGAGGCGTGGTACTGCACACAGGGAAGGGATTGACTCAAGTCTTTGCTTCATCAGGAATTTAGAATCATTGGATCATTAAATCATAGAATTATCTGGGTTGGAAGGGACATCAAACTTCCATTCCACCCCCTGCCATGTGCAAGGACATCCTCCACTGTCCAGCCTGGCCTTGGACACTGCCAGGGATCCAGGGGCAGCCACAGCTGCTCTGGGCACCCTGTGCCAGGGAGGGAAGGAAGGAAGGAAGGAAGGAAGGAAGGAAGGAAGGAAGGAAGGAAGGAAGGAAGGAAGGAACTTTTTCCAAGTATTTCATTTCTACCTTCTGCATCTCCAGATGCTCATGAAGCATTTGAAAACAACATCACAATAACTTTCTTTCTCTTTCCAGCTTTTAGAGGGAAAGTTTGATTAGTTCTAGTTTTATGCATATGTCTGCCTTCTCACTCCTGCCCTTCTCCACAGATCTATGCATATTTGTGTTTGCTCAGAGAAATAATGCAGTGAGGGAAAATACAATTCAAGAGATGAACTTTGTAGTTGGATTTGAAGAGGGATGAGCCTGTAGCCACACTTCTCCACTGGGGTAGGGATATACACAGCCTGTGGCCATACTCTGATCTCTCTCTCTCTGCATAATCACAGCAGAGGTAGCAACTGTCATCTTCATCCCACTGAGTATTTTAATGTTTGCTTTTCTTTTTCTCCCAGTGTCCCACAGAGGCAATTAAACAGAGCAGGGAATTAAGCAGGGCTCGCAGCAGGTCGGTGTTTCCATGAGGACGTTCTTAATCAGGGTTTCCTTGATGAGATCTTTGGTGGAGACTCCTCTGTATGTCCTTGGCAAGGCACAGCATTGTCCCATCTTCCTGGCCAGTGGGACCAGTGTCACTCCTGTCTCTGGGTCACATTTCCTCCAGGAAGCTTTGCAGGGCTAGTGCTGTGGAGAGAGGCTGGATGTGAGTTCCCCACAGGGGCAGGATGTGGTTCCAAGGTGAGCAGAGCTTGCTGCCTGCATGAGAGGGCAAGGTGGGATGAAATATTTGGCATTTATCACCAACATGCAGAAGCCAGAATTTTTGCCCATTCCAGCCTGATTGTCTCCAGCAGTGCTGCCATTCCCTGGGCTTAGGGCTCAAGGCTGGGCAGGACCCTCCTTCAGCCCCAACCCTCAGCAGCCTTCCTCGTGCTCCTGTGTGCCTCAAGCACAGCATTTCATAGAACCACAGAACCATGGAGTGGTGTGGCTGGGAAGGAACCCAAAAGCCCATCCTGTTGCACCCCTGCCAAAAGCCAGGCACCCACGAGAGCCGCTCACTGAGGCTCCCCTGCCACAGCTGGGCAGAGAGAAAAATTTAATGAAGGCATCATGAATTGATATAAGGACTGGGAGAAAATACTCCAATGGCAAAACAGGCTCAGCTTAGAGGTAGAAAGTGGATTTATTTCTAACAGAGTCAAAGGAGGATCATGAGAATTAAAATAAGCCCTTAAAACCACCTTTTCTTCCCTTACCCCCTCCCTCCTTCCCACTGACAGTGCAGGGAGAGGGCACGGGGGTTTGGTCACTTTTTCACCCAAGATATCCTTGCGCTGCTCTGGGAGAGGAGTCCTTCCCCTGTGAGGCTGTGGGGTCCCTGCCACGGGAGACAGTTCCCTGTGAGCTTCCCCAGCGTGGGTTCCCTCTCAGGAGCAGCNGTCCCCCGGGGCTGTGCTTGGATCTCTGCATCCCCCGTGGATCCCCAGGGCTGTGGGTGGATCTCTGCATCCCCCGGGGATCCCCAGGGGCTGCAGGGGCTCAGCTGCTTCACCCTGGTCTTCCCCACAGCCTGCAGAGGCAGCTCGGCTCTGGCGCTTGGAGCACGTCCTGCCCCTCCTTTACTGCTCTTGGAGTCTCCCTGTTGTTTCCCTCCATGCTCTCAGCTCCTCTTCTCTGGCTTGGGACCTCCCACTGTCCCAGGCTGCTCCAAGCCCCAATGTCCATCCTGGCCTTGGGCACTGCCAGGGATCCAGGGGCAGCCACAGCTGCTCTGGGCACCCTGTGGCAGGGCCTGCCCACCCTGCCAGGGAACAATTCCTTCCCAATATCCAAACCAAATCTACCCTCCTCAGCTTAAACTCACTACCCTGTGTCCTGTCTGTGCAGGCCTTTGCAGTAAGTCCCTCTCCAGCCTGTTGTGGGCCCCCTTTAGGTACTGGAAGGGGCTCTAGGGTCTCCCCAAACCCTTGAGAGGCTGATGGATGACGGACACAGCAGAGTGATGAGCTCCAAGGGTGCCCTGGCAGCATCCCCCTCCTTCCCCAGCCGTACGGGTTTGTGCTCATCCCGCATTTCTCGCTGGCTCCTGATGAGCCAACCCAGCAGCCCCACTGATGAGCCCAGCACACCATTCCCAGTCACTTCCACTTGAACCTGTGCTAAATATTCCAATCCACTCTAATTGAGGCTAATGGAGCTGGAAGTGCAGGTCTGGCAGCAATATGTCACCACACATGTGCCAGATGGTTCCCATCACCATCCTCAGGGCCTCTTCTCACCCACTTATCACAACTCTGAGCAGCCCCGCTCTGCTGACACCTCCATGGAGGCTGCACAGGGGAAGCAGGTGAGCAGAGAGATGAGCCACAGGAGAGTTGTATTTCCAGTAGGATTTGGGGCTCTGGAAGGGAGCAGCGCTGGTGCACAGTGAGCAGAGACCTTGCCAAGGTGTCCTGTCTTCCCTCTCTCAGCATGTGCAGGGCCATGGCAAATCACCAGGATGGGAGGATTAGGGACGGTCTGTTGGTTCTGTGGACTGCAAATTCTCAGGATAAGTTTTTTATTCTCAAGGAAAACATTTAAACTTCTCCTGAATGTTTCATTCTTATGAAAATCTTTTTGCCCAAATCTGAAGGTAGGACAGCATCATTTCTCTGATGTTTCCTGGTGGGTGCTGGAGAGCAGCTTCCATTCACTGGGATGTGGGAGAACAGAAAGTGCAGAGGTCAGTATGACGGCAAGAAAATGAGGGTGTCAATGGCAGATCTGGGTCTGGTGATTCTGCATTTTGATTGAAGTGTTTCTATTAAAGATTTAGACATTCCACAAAGCAAAAAGCGCCTTTTTAGTAATAGATCAAAATCTGGGCCAGCCTCCTGCTCCAGGGTGCCCATGTGAGCATGCTCCTTTTTCAAGGCAGGGCTACAGATCACAGGAAAAACCTCTGGAAAGGAAGGAGGAGCAGCCAGCTTGCCCTGGCAGTGCCATGTGAATCTGGAATGTCAGACCAGGCTCCCCTCCTCTGCTGCAGGTCTGGGGACAGTGCTCCAGAGAGAGCCCCACACAACAGAACAGCTCCACCTCGCTCAGAGCTCCTTCACACTTTACTCAGGCAAGGTGTTCTACTCCTGGAATACCACCCGACAGTTCATTCCTCCAAAGATGCTAATTACTGCTGGCTGTTTTATTAACTTACTGCCAAGAATCCATAGTTTTCCTCAGAAAGGCAATTCCAGGCAGCTGCTGCTTGATATGAGACCTGCAGGGCTTAACCCTTCATGCTCTGCAGTGTTGAACACTCTGAGAGCCAGGGCTGGCTGTGTGGCAGTGCTGACCCCAGGTTACACCCACAGATCATCAGCAGCCAGACTCAGGGTGTCAGAGACAGCTCTGCTGGCTTCCCTGAAGAGCAATGAACATTCAGCTCCGATTTGGATTTTCCACTTTCCTTCAAGTCTGTGCACATCCCAAGCTGAGTGCTCTGCAAATACTCACTTTATAAAGACCTGTGAGTACCCACATTCCATATTCCCAGTAAAATCCCTGTCCCTGTGTTCTGCTTTCGCAGACAGGCTGCAGCTCTAGAGAGGGATCCTAGGACAACTGGCTGGTGTCTGATGGCTAATTGTCCCCAGCCATTCTCTCTGCACACCTTTTCCTTTGCTCTTTTCCCTGGTCCAAAAGAACCTCTGGAAGCACTGGGCCATGAATGGATCTGCCAGGAGCCCTGTCCTGCCCATTCCCAACTCTTCAATGACCACGACCCTGCTCACCATGCCTTCCTTACCTGCTTGCTTATCCTTACTTCCTTATCCTTCTCAAAGACAGTGATTTCCCTCTTCTCCTTTCCTACCCCTGTCCATCCCAGCTTTCCTTCCTTCCCTCAGACTCCTTTATGTTCATCAGCCTTCTGGTGCAGTCACCAGCTCCACACCCTCCCAGCCCCACCTCTGTGTCTCAGCCCCACCAGCCAGGTCCCTGCTTTCCAGGTTCAGAGATGGGG
Source organism: Rhipidura dahli (assembly GCA_013399225.1). Taxonomy (NCBI): domain Eukaryota; kingdom Metazoa; phylum Chordata; class Aves; order Passeriformes; family Rhipiduridae; genus Rhipidura; species Rhipidura dahli. The sequence goes on along the minus strand of VXAC01005783.1, from coordinate 172,358 downwards.
CAGTGAAATGGTGGGGAGAACTCTTGGATTTGCTGGGAATGCAGTGGCAGGAGTGCCATGTGTCCTGCCATGGCTCCTGTCCTAACTACCCAGACATGCAAAGGCCCCTGAAAGGCTGCACCAGGAGCTCTGGCTTCACCCAGGACACTTCCAGGGCTTGTTCCCAGAGCCCTGGATCTCCGTGGTGTCTCCTCTGAGGTGTTCAGCAGCTCCAAGTCCTGCAGGATCACCAGAGAGGCCAGGTGGGAAAAGGCTGGACTAGCTGCAACACCATCTCCGCTGAAGGAAGGCACTGCTGTCACCCCAGCTTGATCCAGTCCATCTCCTCTTTCTACCTGAACAGTGGAAATTTTGCTTCTAGACAGGAAAAAGCTTCTTCTCAGGAGCATTCAGATGGTTTCAGTGGGTTTCTGTTTCTTAAGAAAAGGTCTTCTGGATTTTCCTGGGAACACCCAAGAGATCAAATTCACCTTCCGCTTGGCACAGGGCTCCTTGGCACAGCAGAGACCAAGGTTTGCTCTTATGCTCCCACATGAGAACCAACCTCTTCCACTGCCTGAGGTCTCCCAAGAGCTCATCCCTTGAAGGTGGCAATGCTGTGGCTTTGAATCCTGAATCCTTATCTTGTCATTAAATTTTTGGTAGCAGCCCTGACCTCCCCTGGCTGTGTGTACCTGAGCCTCAGATTTGTTGGTGTGCAGTTTATCTCTCCTGGATCATGGACATCTTAACCCCCAAAATTCCTCATTTTCCAGCATGGCCCCACTCCTTCTGTGCTCCCCAGGGAGCAGTCCCCCACTGGGTAATTGCAACCTGCATTTTTTGTTTCCAGACAGTGACCTTGCATCCAGCTGGATTGTTCTGCACCTTGTCTGATTGCGTGTGCCGAGCCCAGCCAGGCAGATTGATTGTCAACTGTTTACTTCACCCATTCACTCTTCATTATTCACAGTGTGAGATTCATCCCATAAATGAGGGAACTGGCTGGAATTGCTCTTTATTGGTTTTATTCCGTGATCATGTTCTGAGGCTTTTATAAACAGGAGGAGGGAAATTACAGGTGTATCACAATAGCCACACAAACATATCGTGCATCAATTTATTTTAGTGAAGACTTGCTTTCTGGAGCTGATCCAAAAATCAGACTGGAAAAAGCCCTGTCATCTCCCTTTCTCTTTTTTCTCCTTTTTCATAGTTGATGATAATTTTCTTATAGGAAACAAATACCTGCACATGAGAAATCTCCAACTACACTGATGTGCACGTGGGTATTTTGAAGATTTTTATGTTTATGAAGAAAAAAATGTTTAGTGAAAAGCAGATCTGGAGTGCTCTGATCCCACTTGGAGTGTCACTGCCCCTTCCCTTCCATCTGCCAGCACAGAGGTAACAACTGAGCCCTGTCGAGTCTTCCAGCTCCTTCTGCCTCTGTCACCTCCATCAGCTTCTCATTTCTTGGCTTCATCTGACAATACAGAGAAGTTCCAAAAGCTTTCCCATTTAAAAAGAAGCTACCTCAGGGGTTGATTCACATCCAAGAGCAAATATGAGGAGGTACCTCCATCCATCAACTGGCCAAGGGCAGAACAATTTGGCTCTTCAAGCAATTCATAGGAAATGAGCAGGGAGGGGAGTGTTCAATCAGCAGTACTCACGAGCCCATTAAATGGCCATGCTGGTCTGTGCTGATGGGATCTGGGCACAAACATGAGGAACAGATATCCCCTCTCCCAAAGAACTATGGGAAACTGACTTAATATTCACTCAGCAAAACTCCTTCCAAAAAGCCCTTTTTTTCCCAGAGAAGCCACTTTTCAAAGTGATGTGTCTGAGCTGTTCAGTTTCAATCCCCAGCACATTTAGATGCCTTTGCAGTCATCAGCCACCACTGTTCTTCACTTAAATCACGCTGAGCACAACCCAGAAACTCCAGAGCAATGGATTGTAAAGCTGGATTTGCACATCTATAGTGCAGGACCCTGGTGGGACTGGAATTTATGGGCGTAATGAGAATGTCCAATTAGCAATGTTAACAGTGACATATTTGGGAAAGGACATTACTAAACCTCCTACCACAGGGCTGAGCCAGTTTGTGACTGCTGGAGACTGAGGGGGGAGGAGGAGTCCTAAAGATGCTCTGCAGGGCTGCTCTGCCAGCAGAGGACACTGCTGCAGGCAGCCTGGGGCCTGGCCATCCCCCAGGGACACTCTCAGCCTTAGGTGACAGGAGTGTCTGCCAGGATGTGGAGCTGGTATTGCTGTCTTCAATGAAGATTTTTATTATTTTTACCATTTGAGGTTCATTAAGTTTTTTACTGACAAAGTTTCAACTGAAGTTAATAATTTGCACAAAATAATAAAACCAACTTTCATAAAGGCTCTGTCCAAAGCCTGGGGAATCTTCCTGCAGCTCTTCCTCTCAGAAGCCAACACCTCTGCTTGGGATTTGCAGCAGTTTGGGGGAGAACCCTCTAGCTGTGCTGAAGGTCTCACAGGAGGCAGGGAGTGCTCCTGCCAGCACCCTCACCTTCACTCTGCTCTTCCCCGTGCCTCAGTGCTCCGCTGGAGCCACTCAGGGTATTCTCAAGGTTGCTCTTCCCTCCTGCCTGAGTGCCAGGCAAAAACTGCATCAGCTGGACACAGAGTGTAATTCTCCCAAAAGCCATGAATTTCCTGTCTTGAAGACCAACAAGGATCATTCTCCTCGGACACCCTGGCACTGGGTAGCCCACTGGAAAGGGCACAAGACCAACTGGAGGACAATGATGCCACCCCAGCCAGTTCAGCTGGTGCTGCCCAGCCCTGGGTGTCAGCAGGAGAGAGCAGCAGGTCACTCTCATCTCACATGAAGGATATTTGAGGCCAGGCTGGAGGCCAGGTGCCCTGAAGCAGTTGATCTCTGCATGCTGAGCCTGGCCAAGTTCTCACCCATGGACAACCCTGGCCAAGGCCTAGGTGGCCAAGGAGGAGATTTCCTTGTCCCCACATCACAGCTCATTGCTTGGGACCACAACAGAGCTGGAGTCCTGCAGGACATCTGACAGAGGTGTTTCCCAGTACTTGCCCTGTGTGGGAATAGCTCTGTGCCCTGGCATGGAAACCCAGAGCTGGGTGTCTTGGGGCTCTGGTGACAACAATGTTGGGCATCAAAATCACTCAACTGCCCTCACCTCATGCACTTTTTGTATCACAGAATCATTAAGGTTGGAAAAGACCTCCAAGATCATCAAGTCCAGCCTTTGAAGTCCAGCCCATGTCCCTGATCTTTCCATGTCCCCAAAGGCAGACGGAGGGCGTTCTTTAGGCGTCCCTGACACCGGTGTCAGAGAAAGGCTGCTTTTGTGTCATGTTCTCTGCAGCACAGCAAACAGCAGCCGTGCTTAGCAAATAGATTAACACCTTTATTCACTCATGAGACATTTATGATGAATTCCAGTTGTGTTAAAAAAAACCCCAGACAAACAGTAAACTGAGCATGAATAACGATTTAGATGAAGTGTTGGAAGAGTCTTTCCTTCTACAAATGCACAGACTTCAAATCACCAGGAAGGAACAGGAGGTGTTTTTATGTGCTGATTCAGCCCAGACTCCAGGAGCCTCATGAGGCTGCCTGCATGTTGAGAGGAGTGACTGCTGAAAATGGTTCTGGTGATCCCTGTGATCCCCGTGAACTCGGTGTCCTCCTGGCACCACTGAGCACAATGACAGGTGACAGAAAAGTCTGCCCGTGGCTGTGTTGGTGTGGTTGTTAATACATGGATGGATGTCAGCCCTCACTTTCCCCAGAAACCCAGAGGGGGGTTGCAGCTCCAGGAGTTTAACAAGTGTTCAAAGCACTTGTCCAAGCAAGCAGAGGAGTCCTGCCTGCTCCCCATGGTGACTTGAAGTGTGAGTGACAACCAGGACAGTGAAGGATGGACTTACAGGGAATCAGCCCTCTTCCCTGAGGATTTTGGATCATGATACATGTACTGTAAAATCCAATCCCTCATGCCCTGGGACTTGCCATATGGACACTTTGGGGTCAGAACTGAAAGTTCAGGGAGAGAAACCACTTCAGACTGAAAGGAAGCCATTTGTTGGTGAAAGAAATATTTTATGTAACCAATCCTTAAACATACAGAACAAAATTCTCTCCAGAGTCTTACTGAGCCATCAATCACAGCAAAGCAGAGAGAGGGGCTATGCAGCCCTCTCAGCTCTGTCCTCTGCAGCTGTGGCTGAGGGGACTCCTCCAGCCAAAGGAACAAGACTCCTTTTTCCAGGAGTGGGCCTAATCCCCATCTTTGAAACAGTGGGACACTGAGCCTGGGAAAGACAAGTGGTTCTCAATATTTTTGCATTTCTGTAGCATCTCCCTCTTACTGGAGGATCTGATTTATACATTTGTTCTTTCTCAACCAGCAGACACTGCAACCAACATTCAAACATGCTCCTCCGAGGCTGGAGGATCTCCAGCACTCCTGTGATGCACTTTTGGATGGGACAATATTCAGATATTAAGAAACAGCTGCAGCTTCTCTGATGAGAAATGTCCACAATCCCTGTTGGTCCTTAAGACAGGAAATTCATGGCTTTTGGGAGAATTACACTCTGTGTCCAGCTGATGCAGTTTTTGCCTGGCACTCAGGCAGGAGGGAAGAGCAACCTTGAGAATCTCCTGAGTGGCTCCAGCAGAGCACTGAGGCACGGGGAAGAGCAGAGTGAAGGTGAGGGTGCTGGCAGGAGCACTCCCTGCCTCCTGTGAGACCTTCAGCACAGCTAGAGGGTTCTCCCCCAAACTGCTGCAAATCCTAAGCAGAGGTGTTGGCTTCTGAGAGGAAGAGCTGCAGGAAGATTCCCCAGGCTTTGGACAGAGCCTTTATGAAAGTTGGTTTTATTATTTTTTGCAAATTATTAACTTCAGTTGAAACTTTGTCAGTAAAAACCTTAATGAACCTCAAATGATAAAAACAATAAAAATCTTCATTGAAGAGAGCAAAATGAGCTTTGCACTGGAACATAAACTCCAATGAGGAGCTGTGTGCATTTATAGCTCTCAGTTCACGCAAGTACACAGCTTTAAAGGCACTGAGGGGCCTTATGGCCACACTGCTCCCAGGAGTGCAGGTTCTGGGTTTCCAGCTCTTAGTCTGGGGTTTGAGTGGGGACAGAAGTCAGTGCTTGCCTGTGCAGGCTTGAAGGAGAGCAGCTGCTCTGACGTGGGGAGAGAAATGCCAGGGGCTGGAATCTGGGTATATGGAGTGCACCAGGGGTTACCAGCCTGGAAAGTCTCATCTAAAGCGCTGCAATCTCCATGGAGTGTGAAATGTCTCACTTCAGAAGGTATGAGCCATGAAACCCTGAGGTAGCAGAAAGTTGAGGGCACAATTTGAAGAAACCTTTTTTTGTACTGTTCTGTTCCTTTTCCTATTTGTCTGCATTAAAGATGTTTGGTTTCTTTACCCCTGTGACATCATCAGTTTCAGCAGGAGGAAGTCCTGAGGGCAGGAGGGAGGGAATAAATTTGGATGTGTCAGAATGATTAGTAAGTGTGAGGTCATCCTCAACCTTGGGCTGTAGGTAACATTTTGGTGAGGAAAGGAAAGCTGACAAAGACAGCGAGGAACACAGGGAGAGACATGAAAGGGAGCTGGAAGATGTCAGAATGTCTAACGGACAGAAAGTGCTAATAGTTCATAAAAATAACACCCTGGTGCTCAATTTCTCCTCAGAGCTCTTATCTGGAACACAGAACACTGGGGGAGAAAAAAGGCAATAAGACTCAGATCAGGAGCCTTGAATTTCCATCCACCCAATATCCCAGCAGTCACAGGGCACTGGACTCAGACTGGCCAAGGCAGTCCCTTTGCAGTATGGCATGTGTTCCAACTGGGAGAGCCCCTCCCAGCACGGTGGGAGAGCCCCTTTCCAGCACTGAGGTCTGGGCACCTGTGGGGCACTGGCAGCAGTAAGAACTTTGGACGCTGGCATGGGAACAAGACTCCAGGAGCCTTGGGATATCTCCTCCCTGATGATGTCCAGGGAAGACTCTCAATCCCTTGGGCATTTCTTATGGAGCACAAGACACCAGGATTCCCTGGAGACCTTCTAACCAAACTTCCAGTGCGTCCTGTGACAGCAAGGACAAAAACTGGAGCAATTCTGGATGGGTTTTTGCTGTTCATTGTCACATTAGTGTCCTGCTGGGGTTTGTTTCCTTTGCTGCAGCAGCAGAACTTGTCTCTTGTGAGAGCTTTTCACTCACATGGGCTTTGATTTACCCCAGAATCACAGAGTCACAGACTGGTCTGGGTTGGAAGGGACCTTAAAGCCCATCCAGTGCCACCCCTGCCATGGGCAGGGACACCTCCCACTGTCCCAGGCTGCTCCAAGCCCCAGTGTCCAGCCTGGCCTTGGGCACTGCCAGGGATCCAGGGGCAGCCACAGCTGTTCTGGGCACCCTGTGCCAGGGCCTGCCCACCCTCCCAGGGAACAATTCCTTCCCAATATCCCATCCAGCCCTGCCCTCTGGCACTGGGAAGCCATTCCCTGTGTCCTGTCCCTCCAGCCCTTGTCCCCAGTCCCTCTCCAGCTCTCCTGGAGCCCCTTTAGGCCCTGGAAGGGGCTCTGAGCTCTCCCTGGAGCCTTCTCCTCTCCAGGTGAGCACCCCCAGCTCTCCCAGCCTGGCTCCATAGACCTGGATCGAGAGAAGTGGTGGTCAATACCTCAAGATCATGGGCAAGTACCTCTGCAGGCTCTTGGGAAGCAAGAGCCTGACAAGTTCTTGCCCAGATTCCAAGGCAGACGCTGAGCTCTGAAGGCAGATGCACACACAAGGCAGTGTCTACTGCTGTGCATCACCCAGGAGTGTCATTCCAAAGGGCTCCATCCAACCCTGCCAGCTGTCCAGATGAAGGCATTCCCTAACATGATCCCAGAGCAGGGAACAGGAGGTATTCCAGAAAAAGGACAGGTTGGTCTGAAAACCCAGCAGTGGTTTTGGTTAGAATTATTTCTGGGACAGTGAAAGTACAGATACAAATATTATTCCAGACAAACTCCTAAATGTATTCTTTCCGTCGTCAAAGTAACGGCCCATTTTTCAAGAGGATGTGTTTAATGTTTAGGAAAGAAGGATGTTGTCTGCAAAGCATTTTCAGTCAAAGACGGAAAGACCTGTCCCTAGTGAGGACAAACACTCATGTCACTCCTCTTGAACATCTTCATCAACTTGCCAGACAATGTTCAGTGCACTTGTAAAGTCCCAGAAACCCTGTGAACAGAGAGACTCTTTGTCATTTTTCCCATGAGCTGGAATAATTCCAGTTTGGGAAGATGGTCCTCAGCCAGAGCTCAGCAAAACATGTTTGTCTGGACCCCTCTCTGAATTTCTCCTCCTTGCAAACCTTCCTCTGAAGAAAAATCAGTTTTTGCCTTAGTTCTCAGCCGCTCCTATCAACCAAGTGCTTTTAGCCCAGACTCAGAGAAGCTGTTGCCAAGCACTCCAACATCCCAGGCCCTTTGTCTCTGAAACAAAGGGAAATGCAGTTATGTTGACATGTTTTCACTAATATTGTCTGCACTGATTATTTGCAGGTTTTAACCTTTTCTTCTTCTCCTTGTCTAATTTTCCCATCCAATAACTCTTCAAGGTCCTCCTCATTGTTGCTGTTCTCTAAGAGACGCCATGATCCAGGCCACCTTTCCCCAGCAATTGTAGTTCTGCAGTTCTTGTTGGCTCGTTTCCACAAACACAAAGGAACAGGGACGGAGCCCAAGTAATGCAGAGAGAGTGAACACAGCCCCCAGCTCTTCCCAGGCACAGCCAAGCACAGCTGGCAGCCTCATGGTCCATCCTGGTCCATCCTGGTTCAGCAGCCTCATGGTCCAGGTGGGAGCAACACTCCAGACTCCCAGGCTGAGAAGGGTCCCTGCCTGAGGGCAGTGTGATTCCAGAAGGGCATTTGGAGATTGCACAAGGCATTTGAGGATGTTTAGAGGAACAAAAGGCAGGGAATGGAAGGCAGTGCATGAGAACTCATTTTCCCCCACAGCCTTCTGTTTGAAGTGTTCTGAGCAACTGGAGCAGAGGGGTGGAACTCAGGAGCTCCTGTTTCTCAGTGTCAGGAACTAGGGAGACCTGGGATCCAGGGACAGCTGCCGGGAGACTGCCTAAGCCCAGCTGTTGCAGAATGCAAACATGTAAATTCTCCACTGTTGCTATTTCATGTTGGTCACTTGGGACCTGGGAACAAGGAGCTGCAGCTGCTCCACCTGTGTTGGGCCACTGGACAGGGAAACCCCTCAGAAACCCAAACTCATTCCTGTATGCAAATTCCTTTTCTTGCTGGTCTTTGCTGTTTCTCCCAGCACAGGATGCAGGAACTCTGTACTTCTTTTCCAAATTTTCCCAGTTCACATCTGGTGTCTGTCCCAGTGCTGGGGCCTTGGAGTCAAAATTTTGGGGAGTTTAGTCCCCAGGTTTGTGCTGATGTCACTGAGCCTGTTTAGGTTGTGATGTGGTGCTAACAGAAAAGAGTTTTTCCAATGTACCACTTCCACATGGGAATAATCCAGTATATCCCAGCATTTTTCCTGCTGTACCGTGCTGCAGAACCTGCAGGACAAGATACACACACAGTGGCTGGGAATGCTCCCAGAGATTTGGGCACAGCCTCCTGCACAGGAGCAACACCTGCTCAGCCCCATGCACCAGCCACACCCTATCATTTGTGTCACCTCCAGCCCAAAGAGCAGTTTCTGATCCTCCAAGAACCTCCCAGAACCTGCCCCATCCTTTTTGCTCTACAGTCCTGCAAGTTATTTCAGGCCATGTTCCTGAGCTCTGGTCTCAGATAATAAAGATTAATTTTTTAGCTTATAAGTCAAAAATATGCACACATACACACGTCACACCCTCTGCAGGCTAGAAGTCCACCAGTTATTTCCTTTACCTTCTCCCAAACCCATTCACTCAGACACTTCCTCTGTGCAATTCTCCAGAATCTCCAAACCTGTGTTTCCAACAAATTGCTTTGTAAAGTTGCTGTTATTTCTTTGTTCTCTGGATTTATTCCATTTTCCCTTTATAGAAAACTTGCAAGAACAGCAGCTGCCTCAGCTCACTGAAGCCGCCGGTAACTTCATCCACCCTGCAGTCCATCAAGGATCCATTTCTCTCCAGCATCATTCTCTTCCCATAGTTGTGCAAACACTTCGTATTTCCACTCCACAATCCTCCACCAATAGTTTTCTGATTTCATTGCTCTGAGGGGTCATTCTCAGCTGCATTTATGCAGCCCATGAGTCTCAGCTGAGGGCTGCAATCTGGTCAGTTTTGGTTTTCATATTCAGAGGATCTTTCCACCACTTCCATGGGACACTCTGCTCTCTCTTCTTTGCTGTGCTGTTTTCAACCCAGCTTATGGTCAGCTATGCTTGGCACAGCCCCAAGAGCATCCTTGGACTTGTACTAAGCACAGCTGAGCTTAACATAATACACACATCCCTCTCTTTCCAATTGTGTGCCATTACACTGTGCTCAAATCCTTGCCTTTGGGATTTCCCCTGACCCCTCACAGAACTTGCTCACCAAGCCTGAATTCAAGCAGTGGCACTGACACTGCTGGGCTGCAACTGAGATTTCCTGTCATCCCAAACCCACTGCCCCTCCAGAGGAGGGATCAGCAGTTTTCAAGGCCTCCTCCCTGAGGGGAGATCTCCAGATGGTGATATCTCTGTCCACGTACCAAAGGAAACTTTGAAGATGCTGTTCTGGTTGGTTTTTTCTTAAAATATGTCTTCTCTGAAAGTACTGAAAATCATTCTGCTGTGTTAATCCTTGGCATTGGAGACAGAGTAGTAACAGATGGATACAAAGTGGATGGGACTTGAAATCCTGTCAGGGAACATCCTTGTCCCAGGTCTCAGCAATGTCCTGCAGCGAATCAAAGCAGTTCACTTGCTGTAAGCAAGCTTTTATGCTTCCTCAGCTATGCAAATAGTTTGTCTACCCTTTTTGTCCTCAGACTTGATGAATTCATCTACTGACTATAAGCATCTAGAGCTGAGCCACAGCCTTCCTTTGTAGTGGGTAGAGAGAAGTAAATGTGTTTCTCATTCTAAAAGAGACTTTTAATATCAAGTGAAACATGCCCTGCCAGAGCCAGCTCATTTGCAGACATTAAGAGTCTAAAGGTAAGTGAGATAAGCCCAATATGACTTCTCTCACCCTCAGCTATGCCCAGGTGGAAGATGCCAGACAGAGGACACCCCACCTCTGCCCTGTGCCCTGCCACAGTCCCTGGAGCAGAAGGTGTGTGTGTTCAGGGATTATTTCCATAATCTGCTCCCTGGTTTTGGTAGAGGAGAGCCTGAACAGAGTTGAGATTCAACCTGCTGTGGTTACTCAGCCCTTTCTACACTTGGGTTGTGGCCTACAGCCTCTCCCATCACCTCCCAGCCCTCAGCCTCAGCCATGTACCTTGTTTTTACTGCATTGGCTGCTGTGATGGCCCAGGGTGACCTGGATTAGGGATAATTCTAGCTCCTTAATCAAAGTTCTCCTTGTCCCCTGATGTCAAGGTGGGAGGTACCATCCTCACCCTCACAGCCACCACTCACCTGGACTGGAGAAGCTCTTTCAGCTGTGTCTGCAGAGTTCCAGCATAGCACTGGAGTGGCAGCTGCCACCCCAGCCCTGGTGTCACACACAGCAGGTGGAGAGGGGTCTGTGCTGCTGACAGCACAACCCCAGGCAACAATGACAGAAAATGGTGCTGATGTCTGCTCTGCTCTTCTGCCCTTACTGTAAACCATGTCATTGCCTGAGCAGAGCTTGGAAAGAGCTCCAAGTCCTGCTTTAGTGAAGTATTCCACTAATCAAAAGCTTCTGACCTTCGGTCAAGGTCACCAGGAAAGGAAAAAGCCAGGAGGCCCCATAGAACAAAGCCAATATCCCAGAGGTGAGAAACCAGAGAGACAAGAACCACCTTGTTCTACAGCCTCCCTGAGTCTCTCTGTACCTTCACTGTGTGACAGTCACATGCAAAAGTGTCTGTAGAACCTTCCAGGTTCCATTCATTGGGCATTTCCACCACCATGCCCCAGATCTCAGGACAGAGAGCTGAGTCTGAAGGTGTTTGATCCAAGGCTGTCCCCCTGGTGGTACGTGCCTGGTGGAAGGGGTTTAGGAGAGACGAGGCCTCCCTCAGGCACACTCTCACTCCTCACACAGAATCTGCCATCCCCAGAGGCAGCTACAATGCAAGGGATCACCTCAGCTGGAACAGCAAGGCCCTGTGCAAACCGCATTGGAACGGACAATCCAATATGGATTGTGTTTCCCCAGGAGCAGGGTTCTTCCAGCCCCGCTCCAGGGATGCAGCCGTGGCTCCTGGCACACCACGCACTGACAGCAGTGACAGCACTGACAGCAGTGACAGCAGTGACAGCAGTGACAGCAGTGAGGACTGGGAGATGCTTATCAAAGAGCTCTGGGGCTGCAGGTGCCACTCTCAGGTGACTCAAGTGATCTGTTAGGGTGGATCCACCCTGACAGTCTTTGATGATGTCCTGGCTGAAGGGTGAGGAGAGACGGAGAACCAAGACATGGACACAACACTTCTTGTTGGGAAATTGCACAGCAAAGTTGCCCCATGCAGGCTTCTGCAGGTGGGAGGAATCTGCAACCTCTGCTCAGGAGGCAGAGCTGGATCTCAGGAACAGAACAAGCCAGCTGCCCAGGAGTGTCAGACATAACTCAATGTTTGAGTCAGGATAACCAAACCCATTGCTGGCTTGTGTGCTTGGCTCCTATCCTGGGCCCCATTAATAGCCTTGCTTAAAGCAATTGTTAATAGCCCACCATGGCTCCGTGCCAAGCAGATACACTCAGTTAATCCACTCTGCTCATTTGGTTGTTGAAGTTCTGGGTTCCTGAGATCTCCTCCATATCCCTCCACCCACATTGCTCAGTTCAGGGCTCTTTGCCAGAAGTGGGCTGGCACTCTCCCCTTCCAAGGATACTGGCTTTAAGGACAGGTATCAGGCTGACCAGATGTGCTGAAGATGCTTGTGGGTGCTGTGATCACACCATTACAAATGAGACTCTGCTTGTATTGCCTTTGCTTGGGTTTTTGTGTGGTACTTGGTGAATGTGAGGGGTCCCAATGCCCTGTGAGGTTGAGCAAAGGCTGCATCCCACTGCCTGTGGGATGTGTGCTGGGGGCTCCAGGTTTTCCAGGCAGGTGCACTCTGATTGCAGGTCAGCTTCTAGAAGGGCTGCCAGCACTGGAAGGTGAAGAGGCCCCAAGGATCCTTGTTTCACACTGTGCCAGGTGCTCCAGGGATGATCCAGAGATCTCCCAATGCTGAGGAGCAGGGACTGCCCAGCAGCTTGGCCTGATCAGCACTGGTACAAGCACCCTGCAGGCTGAACAGCCAGTCCTGCTGAGGCAAAAGGACAGGCTGTGCTCAGATCCACACCCCATGCTTTCAAAAGGTTGATTAAAAAATTGCAAGCATCCATAGTAAAGCTCAGGTCAATTTTGAAGGGCTGGGAAACTAAAACTACATCAGCTGAGCACACTGAGCTCACAAGGTAAAAGGTGAAGGTACTTCTGAGAGCAAAGGGCTCTTCAGTTTGGAAGGCACACACATGTAGGACCCTGTGGGGTAACCCTGGAATCAGCTCAGGCCAATTGAAACATGACACAGTTTTTGCTGCAGATTAATTAGCTGTCAGATCATCAGACCAGAGAGTGTTCAGGCCTCTCCAGTGCTCACAGTCTTCACAAAACCCTTCTAAAAGCTCTGTGACTGCCTACCTTGAACCCAGATTGAACTCAAAATGAGAGGGCAGGAGAACCTGTGTGACAAAGGATTTCAAAGCAGGAGAGCACCAGGAGCAGCACCAGCACAGGGCCAGCAGCCCCATAAGCAGCACATCCTGCCCACACTGTGGCCCAGGGCAGGGGAAGGGCTGCAGTGTGTGAGAGAGAACAGAGCCAGACTGACCCCCTCGCTGAGCTGCAGAGGCACACAGGGCCCTCTGACCCTGGGAAATAAAACAGAACTTGGAGGGACAGCTGGGAGACCAGAACTGTATGAATGATATTGCCACAGGAGTCACAGCCACACTCATGTTCACATTCAGGCAGCCTGGGAGACACTGCAGGAGAAAAGGTGAGGCAGAAGAGCACTCAGGGGAAGCCCTCAGCAGACAGATGCATCCCAGAGCATTTCTCAGAGCTGGATTGCAGAGTGATGAGAAGGACAAGTCTGTGTGTTGTTATTTTGCCCTTTATTAATTTATTTATGTTATTTCCAGAATGGATTTAATGACAACACTATCAAGCTACGTTTTTTCAGAAATGAAAATACCAGTCTGGTGGGAATAGAAAAGAGCAATAATGGGCCAAATGGATGTTGGGGTCAGTGTGAGTCCCTGTGGGCTGGCACCATGGGATCCAGGCTCACAGTAAGCCAGGACAGCACCAGCCTAGAACAGCCAAGACCCCAGGAAATTCTGGAGAGCTGAACAGAAACACTCCAGAGAGCACAGGGACATGTCCCCTGTTTTCATTCATTAGTTAGGCCTGAATCCATAACCAAACTTCCTATGAGTGTGTGTTTTGCTAGGGATCACATGTAGCCACATTTGGGCTTTACAGACACTGGGCCCAGGTAAAAGCACCTGTCCTGAACACCCAGCACACACAGCTTCCAGGGTTTTGTGCATTTATGGAACCAAAATCACAGCCACTCTGTGGTCCTCAGTCTTCCTGGGTTTTACTCCAAGAATGCCAACCCAGTTGTGTTTCCTGATAGGAGTAAACACCTTTACTGAAAAAACATTTCAGTGCTCCTTGATTTGGCTGGAATGTAATTTATGAAATGTCACCTTGAATGGAGACTTAATATTTCATATCAGGTCCAACAAATCCATTCATTTTCCATCAAAATCAAGCCTGCCAGTGCTGGAGAGGACTCGGGGGTTACAGCAGACCCAAGGCTGAATATTAAGGTAACAGTGAGCTCTGATTGCAAAAAAGATAAACCCCTGACTGGTGAACTTTAGGAGGAGCATGGCCAGAGGGCTGAGGGAAGCTACCTTGGAAGTATTCAAAAATATGTGGATGTGGCACTTGGGGACATGGGTTGGTGATGGCTTTGGCCATGCTGGGGGGATGGTTGGAATCAGTGATCTCAGAGGACTTTTCCATCCTTAAAGGTGCCATGGTTCTATGGTTCCATCATTCCCTCAGAACTCAGATCCTCTGTCCTAAAGGAGTTTAGAGACACCTGAGAAGGTCCAGCTGTAGTTGCCATGGTGGTCAGAGGCACAAGTCTTGTGGAAAGGGTTGAAGGAGCCAGGCTTGTTTAACCAGGGGAAAAGGTGGAACCATGGAGATGTAAGAGGAACCTGCATCTCCTGGAAGTCCTGAAGATCACAGAGCTAAACTTCCCAGCCAGAACAGCCAGCACAAGAGAGAATGAGGAAATGGGGCAACAGCCACGTGTTACAGCTTGAGAAGTTCAAATTTCACCCAAGGAAACAAAATGTGTGCTTGGATGGTGGTGCAGCCTGGGAACAGGTCACAGAGAGGTGGGAGTTCTGCATCCTTGGAGCTTTTCCATGTTTGGCTGTTGAAAGGTGCAGCTGGTTTGTCCTGGTGCTGGTGACAGTCCTGCCACAGCAGATGTTGGACCAGAGCCCTCCAGAGGTACCTCACACTACACCAGATTCCAGCTCTAGAACAAGATTTCATCTTTGAAGAACCAAAGCTATGTCCTGAGTCAGTCTGATGCACTGAATTTATGTCACTTTTTTCTTCACAAGGAGTTATTTGGGACAACTCAGGACACTGAAGCTGCCTCCAAAGGAATGAATGATGATGCTCTTCTATAAATCTCTTCTGTTTTCATAAAGTAGCCAGGCAGGAGTATGCCAAAAACATCACCAGGGTCTCAAAGCAGGAGCTGGATGGCTTCTAAAGATGAGAACAAAATTTGAATCGGTTCGCCGAGGGCTGGATTATCAACATTTCAATTTCTGTGAGTCAGAAATTAACACAGCGACCTCCACACTGGTCTTACCCAGGTGAGCAAAAAGCAACCTTGTGTTGTATCTCCAGCCACTGAAAACCAACACCTATTTCCTGTGTCTCTCCTTTGGCAGAGCAGCTGAAAGATCACCAGCTATTAAAGGTTCCTGGCCAAGCAGATTTTGGATTCAAACTTGGCCCAGGAAAAATAATTTTTTCTGTCCAAGGACACAAAGCAGCCAAATTATTTCAGAGCATTCTTCTGCCAAGTGTGACCTGAGTCCAAGTCAGGAGAACCCAGCTGAAGACTCCAGGAAGTCCCTTTTAAAAGTAGAAATGGATTTTAGTATTTATGCTCCTATTTTAAAGGTCTTGTACCTCTGGCTCCACGTCTGACCTGAGCAGCTCAGCTAAGACCCCTCAGCTTTTAACAGATATTGGGGCACACCAGGACAGCAGGTACCCAGCAGCTCCCCAGCTCTCCTGGAGCTCTCTCCTACTCTTCTATTAAGCTGCATTTTTGCATGAAACAAAATTTCTAATGGTTCCTCACTATCCATGTTTCTTGGAAGCCGGCACAAAACGTCTCCAGCCCTTCTCTTGGATCTCACAATCTTAACCGACCTTCATACGCACCTCTCAGCATGTTTTCAGTATCACTTCAGGGATGCCAGCCCTGGTGCCTTCCAAAGAAGTTTTGTCATGGGCTGAGGAACCCAAACACCTATAAATAAAATTGTGCTGTACAAATACCCTGAGCTGCAGCCCAAGGAGCTGCTGCTCTGCTCATCCCCCATTCAGGTGAGATCAACACGTGTTTCCTGTGAGCCTGCAGATCCCTGACCTCCTCCGTGGGACTGACACGGACACAAGGCCCCAGGACCCTCAGTGCTGCCATCAGAGCCATCGTGTCCTGCCAGCATGGCATTCCTCACCTTAACAGCACCTGCCACCAGTGTGTCTGTACAGGCTGAAATGCAGCCAAAAAATGATGTGGGAAGAGAGAATGCTGCCATAGGAGTTAATTACCCTGGCAGGAATTCCATTCCCAGATGGCCACTGAAAAGAGGTGAGATTATCAAAACAAAAGGGATGGAAGAGAGTGCAGATCAGAGAGGAGCCCACAGTGCAGTTCGGATTTTGCCTGCTCCCTTCCCAAATTACCATCCCCCCTCAAAGGAAAGCTCAAACAGAGTCCCCCCACACCCAGGGACGCCCACAGCTGTGGCATCTCCCCAGATCTCTGTCCCTTGTTTGCAGTGCAAAACATCTTCCTTTAAGAGCAAACGATTCCGATGCAGAGGAAAGGAAGAAGAATAAGGAAGAAGAATAAAGGAAGAAGAATAAGCTCACGGCTGTTTGCGAGCTCTTCAGCCTTAAGAATGAAGTGAATGGGAGTGGGGACAGTGAGTTCAGAGCGTGGGCAGTGGCAGCACAATCACTCTGGGACAGAAACAGCACTCCCAGCACACGCCAGGCTGGCGAGGAGCAGAAAGGGCACACGGAGAAAAAGCTCCAGAAATACCTTCAAAGCTGGAGATGACAAAGGGAAGCCTGGCCCGGTGGGACAGTGACAGCAGGTGACAGATGACACAGATGAGGCTGAAGCATTCAGGGCATCCTTCAACGCTCAGAATAAAGAAATAATTGCAACAAGCTGTGTAAGGCAACGCTGTAGAAAGAGATGAGACAGGCCAGGTGTAAGAAGGGATGAGTTAGAGATGGCTAAACCAAAACAGGGTACTCAGATCCCAGCACCTGCAGATACCCCCAGAGCAGTCACAGATTCAGCTGAAGTTGCTTCTGAACTGTTTGCATCACTTTGAGGGAGCCATAAGAACATGGGAGGGTGAGAAGAAGCTGAGGCAGGGGTATAATAGCTGTTTTTCAGAAGAAGAGGGAGGGAGGGAGGAAGGAAGGGAGGAAGGAAGGGAGGGAGGGAGGGAGGGAGGGAGTGAAAATTACAGTCATCTCCAAATTTTATCTTGAACCCAGAGCATGGAGGCTTTTCAGGAAAACAATATTAAAAAATTAGGTTACAGCCACCAAAGAGGTAATAAAAATGCCTGGTGTGGATTTCTGAGGAAGAAATCATCTAAGGTTAGGCTCATTCCTTTCCTGTGGCAGTTGACATACTGAGAGGGGAGAAGTACTAAATGTGACACCTACTTTGGAAAGGATTTGTGATTTTTCTTGTAACGCATTGGGGTTTGACACAGGTGGACAGCTGAAAGCCCAGAACATTTCTGCAGCTGAAACCCTGGTGGGTACAGAGAATCATGAGCCTTTCCCACTCAAAGTGTCTTTTATTTGGAAATTTTTCACTCCTTTCCCAGGAATGGCTGTAGGTCTGACAGCTCAACCCTTCCCTCTCACTTGAGAGCAATGTGATAATTTGGTCTTCACCTCGCATTCACTCCCCCAAAGTGGATTTTCAGCTCTGGATTTATCCCAAGTTGTCTCTTTCTCTTTGTGTACTCTATTTAAAAACATGTCGTTCACACGTTACTTTTTTAGGCCACCTCAGATGTCCTTGCTGCAGTTTCATGGTCAGCTGCTCCTTCTCCCTGAGCTAACAGGGAGCTATTAAAAGCCAGGATGACTCTTGCTGAGGGAACAGGAGCTGCTGACTCACCCCTTCTTTGCAAACACCCCCAGTTTGCAGGGCCAGGGTGAAGCCCTGCTCAAGCCTTCCCTGCTGGCTGCTCAAGCTCCCTGAGTTCCAGCCATTGAAGGGGATCAGAAATCCTTTCCCTCCCCAGCTTTTTCCTTGCTTTGCTTTCCTTTGGCACAATGTGTTGCTGAGAAATGTCTCAGAGGCAGATTTGTTTAATCTTTAATTTTGCTCTGTTTTACAAATCAGGTAAAGATTTGCTCTGGCCAAAAGGCTGGATTTCCCTGTGCTGGACACGTGGAACGAAGCAGTCTGGATGCAACCTCATGTCCCACAGAAGGAGAGGCAGGTGGGGGACAAACAGGATTTAAGGGCTCTCTCTGTCTCCATCACACCTCTTACAGCCACTCCTGGCACATAGAGGGGTGAAACCCCAAAGCTGCTGGTCCTTCAGGAGGCCTGAAGCTGAATCTGCCCAGGAAGGAGCAGTTCAGCACAGCTGTGCTTGTCCCATGCCCTGAGCTCTGGCTCAAATCCATTGGTTTTGATCCAGTGGTTCAGCTCCAAGAGGCTCTTCTGAGACTGTGACAGAGGTTCATCCCTCCTTAGTCACTTTCTCTTCCCAGAGATGTAATTTCTGACCATTCCCTGGTGTCGTGATTTAACCCCAGCCAGCCACCAAGCCCCAGGAACCCATCAGTACCACAGGGCAGAAAACTGTAATGGTAAAAGTTAGAAAACTCCTGGCTTGAGGTAAAGACATTTTAATAGGAAGAGCAAAGAAACACAAAGCAAGACAAGGAATTAATTCCCTGCTTCCCACGGGCAGGCAGGTGCTCAGGCACTTCTGGGAAAGCAGGATTTCATCACGTGCAGTGGCTACTTGGAAAGACAAATGCTCTGAATGTCCCCACCTTCCTGATTCTTCCTCATACTCTAATACTGAGCATGGTGTCACATGGTCTGGAATATCCCTGTGGTCAGTTGGGGTCACCTCTCCCGGCTGTGTCCCTTCCCAATCTCCCATAGGTGCAGCCCTGCTCAAGCCTTCCCTGCTGGCTGCTCCTCTCCAGCATGGCTGGAAAAGCAGAAAAGGCCTCAGCTCTGGGTAAGCTCAGCAATAACAAAAATATATTTGTACAATCAGCCCTGTGTTCAGCACAAACCCTAAACACAGCCCCATTCCAGCCACTGGGAAGAAAATCAACTGTACCACAGCCCAAACCAGAACACCTGGTTTTGGGAGGAAAAACAAGAGCCCATGAGAGGGACTGTCCTGCTCTGCTCTGCTCTGCTCTGCTCTGCAACACAAGAAAGACATGAAGCCCTTAGAGGGTGTCCAAAGGAAGGTTACGAGAATGACCAAGGGCCTTGAGGAGAACCAGATGAGGAGCAGCTGAGGGCACCTGGACTGTCTGGCTGGAGAAGTCTGCCTTGTGAGGGGAAGAGGAGGGGCAGCTCTGATCTCTGCTCCCTGGGACAGGGGCAGCACCCAGGGCATGGCTGGAGCTGGGCCAGGGCAGGCACAGGCTGGAGATCAGGGAAAGGTTCTTCCCCCAGAGGGTGCTGGGCACTGCCCAGGCTCCCCAGGGAATGGGCACAGCCCCGAGGCTGCCAGAGCTCCAGGAGCGTTTGGACAGCGCTGCCAGGGATGCCCAGGGCGGGATTGATGGGGTGGCTGGGCAGGGCCAGGGGTGGGCTGAGTGATCCTGGTGGGTCCCTTCAGCTCAAGATATTCTGTGATTCTGTAACTTCAGCCTCCAAACAAGTCCTGCCACACCTGCCTTGGAAGTAGGAGCCTCGTCCAGGATAAGCTTATCCTGGGGTAGAGCAGTCCTTCCACATCGGGCACCTGATGGGTCCTTTTCTCATCAGTGGAGCCAGCTAAAGGATGATTCTATCTACTGAGGTTACCTGAATTTAAAGATTTCATCCTAAAAGAGAATTTTAGGTCAAAAGAGACTCTTCCTTGTAGCTGGCAAAACCTGAAGAGGGCTGGGCAGTGTAAGCAACCCTCTGATTACCTCGGCAGCCTAGAGAGCTGAGGAGTAGCACTCCGAGGTGGCACAGAGCCTCAAAATGATGTGTTGCAGTCCTCAGCATTTCCAACACTTCAGGCTCCTGGGAAATTTAGCTCCTGAGCCAGTCTGACATTTTTTGGGAAATTTGGCCCTCTTTATGTGTATTATAGGTTGCATTTAATCATGCTGAGCTGGTGAGTAATAGCTATAAAATACTCTAGCAATTTCATACAAATTTTTTGAACCGCTCAAAGGAGAAAAGGCAAAAAGGATACTAGAGAGGATGAGTCAGGCCCTGAGAAATAGGCTCCATGGATTCATTCTTTGGTTTGCAAATCATCTGTGAGTAGATTCTGATTTCTTTAACTGGGTCACTTCCTAAAAGGGTTTTTGACTGGTTTTCATGAGTCATTCAGAGTGCCTTGAAAAGTTCAGCTGGTTGCTCACTGCTCTCCACAATGGGATTCAGAATGTACATGTTATCATTTAAGTCATGGGGTTTTGTACCTTCATCCCTCCCAGAGGGCTCAGGGATGGCTGGAAGGAAAAACAGGGAAGAACAGAGGGATGAACAGAGGGATGAACACTGGGTGAATTTGGTGTAGATGCTGAGAGCGGGCAATTTTAGCATTTGTCTGACAGCAGTAGGCTCTCTTCTCCTCAGAGGGAGAAGGGATCTGACACAGGAGCTGAGCAAACTTGGCCAGCAAAGCATTTGGGGGCCTGGACTGAGGTGCCCAGTCTGGGATTATGAATTGCAACCCAGAACACGTGCTGGGGGTCACCCTCACTGGGAAGGGGGGATGAGGGTGAGCTGAGGCATGGCCTGGACATGCAACCTCTCCCAACCTGCAACTTCTGAGATCCCTTTCCACCTTGGGAAGTGCTTTCAGTTCTGCTCTCTTTCCAATCAACAGAAAGATTCCTGCAGGGGAATCAGAATCACAGAGTACTGAGTTGGAAGGGACCCACAAAGATCACCAAGTCCAACTCTTGTGGAGTTGATGGCCCACCCACAACCTTAGCATTACCAGCACCACACTCTGACCAACTCAGTCAGAGGTTATCAACACATTAATTTCATATTATAGTGATAACTTAGTTTTATTGAAACAGGTGCATGCTCCTAAAAGAGAAAATTATAGAATGTCCCAGAGGTTAGAAAAAGTGTTGACAACCTGGAAAAATAGTACAAAAGTTGTACTTATCTACAACTGCATTGCTTATCTAGAACCACTGTTAGCAGCAGAGTATCATTCCCATAACAGGGAATATTAAAAAAATGGATAACCCTCTTCACAGCTCCAGTAGGGGGAAGCTGTTTGGGAAAGCACCAGAGGGAGCTGGGAGATTTGGTGTTTGCATGCTGAGGAAAATTTATCCTTAGCAACAGGTCTTTGATGGTTTGCACCTTCAGCTCACAATGGATGGGTGTGACCTGGTCTGTGTAAGGATTTTTTAGGCAAAGAAGGGAGGATTTATTTCACACAGCTGAGAGGGCACCACTGGAATTGCCCAGCAGGGGTTAAATCCATGACAGGAGATGCCAAAAATGCACCTGTGTGCCTGCCCACACACCACATACATCAAGGGAGCTTTCCAAGGCCACTGTGGTTAGCTGTGGAGATGCCCGCACTGTTCCCCACCTCTCCTGGGTGGCCTAGCTGCAAGATCTGCTCATGGCAATGAGGCTCTTCCCTGTCACCTCTCTTTCCTGGTGGCCAGAGGCTCTTGCTTCAGTGTTGGAGCCTCAAACTTGGCAGATTTCATGGCCCTGTTCTGTATTTCAGTGTTGGCAGCCCTGGGACAGAATGTGGTGAACATGGTGATGCTGGGTTAGCAGTTGAGCTCAACAGCCTTACAGGGCTTCTCTGACCTAAGTGAGTGCTTGATTCCAATGAAGTGCTACCCTGTTACAAGGAACAGGTAAGAGAGTGATCATTGCTGAGCAGGTGCAACTTTCTGGGAGCTTTCACACCTGATTCCTTATGTGGGCAAAATCCTGAGTGACACACACTTGTGCTGTTTTAACCCTGTACTTGCCCCAGGACTAGAGCTGAGATACTCAAACACAAGAGTTTCAAACCACCACTCAGCCCAAGCTTCCAGACAATTAACTCCCAGGAAAAAAATTACTTTTAGAATCAGCTCCAAGCTGAAAAGTTGAGTTCTCCTGCTGCTCAAATTATGATGTCTCTTGCAGCCACCTCTCTGTGATTTTTGTTTAATCCCCACCTGAAACGAAACCTCTCCTCATTTCCCCCTCGCCCCTGGTGAAGAGCAGGGACTTTAAATCCTCCACAGAGTAGAGCAGAGGGGTGACAACACAAAGAGTTTGTGTCTCATTTCCTGCTTTCTGAGACTGCTACCCAAGCATCCACACATATGGTGTTTACACAGCCCCCTGCCCCTGGGAGATGCTGACACTTGTTAATTAGCAGCCAAACCTTCACAAAAGCCATGTCAGGCTGTGCCAGCCCAGCAAGAGCAGGGACAGGAATTCCTGGTGAGGTGACTGAGCTGGAGACACAGGGTGTGGAGGGGTGGGAGGGCGGGGGGACTGTGCTCCACATTCAGAAATTGCCACACCAGATTTCCCTCTTCTCCAAAGATGCAGGACAGAGCTGAGGGAACTGCAGAGACCATGAGTGTCAGTGAAGGAACAGGATTGTCTGACAGGATTAAATGCCAGGCTATGGTGGAATGACACCAACAGGATGCAAAAGACGCAGTTTGGCTTTGAGACAGAGCATTGTGCAGGGAGCACCAGTGTGAGACAGGAGGGGAGGCTCTCTGAGAATCATCCACTGCAGCACTCCCAGGCAGAGTCAGGCAGGGCAGTGCTGCATTCACAGCCACTAATTAGGCTGAGAGAGGCTCAATTTTCCCTGGATAAACCTGAGCTGATGAGCTGATGAGCTGCTTCAGCAGGATGGAAGCGCCACAGCTCTGGAGTTGTTCAAAGCCAAGGGAGTTTTGAATTAAAGAGGAACATGGGTCACAGTAGGTGCTTTGTGTTGGAAATTCAATGTCAGCCTGTTCTGCACAGCCACCACCTGTGTGACACCGGTGACCTGTGGGATCAGACCTCTCACTGCAGAGGACAGGGCTTTGCTGGAAGAGTAGATGGGACTCTCAGGATTGGGGCTAGGAAGTGTTTCATGTTCACAGATAAATTTTGCTGGGTATTTTTTATTACATCTGTGCCAGAAGTCAAAGGCAGAGGAGCTGCAGGAGACATTTGAGGTAGAGATGACTCAAGAGCAGAACATCCCTTCTATGAGCTCCCAGCTCTGCTTCCTTGTCAGTCCAGCTGCCACACTGGCACTTTGGCACATCTGAGAAATGGAGGCCACAGAAACCACGTCTCCAAGACAAATCCAGAGACTCACATGGCACAGGCACTCTCTGGAGGCAGAGTGCTCCCACCCATCTGCTGGATTCCTGGTTTGCCAGGCCTTTATTTCCCTCTCTGGAATATGCTCTGTGTCTGCTCTCATTCTTGAGAGCTCCGAGCAGCCCCAGGCTGCCTCACCCCTGGCCCTGGGGACATGGGAAGGCACCCTCCCATCAGTACCCTCCTGTGTCAGGCGCAGGTAACGTCCACAGCCTGGACTGGAGTGGAGAAACCAGGTTTTCCTCACCACACTCCTGGTCTTGGCACCTTTCTCCCAAGGGTCCCGTTCACCAGCAGTGACAGCCATCACCTCCTGACAGGGAACCAGCTCAGGTAACCCCACAGTGGATCCAGGGACACCGAGTGCCACTCACTATTCAGTACCGACCTCATAGGGGGTGAGTTACAAACTCTGTGCTCATCCCCTTACTTTGTAACCTAGTATGGAGCAGAAACATAAGTGTGAGGCTTCTTTGGCAGATGTACGACTTTTTGCATGAGCAGTAGCTGGTTTGGGTCCATGGCTGGCAGAATCCAGGAATTTTCTAATTGCCTGGGGTCACAGAGATGCACAGGGACCATGAGGCCAGCACACACATGAGAGGTTAAGCCTGCCCCAGCCATTTGTGGGCAGTAGCATGTTTCATCAGTGCAGTGATTTGTGACTTCTGGCAGGACAGGGGCTGCTAATGTTTCTGCTGGAGTCAAACCCCTGGCTGATGTCATCCAGGGCACAGGAGCCACCTCCCCAGGGTAACACCCCCAGCAGCAGCTCCCCGAGGCAGCCATCCCATGCTTAGTATGCAGGCTGTATTTCCTGGAGGGCTCTGGGAGATGAGCTGCCTGTCACCATAAAGCAGAGCCTGAGTGCTGACAGCGACCAGAGCTGGTGCTAATTCACTCCCCACCAGCTCCAGCTGTCTCCCATGCCTGCACTTGGTTTAACCAAGTAACCTCTGGTGGAATTTACAATCTTCCTATTTCCTTGACTTATTAGTTGCAGCCTCTGGGTCTGATGATTAGATGGCCTGAGCCCAGCTCTATCCTTTTTTTTGGAGTCTGCTGCAGGTTATTTGTTTATGACAAAGGCTGATAAAAAATACTCTGCCACACTTATTCCCAATTGCATCACCATGGCAACAATGATCAAAGTTTTTTTGAGTTTTTCCTCAAAAGAGTTTGCCAGGTTAGGTTGTTTATAGAGATCCCCGTGTGTGCCAGGTAGGAGGTTTCTAGTGATTTATCTGGCACATGCTCTGTCAGTTATCTATGTTTGTTTGTGCAGCTCAGCTGCTCTCTTCAGCATCTCTGCCCATTTCTCTTGGCCACTGTCCTTCCAGCTCTCTGTAGCTCCCTGGACAGGTCACTTTTTCTCCTGTCCCCCCCGCTCCCCAGCCCCTGACATCAGGTTACTGATTCCCTCCCTGCCCCTCTCTGCCAGGGTACTGGGACACCCACCCACCTTTACCAGAGCCACCTCCTGTGGCAGTGCAGGCCTGTCCTCGGTGTCACAGACAAGCTCTGGGATGTGCCTGAGGCTGCATAAACCCTGCATGGGGCTCAGCACAAACCTTGCGTGGGGCTGGGCACTGCAGGCACTGCAGGGGTGGTGGGGAGGGCAGGGTGGGACAGGCGTGGGGAGCAGCAGAGACTGATTTGGGGTTTGACGCATCTGAGGTGCTGTCGGTGTCTGCACAGGGTAAGATTCTTTCCTCTCTGTCCCCAGTGCCCTGCAGTGCCTGGGGTGACAGTGAGGGACGCTGCACTGTGGGTGTAGTCTTGGGTGAGATGGGCTTCACCCTGAGGCCCCATGGGCAGCAGGATTTCTCACATCACACCAAGGGTTTCCAGCCAACAGGGTCCCAAAAACCAGGCATCACAGAGGGACCTGTGAGATGACTTTCCATGAAACTTGATGCTCCTTCAGCAACAATTTCCTCTGGCTGTCTCACACTTTACCCTTGGAAGGAAACAGCCACAAGTAAGGGGCCTGGTCCCACTTGGAGATGTTCCTACCCCAGAGGCTGCTGGCCCTGCACCACTCCAGTCAGTCTGTACCTGCTGGCTTCAGACACTCACACACACTCAGCCCTCAGCATCCTGGACTTAGCATGATGCTGCCCAAATTTATTCCAGCCTGATTCCCAGCCAGCTCATTAGCTGACAGCCATGGTTTCCCTCCAGACAGTCCTTGTGCACAGAGAACTTCTTGTTTAGCCCCTTCCCAAAAGTTCCCTGCTCACCAGTGTCTTGCTGCCCTGTGGTGCCCAGGACCAGTCCCAGGCTCTGAAGAAGGTGCAGGAAGATGCCTCAGCTGCAGGTGGGTCCCAGAAGCAGGTTCCAAAAGGGCCTAGGATGCCTGACCGTGCAGCCTGTCCCAGGACAGGCAGAGGGATTGCCCTCCTCCTCCCCGTGCCCCTGCAGCTGAAAGGCCCTGCAGCACAGAGGTGCCAGCAATGTCTCTGCCCTTCTCCCACCTGTTATGGGAGCTGCTCATGCTGCTGAAAAACTCTGCATGTCCCTTCCCTTTCTCCCCCTCAGATGACACTGCTGTCATCATCAGGCTCATCCTGCATTACACCCCCAGGAGGGTCTTCCCAAGCTGAAATCCCCTCTCATTTTCCTCACCCCATTCCCACCTCATGCCCTTGTTCTTTCCTGCATGATCCCAACCCTGCCAGTTAAATGCAGTTGAGGTTCACTCTTCTGCACATCTAAGAGGGATTAGATTGAGCCAAGGAGCCATCCTGAGCCCTGGCTGTGTCCAGAGGCATTGGCCATTGCCCTTCAGCAAGATCCACAATCCATAGCAACTCTTCAGGCACAGTTTGTTTAGGCAGTAAGATTTTGGGAGTCTCACCTCTTGATTTGTTTCATTTCCTCTTTATTATCATCGTTCACTTTACACCGGTGCTTTATCTTACGAATATTGATTATTTTGCCTCACTGGTTAGCGACTGTTTATTCCACACTAACATTTTCTGTTCCTACATTTCTGCACACTCAAGTGATTTATAAAGGTAGTAAAACAAAGAGCGCTTGTTGCAGTGAACTCAAAAAGCTTTGCTGTGCTAAAGGGTCCTGAGGATAATAAATCAAATCTAACCTTGAGTCAGAATGTCATCTCTGCTGCATTCACCCTCAGATGGAGTCATCCAGCACCACATCCAGAGCCACACCATCAACCAGACAGCTCTGTCTGCCCAAACCTGGTGCAGGAAGGTTCCCCTCTCTATGTGTGCCATTGATCACCAGCAAAGTGAGGGGCTGGCTCCCCAGGGAATGGGCACAGCCCCGAGGCTGCCAGAGCTCCAGGAGCGTTTGGACAGCGCTGCCAGGGATGCCCAGGGTGGGATTGTTGGGGTGTCTGGGTAGGCCACGAGCTGGGCTGGATGATCCCTGTGGGTTCCTT
The DNA here is from genome assembly GCA_013399225.1 of Rhipidura dahli. Taxonomy (NCBI): domain Eukaryota; kingdom Metazoa; phylum Chordata; class Aves; order Passeriformes; family Rhipiduridae; genus Rhipidura; species Rhipidura dahli. Next base: position 145,885 of record VXAC01005783.1, on the reverse strand, counting down.
CCAACTCAGGATATTCTGTGATTCTGTGAAAGCAGGGAGTAGCTGGACTCCTGGAGAGTGGCCTCAGAAATTCCCCTCTCCACCTTCGCCCCATGTGAAAAGGTCCTGCCAGCTCGGACAGACATGTCACACACTTGTCACCCAGGGCCTGGGAACGAAAGGCTGCTGGAATAGTTGCGCACCATCGGGTGCAATCCTGTCCTGCTCATAGCTGGAGCTGCCCAGGAAGCAGCCCCTCCCCGCAGCCACAGCAGGATCCCAAGGCTCTCTGCTCCCTGGGCACCTCCACAAGCTGGTCTGGAGTGTGCACTGCACTCACACACATTCCCCAGCCAGGGCTGTGCTGTGACTGCTGAGGAACAAGAAAACAAATGCAATTGCTGAAGACACAACCCCGACTACCTGTCACTGCCACACTGCATCCTATAAGGTTGCCAGACCTTTGCTTACTGGCTCTGATGTTCTCCTTGCTCAGAACCCTTAATTCCTCTGTCTTTTCCAGGTAAGTGGAGCTCTTTACATCTGCCCATCCATCAGCTCTGGCAGTCTCTGTCAGCACAGAAGGGAACTGTTCTCTTCACCTGAAGGCTGTGTGCTGATGCAAGGAGCCCCAGGCAGGGGCAGGGTCACATCCCAGTCCATTTCCAATGCAGCTGATTTCCTGGGTGTAAGCCGAGCCAGGGGATGCCCCACTCTGGACCACTGGTGCAAAGAGAGCCTGGAGAAAGGTGCCTCCTCACTGGGTTCAGCTGGAGCAAGCCACTGCTCCCCTGTGGTGGTGCTGCAGACCTCCCTGCAAAGGCTGTGGGAGGGGTGTCACAGTACCTGGTGGCCACGGGGTACAGGAGGTCACACAGCCGCACCAGGAGTGTTCCTAAAGCCAAAGGATGGTGGAAGGGAGGAGGGGGAGCCCCAAGGCACAGCACTTCCTCCAGTTGATGCAGAACAAAGCACACCCCAGCAGGCACAGTCACCTCCCAAGGAGGTGACAGATAGGGTGACAATAGGCTTTCCACATTCCTGCTGCACCAGCAGGAAGATAAATTCCTTTATTTCCTTTTGTGTTCCTTCGTCAGTTCGAGTGCTGACCCGAAGGACCAACCAGCCACCCTCTAGCCCCCGGGTACCTGTGTCTGGTGTCAGTATTGGAGGATTCAACGCAGTGATCAAGAGCAGAAAAGAGCAAACCTGTCTAGAGATCAGTGCAGCTGTGCTGGACAGCACAGTGTGGCTCTCATCCCCAAATCTGCACTCACCCAGTCCCACACGGGTAAAGCAGCACTGACTGTACTGGTAAGGGCTGACTGTCCAAGCTGCCATCCCAGCTGGGACAACCTGGTGTCCGTGATAAATTAAAGGTGAGTCAGGCTGTGCTATCAAAACCTTTTCTCAGTGAAACAAACTTAGATTTTTGCAAGAAAAGTAACCAGAAGAAGGAAATCTACAGTTTCTTTGAAGGGCTGTAACTGCAAAGAGAAAACTCAAGAAAATCACAAGTTGAGTGGTTTCTGAAAGTTTTCTGGTGATTTTTTATCTCGTGATTAGAGAATCAGAGAATTCCTGCTGTGGACAAAATTTGTAATTTCAAAAATTCATCTCATTTTCTCCATCTCCATCCAGCTGATCACAGAGGAAGCATAGGATATTTGTCCTACTGGTCTCTACCAAGGGATAAATGCCAACACAGCAATAGCTCTTTTAAAGAAGGACATAACTCCCAGTTTTCACAGCTGGGAATGACCCCTCTCCACTGTAGCGACAGGGATATGGTGCAAGTGCAAGTGCTTGTTGGTTTGTTTGAGGACTATCCAGGAGACTCATCCTCATTTCTCCTCTCTTTGTTGAGCAGGGTGAACCCAGTCTCCAGTCTGACATGGGAACAGCCCAGTGCCCACAGTTGCTGAGCACAGTCCCATTCGCTGCCAGGCTGCAAAGTTTTTCCGCATTTTCTTCTCAGCAGAAACATCCTGTAGGTGACCCCCTGGATGAATGAAGAGTAATGCCAGAGGGGACAAAAATCAGGGTTATAAATAAAATTCATAAAGCTGTGGCATTTCCCTTTCCATATTGAGCCACATCAGCACCTGAGGCAGTGTCCTTCCACACTGTCCTAGGTTACAATAGATGTATTTAAGTATTCTATTACCACCCACTGTGGGCCATTAGCTGTTATCACCTGCTAATGACCCACCCCTGATAACAGACAATGGGCCATCAAGAAACCACCACGTGACCCATGGACTTATCTTATCCTATTGTCAGATGCTCCACCCAGGAGTGGGGAGCTGGGCATTCCCACCTGGATATAACCTACCCTTAGAATTACCTAGACTTTGCCCTGTCTACTGGGTGACCAGAGGACAGGAGCCACCACGGACCTTCAGCTGGAGACCGGACCTTCCATCGGATCATCGCTTCCACTGGATCACTTCATTTGGACTGCTGTGACCACCCTAATAGGGTGTCAGGTTGTATCTGACTTTGTCAGTGCTTTTTCCTTATATTATTTCACTTATTTCTAATTTTTCCTATTAATTTTAATCCTGACTTGTGATCTCCCACTGGTTTGTTTTCAAACCAATACACACACCAACCCCAGGTTCCACTCCTCAGGCAAACACAGCCCAAGGGTTCTCTTTCCATTTGATGCAAACCAATGTTAGAGTCTTTGGAACTGCCATTAAACAAAGTCACTGATTTCTTTGCCAAGAAACCCACCAGAAGAAATGGAAGGGGTTTGCCCAACCCTGCCTGTTCGTGCCCCTCTCCCCTCACTTCAGAGCCCAAATGACCTATAGTACCACACCAGGTGGAGGTGATGCTACCCTAGGACTGAGCAGCCACTGTAAATGATCATTATCTTCAGCATGGGCTGAGCACAGACCCCCTCTGCACCCACTGAGCCCACGCTGCCTCTGCACAGCCCAGCTGCTGCTCCAGGTGAACAAGCCAGACTGGCTCTGGTGTGTCCCTGGCAGGCTCACACTGACACTCCTGAAACAGAGCCCCTCAATGACTGTCACATCATCCCCCTGGGACAGTCAGTCTTAGCACATCCCCTGTCCCACTAAATGCCCCATAGTCTCCTTGCTTATCTGAGCTCCCAGCGTGGAGTTCCTGGCAGCCTCACAAAGGATGCAAGCCCTGGAGGAAACAGGATGAATATTCATGGTCACTGTGTTTGGAAGAAGAGCACATCCACAGGTGAGCAAGACATTCATCAGAAAATTCACGTTCAGGGTCTTATTCCTCTTACAGTATTAAATATTTAACAACAGAAACTTTCAAGTGTCTTCACAATGTAATTACAGTGCCAGGAGGATCAGCTCCAGTTGCTAAGCCCAGCTCACTGCCAGGATCAACACTGCCAGTGGGAGAGCCTGGGAGGCCCCCAGTCCCACCTGGGCTTCCTAAGCACCTGCAAGGAGAGTTACCAAAGGGAAAAAAGAAACCAACAGAGTGAAAGTTGTAATATGGAGAGAGGCTGCAAGGACAGCACAGATGTCCAGGAAGATTAAAATGGAAGAAAAAAATCCCTGTTGCACTAATATAACAAAATCCATGGCGATAGGAAGATGGGGAATCCAGAAAGAGGACATGCACCATTTCTCAAGGGCAGCACTTTTGGGACGGATGCAGGCAGGGCAGTGGGGAAGGAGCTGGACCCAGAGAAGTGCAGGCAATGCCACAGTCCCACCCCTCCAGCTGGGCACACTCCTGCACAGAGGGCAAGATGAGGAGAGAGGCAGCTTCTTATAGCTTAAAACACCACCCCCAAGTGAACACAAACACACACACACACAGTGTGTTGCTAATTGTCTCTAACATTCCTTAAGGAAAGCTGAGATGCGGTAGCATATCCCCAGTCCATGCATCAAGAGAAAGCATTGACCATCACTAAAGGGAGATAGATTCCCAGGAAACATTGGTTACTCAAGGACATAAGAGCAGTTACACCCTTGGATGCTAACAAAAAGGGAAAAAAGGGTCAAATTCAATATGTCACTGGGTGGCTGAAGAAAAACACAGGGTTTCTTAGTGTAAATTAATGTGTCAAGGCTGAATTTGCAGGGTAACATTCTCCAGCAATATCAGTCCTTGGCAGAGAAGCAGCAAAGCTGATACAGGATTGAATTAATAAAGAATTAAAGGCTAGGAATATTATCAAGGCCAGTCAGCATGACATTATGGAACACAGCCTTTGCCCAACGAATCTGTTCTCATTTGCAGGGGAGAGCACACATGTGGCTGATAGGATAGAGAGCCCAGGCACAATCAGGCTTTACAGATTTGGATTAAAACCGGGTCCAGCCAATGCTGGTAAAGCCCATGTGTAAATATGCCAAGTGCTGGACAGAAATAGCAGATCTCCAAACAAGCAGGGAATTCTCATCAAATAGGAGTGCAATGGAGGGAATTTTGCAACGGACAGCTCTAAACACTGGAACCATGGGAAAAAAGATGATGATATGGAGATGATTGAGGTGATGGAGATGGAGATTTGTCAGAGGAGAGCAGTTTGCCTGTTAGACAAAATTTGCAAGGTGCCAAGTAATGCCAAGTATGAAGCAATAAGAGAAGAGGTCCAACTTCTGGGCCAGTTTGGTCTGTGTGAACAACCCACACTTTGATGTAGCCAGGTCGTAAGACCCAGCATGAAGACAAACAGCAGCAGTTGCAGCTAATTCCAAGTGCTGCAGCCCCCCAGCTCGCATGCAGCAATCCTTCCTCTGCCTCCCAGCCTGCAGAAAACCCTGGACAGGCAAGAGCTTTGCCTTCCCCAAGTCTGCCTGGGTTTCCCCACAGTTTGTGGCTTATGGTCTTCATGTTTCTCTTTCAGGGATGAGCAGGTGAGGTGGAGCTGTTGATTGTGTGGACACACGGCCTGGCTTTGCTCTTTGTTAACCTGCTGAAATCCATGAACTAAAGGCTGCTGAGAGAGAAGATCTTTCTCCCTTACCCAGACTTGCCTCCTGGCAGCAGCTGCCTTGTTTTGCTCTGGTCTCACCCTTTGACAGCCCTGGTTGCATATTATTGCCTAATTATCATCCGTCACACAGCCCTGGCACATTTTGCATGGCCTGTGCTCTGCCTGCATCACTGGAGGAGCAGATAACAAATGGCTCTGCATGTCTCACTAATCAAACTAAACCCAGGATCGCCATTCTGGTAAGAGCCCTGCTGATGAATAGGCATGAACTGCAGCTCCTGGGGATCCCAAATGTTTTTCTCCCCCCCCTCCTGGAGCTCTGGGCACAGCTAGGCTGTTTCAGGAGGACAACGAGGCATATTTTACATAAAGAAGCCTCTGGGGCACTCAGCAGAATTCACTCTCTACAGACCATCCATGCTTGGGGATACTTTGGCCATACTTGGAGAAGGACCATGGGCAGACACAGACGATCTGGATGTCTGTCTTACACCAAGTCCACAGAACAAGCACCCAGAACAGTTTCAGGGCACAAAAAATGCAAACAACCAATAGTGAAAATAGTAACAATGGTCGAGAAGAACAAAAACAACAAAAACAACAGAAGCAGCCTGTTACTTCCCCCTTTTTCACCCTTTCTCCCACCCAATTGTTGCTCTCCTCTTCCTGACCTAAGGGGGTTTGCAGTGTGGGAGTTGATTATATAGCCATGTCCTTGCCCCTGCAGGATCATGCCAAGTTCATCCTGCCCACAGTAGTTTATGACTGCACCACACCAAAGCGGATAGAATACCGGAATAAAGCTTTACAAATGTTTTCACTGAGAAAGTGATCCACATAAAAATACATCAAACTATTGATAGTTCTGCTACAGGAAGAAGCAAGGCTGCTGTTGAAAAACATAAGCAATGTGATTTCTAACACTCGAGTAATGTAAGCAGAAATTGAAATTTTGCATAAGTGTATATAAAACTTGTATTCATTGATGTGATTGATACTAAACAATAGCAATGCATTTGACAGAGAGATGTCATGATAAAACACCACGGAGGTGACAGCTCACAGCAGAATTTTATGTTGCAGTTCAATTTTAAACCCCCATCTGTCTCTGCAGATACAACTTCCACACTGCCTCAGGGTCTCTGAAGGCTGGCCAAAAGCATCCTTGCCACAGGATCAGTTTTCTCAGCCCTGGCATGGAGCAGAGGCACAGGAACCACAAGCCTGTCCATGTCCATAAAACACACAAAAGGGTGTGCAACTTGAGGCTGCAGGGTCTGAGCTCCCCTGCTGCATGTGCCACTCCACACAGTTCCTCAGTCTGTGCTTGACCCTAGCCAAGTGCTCCAGTCTCACTGACACCAAACACCAGGGCTGCCAGTGAGCTCTGGGAATGGGATGTTAGCTTGGGATGCTCGTGGAAGGGCTGATGTGGCTGCTCGTGATTGCTGCTGCTCCTCTGGGTTTTGCACAACAACAGGGAAAGCTGATTTTTTTTCTAATTCAATTTTCATCCCACAATTCATTACTCAGGGTCAACTTCCATATAAATGTAGCTGTCTGTTCCCACACAGGCAGCAGCTTGGTGCTGGAGATGTTAATTCTACAGCTGAGTTTGCCTGTATGCTGTTAAATTGCAGTCAAATAAATGATCTTGGGATCCAAGCGACAAAGAGCAAAGACTGTGGGAGTAATACCAGCTCCACTGGGCAGGGATGAGCACAGATCCTGTTACACAGAGGAGCCAATGAGACAAGTCTTCACTCAGCTCTGCTGGAGCTTGACTTAGACCCTGAGAACCTCAGGGTGAGAAGGGTGGGTCCCTTCCAATTCATGTTATTCTTTGATGAAGCATCTCAAGGTGAAGCCATAGGAGGAGCAGCTGAGGGCACTGGGTTTGTTCAGCTGGAGCAGAGGACACTGAGCTCAGGCCTCACCAGGGGTGGCAGCTCCTCCTGAGGGACAGCTCCAATCTCTGCTCTGTGAGCAGGGACAGCAGCCAGGGAATGGCTGGAGCTGGGCCAGGGCAGGCTCAGGCTGGAGAGCAGGGAAAGGTTCTTCCCCCAGAGGGTGCTGGGCACTGCCCAGGCTCCCCACGGAATGGGCACAGCCCCGAGGCTGCCAGAGCTCCAGGAGCATTTGGACAGCGCTGCCAGGGATGCCCAGGGTGGGATTGCTGGGGTGTCTGGGCAGGGCTGGAGCTGGACTGGATGGTCCTGGTAGGTCCCTTCCAGCTCAGGATATTCTGTGATTCTGTGATGCCATTACTTTGCTAAAACCCCTCTCTCACCCACACAGAATTGAGTAGGGGTGCTCTGGGGTGGCTGTTTCAGCCTCTTCACCTCTGCAACCTGACTTGATCCAACTTGTCCCTCAATATCTTCTGCCACTCGCCATGTAGGGCCCCATACAGCAGCTTTCCATTTTCAATGTATCCCTGCAATAAGGCAGGAACTGTCAGTGAAGAGAGGACATTTTCAGGTAGCTGATTACATGGGTGGGGCCTCCTCAGCACGTGTCACCTTCTCCTCCTCCTCTTCCGATGACAGTCTGAAACTTCCACCTTAGGGCCAGTTCCTGATGATTTCCAAGATCCCAGGGCGACTGGGGTTTCCTATCTGAGCCCGCTGTGTGATCAGACCAATCCACTTACTCCAGGTAACATCAGTGGCATGATGTATGGCAGGAACTTTCCCTTTGAACATGCAGCCCAGCACTGATAGCTGAGGTGCCAGAAGGAGCTTTGCTTCAGTGCCAATCATTTCTGAGTGTCCTCAGTGTTATCATGTCATAAACTGATATGCCACAGTGCACCACAGAACAATCCTGACCCCTCTCCCTGCTCTCAAAAGGAGCACTGTGATGGGCACAGAGAGGATACATGAAAATATAGACAGGGTGAGTTACCACACCCCCATGAACAGACCAAGCATCACTGTGGCCAGTTGCTCTGTACCTAATACAACAAAGGCTTAGATCAAATTTGTTTCCTACTTGCTCTGGCCAGATCTGTTGTTTTCTCAAGCCATCGGTGTCCCACACTGGGCACCAAAGAAGGCTGTTTTGGTTAGGATTGGTATTCTCAAATGCAGCATTCCTACTAAAACACTCCAAACCATGTGCTGTTTACTCACTGCCCTCTCCCATTTTCCCTCCCTCTTCCCTCTGCAGAGGAATGGAGCTGAGAATTGGAGGCACAAAAGGCAAAGATCACAGGCTGAGATAACAATTTACTGGAAACAGCAATGAGGTAAGAGAACCAACAACAACAGCAACAATATTAAAAACAAAAGTGCTCAAAAGAGAGAGTGATTCACGTGCCAAAATGCTCACCACAGATCCTGAGATAATGAACAAGGGTCAAAGGCTTCCCCCTGCCCCATGTTTTTTTGACCGGACACCACTTCCTTCTTCTCAGGAGCCCAAGAGAGTCCTTTGCTCCACCCCTGGCAATGACATGAGGTGGTATGGAACAGCAGGAGGGTCCTGGCTGAAACCAGGACAGTTTTCAACAAATTTCAGCTCTATGCCAGCTAGAGATTGAGAGATGGAAAGATGAGCAGAAACTGGAAGCAGAGGTCCCTGGTGAATGACTCCTGCAGCATCGCTTACAGAGTCACATCCATCCCTCCACGATGAGTGTTGGTCTGCATGGTCGGCTGGAGCTCTGCTCCACAGAAAAGCACTGAGGGAATGCAGGAACCACGTCCCTCTGAGCTCCCAAAGGTCCCAGTGACCTTGTCCCCTCTCCCTACCCGGAAAGAGGTTAAAAATGGTTAATTGCAGTCCATCTCTGTCACTGACAAGCTGGCAAGGAGGACAGTTCCCCCATTAGCATTCTGCCAGATGCCTTCAGGACAGTTTAATTTACATGTTTATTATTTTTATGATTTAGAAGATTAACAGAGAACTGCCTAAGATTCAGATGTGTCTGGAATGGGAGCTTCACACCCTGGTTTATTTGAAGATCTCTTTGTCAAATCATAAAATACTTTGAGTTGGAAGGGACCTTTAAAGGCCACTTGTACCACCCCCCTTTGCAATGAGCAGGGATATCTTTGGCTAGACCAGGTTACTCAGAGCCCATCTGACCTGGCCTTGGAGGTTTCGAGGGAAACTTTTGAAAGCTACAAACATGGAAAATAACAATCCAGGGGGAAGAAAATGGGTATGGCCAACTCATCCAGCACAGCCGTCTCAGCAGGTTCACAGGCCCTCCTGCCTTCTGGCCAGAGTGTTGCTGTCTGGAAAGTTTAAACATGATTTTTATGAGCAATTTGCACCCTATGGTCTGCTGCAGAGTGTTCTCAGTGCTCCCTGAATGCTGACAAGGGAAGGACAAGTCCAGCCACACATTTCTGCTCCTCTGACATGCCAACTTGACCTCAGGAGGAAGTGCAGAACATGTGTGGGTGTCATGGAATCATAAAATGGTTCGGTTTGGAAGGGACCTTCCAGCACCCTGCCATAGGCAGGGACACCTGCCCTTGGAGAAACCAGGCTGCTCCAAGCCCCATCCCACCTGGCCTTGGACACTTTCAGGGATCCAGGGGCAGCCACAGCTTCTCTGGGCCACCTCTGCCAGGGCTCAACCACTCTCCTAGTGAAGAATTTCCTCCTAATATAAAAAGTAAATCTCTCTTCTGTCTGTGTGAAGCCATTCCCCCTTGTACCACATGTAAGCAGTTATGAGGAAATATGTATGTAGAAACTGTAGAATATTCTATAATAAATAGAAATGTACAAAGTTTATGGGACTTTAGGGTTTTCTTCTCAAGCATCCTTTAATCTCATGGCCCTATGAATTGTTACAGTTCTGGCCTGGACTGTCCTGCGTTATTTGTGGGTCAGAGAGGAACCATTTAGGCAGTTGTGCATCACCTACTCACCATATCAGAGCTGTGGCTGTGTCCCAGCAACCAGAGGTAAAGGAGAAAATCCTCATCCCCTCCTGGACAGGCAAGCCTGCAAGAAGAGGGAGAATGTGCCATCTCCTGCCATGGGAAGCATCACAACCTAAACACACAGGGGATGAGCTAGAACGGCTTGGATCCAGAATGCAGAGGCTCCCCCAGCAACCCACGATGTGCCAGCAGATTTTCAGTGGTCTTCCTCACCCACAACATCAAGGAAGAGCATCTGGTCCTTCCTGTGGTTCCTGCTAGAAAACCCAGGTAAGAAGCAATATTTTGGGGATTTTTTCACAGGTGTCTATGTGCAGGTGCAGCTTATCCAGGGGTATTGGCAAATCATGAGCCCTTTGTTCAGGGCCTGCCCTCAGGCAGCTCTCTGGGAGCAGAAGCAGGAGTGTGGATGTATGTCCCCTTCTCCATGACATGTCACACAGCTGGGCTGCTCCCTTCCTCCTGCTCTTCCCTGCCCTGCACAAAGCCAGAGTGCTCCTGCTCTGGAAGTAAAACAAAGGAGAGAATGGAGCTCTTCATTCATCTGTGATGGCTGCAAGGTGAACAAAAGCCTTGGCTCAAACTTAGAAAGTTCTCAATGCCAAGAGGAGCTGAGCTCTTGGCACGGCAGAGGTTTTGGACCCAGCCATAACTGGAAAAAGTGAGTCAGAATAATGCCTCAAATGAAGGGGAGGAAGGGGCCACTTGGTAGCACATGGGTCAGGCTGAAGAACTGCCAGCTGCTCTTCCCTGGCCCTGCAGGGACTGTGTGATCAATGGCATTTGGCGTCTTTCATCTGCAGCCAGCTGGTGCTGATTCCAGCCAGGCTGAGCAGAGCTCCCCTCCACCAGCCCAGCAGATACATCTGCTAAGAGAAGTGGCTCACCAGGGTCTGCTAAAGAAAATCCATTCTGCACTGAAGCCCAGAGAGCCCACAAGGAGCTGGTCTTAGGCAGACAAGCTCAGGGAAGAGTTAAAGCACAGCATCAGGCTTTCAGCAGAGAGAAAAAGTTGCTCTCCTGTCTTTCTTTTCTTTTTTTTCCCCTCACTCTTAAAAAAATGCCTCATTTTCACTTCAGTGAAGCTGAAGAGGCAGGAAAGAATACAAAGGCTCTTTGCAAAGCCCGGCTTCTTTCTTCTGTGACATCTGTGCTGAAGTATCTGTGATGGTAACAGCCTCTGCTTTCTCTTCTCAGGACTCAGCTTCATCAAATATTCCCTCTCTTGAGGCTGTGTGATGGTGGGATTCCCTCTCCCAGCTCCATTGCTTTTCCAGTCACACTCTGAGCTGCTTACAGAGCTGAGGCAGAGAAAAAGGAAAACCTATTCTGTTTGCTGCTCCCAGTGAGAAGAAAGAGCTGTGGTCCCCCTCAGCCTCCCCAGCCCCAAGGAAGCTCCTCCATGGGCCAGCCAGACACAGGGCAGTCGGTGACAGCACTGCCTCCCCCCCAGACACACTTGTCAAATCACTCTTTTCCAGGCATATTTTATCCGCTTTGGATTGCTCTAATCTAAATAATTAATCAGCACTGAATCCTCTCTTCACTTGACAGGAGTGGTGGGAGCTGGTTGTGCTCCCTGTGCAGCACCTGTCCCTGCCAGCCCTGACACAGGCACAGCATTGCCACAGCCACTGTCCCCTCTGTCCCATCTGTCCCCTCAGGGTCCCCCCAGGCCCAGCTGGTCCCAGGACCCCAGCAGATCACTGTGCCTCATTTGTGGGTTTATCCCAGGGAGCATGGGCTGGCAAAGGTGAGGGCTCCCCAGCTTTCCCCACCATCCCCCAGGACCCCCTACGCTACACCTGATCAGCAGCTCTGCTCCAGCACAGTGACATCTGCTTGTATGGCAGCTGACAATGACGTGCTGGTCAGCTCAGAGGGGAGCCATGTCCCCTCCTGCTGTCCCCTCAGCCTCTGCAGGCAGCCACAGACCCTGTGCAATTTCCCGGCACAGCTCATGCCTCTGTCCCTACTGTCAGCCATCCCCCAAGGAGAACCCGAAGACAGCCAGCCTGCCGGACACAAGTGGGCACAGGGCCATTCTGCTCCTGTCCTGCATCCCCTTCCCCTCTGTGGGGCCAGGAGCTCATCCCCCTGGCCAGTGTGCCTTGGGCCTGGGGATGTGAAGGGAAGGTGTCTGTCCCATAGCGACCATCTCTCTAACAGAGGGGATTCAGCGCAAGAGCAGGGATGTGTCATGCCCCTGGCACAGGGAGGTGCCAAGGGACCAGGGAACATCCCAGCATCCTTGTTCAGAATGGGGAAGCAGCCCCAGGGTATCCCCAGGTCCTGCAGGCAGCAGAGGCCACAGCAGCAAGGGCATGAGGTGACCTCAACAGCATCTGCTGGGCCTGCAGCAGTGCAGGCCACAATGTCCTCCAGCTGCCCAGGACACGTGTGCACACACAGGTACCACCCTGTGAGCCACTGGCTCTGCTCAGGAGTGCAGGAGCTCCCTGACCATTGCTCTGGCAGCTGTTGAGTCCCAGCGTGGGCTCTGAGTGCACCCTGTGCAGCTCCTGCCCCAGGGAGATGCTCTCGCCCAGGTATGGCAGAGCAAGCACCAGGCCTGGCCCAGCCCTGGGGGCTGAGCAGTGCACGCAGCACGCAACTGGTGATGATGGGCAGGCTGCTGCTGCTGGGGGTCTCTTAATCCCTCCTTTCCCCCTCTGGCCCATCACTACTCTGGGAAATCTTCTCTCAGCACTCTCATGCTGACCCCAAATGCTCCAGGAGATTGCACTCCTGCTGGTTTTCTTCCAGAAATACCATTTTCATAATAAAAGTGCTACTGTTTTCACCTCTCCCTGGTGCAGACACACTTTGTTCTCTTTCATGTTGTAATTCTCAAGTTCCTCTCCAGTACTTCCACTGTACAAATTTACTTAGAACAGCACATTTCACCTGCTCCCACAGATCCACACAAGTGCAGTTTCCCTCTCCAGACAGTGGAGAAGGACATCCCATGAACCACTGGCCAGGCTTCCCACGCTCCAGCAGACCTGGAGCATTGCTCCTGCTCCCCAGGCAAGGAGAAGACAAGACTGGAGCATCCTGCCCCAGGACATCCTGCATGTGTGTCCGGACACCAACTGCTCCAAGCAGAGAGAACAAGGGATGGGCCACAGAAATGACAGATGGCTCAGGGGCCATGTGAAGATGTGAAGCGCAGAGGATCCTCACTCAGGTGATGGCAGAAGGGACCCATTGGGGGTCAGCATGTCAGTCCTGCATCTGTAACTCCCCCCCGGCACCTCAGCAGCTCCAGGTGCTGCATTATCCCCACGGAAGTACCAGCCGGAGCCACAGAAAACATGGATGTTATCCAGGCTCGCTGGCCCAGCACCTGCATTCCTGCCTGTGACCACACATGCTGGAAGGGCTGGAGTGGCCCTGGCACAGCATGGACAGGGAGGCTTTCAGGGTCACACCCAGATGGGAAAAATGGTGGAAACAGGAGCTTTTGAAACTGCACACCTGCTCCCTTATTCACCAGTTCTGCCTGATTTTGAACTGCATAAAGGTTAGAAAGCTATTTAAGAAAACAAACAAAGGAAAAGCTAAACAAAATAAATATTTTTTTCCTAGGACAAATACCTTGACTTTTAGCTGATGTGAAAAAAAATATTTGGATTTGCGCTCACAGCTTTCCTTTAGGCTCAGTGGGTGTCCTCTGGGTGAGGGCAGTTAGCCCCAGGATGACTGGGGAAGGAGCAAGAAGGGTTTCTTCTGAAGATTTCATCCCACAAAAACAGCAGGGATGAACCCAGTGTCCCCCAGTCCGTGGTGAACCCCAGGAAGATTCCCACACCAGGCAGCAACAGCTCTGCCATCCAGGTGGCACAGAAAGATGCCCAGCTGGGTGGGAAAAGTTGCTGCAAAGGGTGCAGCAGCTGAAAAGGTATTTCAGGTGTCCTCCAAGAGTAGGAGCCCACACCCTAGGAAGCAAATGCAAGAATCAGGGAGCCCCAGCCACGTGCTCAAAAGAAACAGAAGCTTGGAGTGCTCCACTCTGGTTCATCTGTACCCCAAGCCGTGTCCTCCTGCAATTACCTAATGCAACAACATCACAAGTTATTTACATATTTATGGAGTATTTACCCCAAACCTCATAATACTACAAAAAACTTGATCATACAGCTGGTAATTTAAATGAAAATTTGTTATTCATACATTTTCATTGTAATGTCACATGCCACAAAATATTACAGGTTCATGAGGCAGCCAGGGCTCTGCTAATAATTAGAATACATTACCACTTTGATGAGGCATTTACACAAAACTGCAGAACCATCTTAGAGCTGCTGAGATGTTCCCAGCACCCCAATTAGAAAATGTCAGAGGCTTTTATTTACTCTACTGATTGTGCAGCATAAATCCCACCTGTTGCCTACTTCCAGACACTTGTCACACAGCAGGACGTAGGTGTTGTCATCTCCTGGTCCCACTCAAAAGCCTCGGGGTGCAGAGGCTTTGGGCTCAGCACGGCCAGTGCCTCTGTGGCACCAGGTGTGAAAAATCTCAGTGCCAGGGGCAGCTGTAGGGACGACAGCCATGGAAGAACCTGTGAGGGATCTTTCTTTGGGAGGAGCAGAGGGTCTGGGTATGCCTGCAGACCCAGAGTAGGAGCTCTACAGGGCAGAGATGGCCATGGGGAGGGATGGGCAGTGGAGAGCAGTACCCACAGGGTTAGTCAGGGCCACACCTGCCCTCTCACCTCAGGTCCCTCCTGCATAGCCCTACTGCCCCCTCCATCCCATTTCCCAGCCCCACAACCTCTGCTCCAGGTACTCAACTCCCTCCTACCTCACCTTCTACAGCCCAGCCCACCCTGCTGGTCCCGTCACATAAATCCTTCACCAGCCATTCCACTTCCTGATCCACAGTCAGTCCCCTCAGCCCTTGGTCACTCCAGCTCATCAGGCCCCATGGTCCCACCAGCAGAGAGCCATGGTTGCTCTGCTCCCCTAGGTGAACTCCACCTTAGATACCAGCAAGGGCATCAGGGATAGCCTTCACCCTGCTCCCAGCTGCTTCAGTGCCCTCTGGGACTTGTCTGAGGGCCTGTGTGAAAAGTGGGGGCCCAGGAAGAAGGATGCAATTCTGCCTGAGCCCCTCAGTGCTGCCAGGGGATGCAGTGGGACTTTCCCTAGAGAGCTGAGGGGTTTAGGACACCCCAAGACACATCAGTTCTTTGCTGACCAAGCACAACTAACCCAGCACAGTGAAGGCATACAGCCCTCACTGCCAGGCAAACAGGCCTGGCACATCTGTTACATTTGGGGGTGTTGGTAGAAGAGGAAATATACCTTCCATTCACCTGTTCACTTATCCCATGAGCCGAGGGAAGCTCTGTCTCTGCACAGGCTGCTCACTGAATGCAGCTTTTGCATCAGCGGAGTCATCCACCTTCTGCAGCCCAGCCCCAGATCCTCCCAGAAAGGCAGGTGGCCAGCCAGCAGTGGCACCATGCAGGGAACTGAGACCTTCAGGGAGAAATAGATGGAAGTGTTGTCACACCTCGAAGGAGCAATTACCTTGGCAAGCAGGGCAGCAATGAGCTGTGAAGTTATGACAAATGCCCCACAGCACCCTCCAACAAATAACCAGGAGGTGAGAACACCACAGGGAAGTCCCAGATGAACAGGGAAACCTGCCCTTGTTGTAGAATATGGGGTTCTAATTAAGGCTTTTGCTCCCCAGCAGGCCCCGAGAGAAAGGCCCCGCTGCAGGCCGGACGCTGGCGGGCGGCTGAAGTGTGAGGGGCAGCTGAGGGACAGCTGGCAGTGAGAGTGTGATTGGCTGGAGGAACGCGTGGGCAGCCTGTGAGCAGGGATCTGATTGGATGAGAGGATGCGTGGACAGCAGCGCCGCAGCTGTGCCAGCCAATGGGAGCCCTCGTTCTATTAAGCTCTGCCGGGTTTCAGTTTGGTGTCTGTTGGCACTGAGGCCATAAAGAGGGGCGAGCTCTGCAAATAAACACGGCAGCTGCTTGGGACATACAAGGGGCTCTGTCGGCTTTGTTCCCCATTGCTGCAAACCCTTGTCTCTGGAATCTTTCATGCCACTGGGCTCATTATGGTGTTGGCCATGGGAAGCCAAGGCAGGGCCCTCAGGAGCAGCGCATCTCTGCTGGCAGCACACGCCCCGTGCCAGGCCCACACTCACAAACACCTGGAGGCCCGGGCATAAGAGAGATGGGATGCATAGGAAAAGGGATGAACTGCAAGTAATTAAATTAGGGACGAGATAGCCAACCAGGGCAGGACAGAGCTAAGGGACCACAGAATTGTGGAATCCCAGAATGGTCAGGGTTGGAAGGGATCTTAAAGTTCATCCAATCCCAGCTCCTGCCATGGGCAGGGACACCTCCCACTGTCCCAGGCTGCTCCAAGCCCCAATGTCCAGCCTGGCCTTGGGCACTGCCAGGGATCCAGGGGCAGCCACAGCTGCTCTGGGCACCCTGTGCCAGGGCCTGCCCACCCTCCCAGGGAACAATTCCTTCCCAATATCCCATCCAGCCCTGCCCTCTGGCACTGGGAAGCCATTCCCTTTTGCCCTGTCAAGGATGTCCAAGGCAGCAAAGCCAAGATGTCCCCCAGCTGGTCTCAACTTAGCTGGTGGCTTCACATCGCTGTAAGTGACATCTGCAGGTGTTATTACCTGCTGGCAGCAGGAACAGTCTGCCAGGAGTGGTGGGAAGGAGAAGGGGCTTCCTCAGGCTGTGCAGAAATGGGCTGAGAGCCTAAGATGCACCTGTGGCTGCTGTGACATTTGGTGGTGAGCAGCACACCCTGTGCAGCTGCACTCGAAGGGAAGGGGTGGTGCTGGAAGGGACTGGGGTGACAGGTGAGGACACAGGAAAGCACAGTTTTTGGGAGCCCTGGCAGCAGCAGCAGGGTGCTCCCCATCCACCAGTGCCAGCATGTGGAATGGTCCTTGTGCCCCTGGCCCTGCATGGCCATCCTTGGCCCAGACTTCAAGCCCAGCAGAGTTTGGGGACAGTGCTAAGGGTCCAGCACCCCTTTGTTCCTCCCTTGGCAGAAGAGGGGTGATGCAGCAGCTTCTGGCAGGTTGAATGACCCCTCAGCCCCGGGAGAGCACTGGGAGTCAGAGCCACAGTCAGAGAAGGTGACAGCCACCGGCTGTGACCCCAGGGGGCATCAGTGACTGTGGGCAGGACAGGGCTGACGAGGGCTCAGACAGGCTGGACCCACTGCCTGCCTGAATCGTGGGGGGTTGGGCTAAAAATAAACCTTGCTGGAAACATCTGGAGGGAGATGTGGGCTCGGCTCTGTCACACAGTGAAACTCTGCCATGGCTAGGGCAGGGACAAGGCTCTTCAAGGGGTGCAGCTGCAGACCTGCCCCAGCACACCCAGCTCACCTTTGGGCTCTCCAGCTCTCTGTGCTCCCCTGCAGCCACCCAGGGCTCAGCTCTGCTCCCGTCCCTCCTCCTGGCTGAAGCTCTACCTCCTGCTGCCTTTGTGCCATAGTCTGAAAGCAGACCATGGAGCGTTGTCACTTGGAGTTGTGCCTTCTGCAGAATTTGTTACCCGGGTCTTTAATTGCACATTGTGAAAGTACACACAGAACAAATCATACCACAAGAAATTTTGGGTCAGAAAGAAACAATTGCAAGGCTAGCCTCTTAAAAGCAAGATGCCTCTCAAACATGGGAGTAGCACTGTAGCAAGGGAAAAAAACTTTCCCAGTCATTAAGGTGTAGAAGAGCCCATCTTTAGGAAGAGAGAAGCACTTTATTTTGGATCAAAAAGGATGACCCCAGGGATCCTTACCAGAAGCTGTAAACTATATCATAAAAGTGAAATAACTTTTACCCAGGCTCACAAAAAAAGAAAAAGCCTTCCTTTCAAGAATATTCTGTGCATCTTAAAAATGACTCTTATTAAAATGAATCAATTTCATAAGCATGCTAACATCTTTATTCCTCAAATGTTAAATAGAACATTTAGAACTGGAGAATGTATCTCTGAACACCTTCCTTACATCTGAATTCATGATTCTGCATAAAGGTCAAAGCTTTTCTGGGTGCTTTTTCCTTGATAAGCTCCTTCAGAGATGTTTATTTACAAATGATCTGCTTCCACATGTAAGCCTAATATAATAACTCGTGTTGCTTTTGTTCTGAGTGTGGGAGATGGAGGAGTACAAGTGTAGCAAGGCCATTTGATGTCATAATTGGATCTCAAAGCGGACTCTGTCTGAGTACAGAATGGAGCAGAAGTGGGCCCAGCCCTGATCTAAGCAGAGCTGTGGGTGCCTCACCTGGCACACAGACCTGTGGTACCTGGGCTGCCTCCTTTGGGTGGCAAAAGCCCCTCCGCCAGCTGTGACCTTCCCCTGCTGGTCACAGGTGCTCTCAAGGGGGACAGTGATACTGCCCAGTACAAAGACAGCAGGACAGGGCTTGCTCCCAAGGAGTTACATAAAAAAGACAATCACAGAATCAACTGGATTGGCAAAGACCATTGAGATTACGGAGTCCAACCTGTGTCAACCAGAGCATGGCACTGAGTGCCACATCCAGTCCTTCCTTAAACATCTGGAGGGACAGTGACTCCACCATGTCCCTGAGCAGCCCCTTCCAATGCCTGCCCAGCCTTTCTGTGAAGAACTTCTTCCTAATGCCCAAACGATGTCTGCAATGAGTGGTGATCATTCTGATTCTAAACCCTCTCTAAAATTTCAGTTTCTCAAAAACAGTAGTTAGGCTGAAAAGTCATAGAACAGAGATTTGTTCATGGGTAAAGCAAAGTGTCAACTCCTTTAAATTCCTGATGATCTCAAGGGACATTTGAGAGAGTGGACCAAAGCAGAGGTGAACACTGCAGATGCTCTGGGACTCTCCCACAACAGCAGCAGAAGCCACTGGGGTGATGTTGCACACACACAAAGGTGCTCTGCAGCCATGAGCAGGTCAAAGCATCCAGCCAGCTAAAGGATGACAGAAATCACAGTTTCCTTTGAGCTCACATAGTTAAATTTTTTTGGGTAAGCAGTGGCCAGACAGCTAAAGCAGAGAGTGGTGAACAGAGAGGAGTAATGACATTGCTGGGTTTCAGTGCCACACACCACATTATTTCCTCAGCACTGAGAGCAATAGGTGGCTGTCAGTATTCTGGCAGGGAATCAGAGTTAATGTGTTCTCATAATGAATTTAATGGGATAATGAAATGCTGTTGTAATTGAAGGTATTAACATCTTCTGTTAAATACCAACTTGCTTAGACCATGTGTTCCTTGAGAAAAGACATGAACTAATCTTGGTAAACACAGAGAAATAGTGGGATTTAATTCAGGTTTAGGACTCTCTGTATGCAGACATTTGGTGGGTTTCAATACTACTCCTTTGAGTGACTTATTTTAAATAACTGATTTAAATGCTTTCTTTGGTTGCATTGGATTTAACTGAGATTAATCAGCTTTACATATGCAGATACTATTTAGATTATGTGAGATATATAAAGAGGATTCTCCAGCCTTTGAATTTGGCTATTGTGCCTATCTCTAAGCTCCTTTACTTGTCTAAAGTGGGTAAGGAGAAGCTCACCAAAAACTCAGGAAAGGATGTGCTTTGTCCCTGGCTGGCAGAGGACAGAGACCCTCCAGGTACACATGCTCTTGTCTCACACATCTCAGTTATCAGCTCCTAGCAGAGCTAATACAGCCACTGTTTACCATTCCTGTTCTGCCTCCTTTCCTCAATAATTAAAAAGTCATGTTCATCATCTGTGATTGTACTACCTGCCTCAGCTGTGGTGGATAACAGACCAACTCTTGGCATCAGCAGGTATGGAGGAACACACAGGCTCTGGGCATTCAAGTGCCCCTTGGCTAAATTTCAGCATGTTTTTAAAAGACAATTATTGCCAGCCAGTCAGGAGATCCCCACAAGAGCTGGGCTGAGGGCAGTGGCCCCAAGAGCATCCACCTGTGAGATGGAGGGGAAGCCATCGGGGTGTGACTGCACCCATCACATCTGCAGCCACACAGAGCTTTAGAGTGTGCGAGTGGTGCTGTGTGAGGATTTCCAGCAGTGCTGCAGGGTAGTACCTTTCTGTGTGCTTCACCTGCACCCCTCAGAGGCGTTGAGGAGGTCCATGACCTGTAGGTACAGCCCAGACCTCAGCAGCAGCATGAGGAGAGCAGGAGATGCAGGAGTTCTTCCAGCAGCAGATTCAGTTTGAATATTGGCTTTGATGCCTGGGTCAGAAGGGACAGTTATTGATGTGCCTGGAAAAAGAAAATAAAAATGTATTTTGGTAACAGAATATTAAAATCCAGATATCACAGGAAGATGCTGGGTCCTTATGGGGAGTTTGCAGCAGAGAGGTCAAAGCAGGCTCCCAGGGCAGCATCTCCTCCATGCCCACAGCTGGAGCCCAGGAGGAGAGAGGAGGGTTCCTCATGTCAGCATGGGTATTGTTCCTTTGGTCTCCCTTGGCCCCTTCCTGCTCAACCACTCCCCTGAGGAGCTGCTACAGGAGCCCAGGGATGAAGGAGCTGCCTGCACCTCATTTGTTTGGGTGGCAGGCACACGGGCCATTCTCTAGAGCCCAGGACTGGTCTGTTCCCCACTCTCCAGTTCAACATCACGTTCCAAATTGCAGTATTCCTGTAGGTCTCTGCTTAAATAAATTTTTTTTAAATAGTTGGAAGAATAGAGAGGTGCAGAAAAAAACTACAAAGTTGATTTAAGGGGCAGGAAGAACACCTTCCATGCAGAGATTTGAAGGCTTCAAGCTGGTTAGCTTTTAAAAAAGAAGACTGAGAGGTGACTTCATCATTGCATCTAAACTCCTTCAGGGGGAGAAAATATCTTGCAATAAAGACTCTGTGACTGCAATGCAAAAGGCAGAACAAGAGCTGGGAGCTGAAACCAGCAACATTTGAATTATAAATTAGACACTTTTTTGGAAGGAAAACATTTATCCACCACTGAAAGTAGCCTGAAGAGATCTTCCTGCAAGATATGTTTCACTTAAACCCAAGTCACTGGATGCACTGCATGATGAACCCAGTGAAATGTAATGGCCTGTGATTTACAGGAAATCAAGTGTGATGATCTAATACATCTCTCTGGCTTTAGCCTCTGTGAATCTATTAAATAAAATCATCACACAAGCCGTAAGCCAGCAACAAATACCTTCTCCTTGCCACACACCTGAAAATGAGGAGATGGCCAGAGCTCTCCTGGAGGCACATCCCACTCTGGAGAGAGACAGACAGATCCCTGCAATGTTCAGAGGGGAGACTGAGGGAAAAACTCTTTTTTACCTTGTGTCAGCTTAGTGCAGGTTGAGACGGATGAATAAATGGCTGAGATCAAAGACACAGAGCAGCTGTGGCTGCCCCTGGATCCCTGGCAGTGTCCAAGGCCAGGTTGGATAGGGCTTGGAGCAGCCCAGGACAGTGGAAGGTGTCCCTGCCCATGGTCCCTTCCAACCCACACCAGTCTGGATCCTGTGATACTCAGGCTTTGGAGGTTTCACAGCCCCTGGTGTAGGGCAAGGCACCGATGAGCCGGGCATGGGCAGCAGCTCAGCAGTGCCACAGCCTCACTCAGGAGCCTTCCTATGGGCAGAGACAGTGCAGGGACTCTGAGAAGGCACCAAGTGATGCTGTCAGCTCAGGGCTGACCCTTTTTAGAGGTGGAGACTGTGGGGACAGCTGAGCTCAAATGGGGGTGCACAGCCCCAGCTCCCAGGTGGAGTAAAGGGCAGGATCGCCGCGTTTTCACCAACACAACCCACAGCAGTGGCACAGGGTCTCCTGCTAACTCCAGGGCAGGTCCAGAGCCTGGCAAAGACTGAATTCCACCTCCCCTCTCCTCTCTGCACCCCACTTGGAGCATTGAAGAAGACAAGCTAAGCCAGCAAGCCCTTCCCTGGGTGGGTGGCAGAGGATGTCCCTGTTATCCCGTCCTCTGGAAGACACGGGTGTGCTTAGTATTCACAGCACAGCCCAATTATTTATAACAGTTATTTTTCATTTTGAGTTTCAAGGTATAATAAGGTGGTTGTAAAACTGATTTAGGGATAGAAAAGTTTGATTATAAAGGGAAATTATTTGAAGGTTTCAATGGAAGGAATAAGTTGTATGAAATAATGGTGCTGTTGGAGGGAAAAAATGCACTGAATCAAAAGCCTTTTAACTGTTCCCTTGCCCCAAGCATGACCATCCCACCAGCCCTCATGTTCCAATAGGAGGGCTTAGGTTTCCCAGGGAAAAAAACTCATCTTCCCACTGTCTCTGAGCCTATCACAGAGCAGGGAGGGCAGGAGGAAATATTCCGAGCAAAGGGAAACCTGCACAGCAGGATCTGGAGTGCAGGTTAGCGTGAGGGGAAGGACAACTGTAGGAGCTTTATGATACAACACTTCACCTCAGAAATTGATATAAAAGTGATGGAGTGGTAGTAGGCAGAGGAACATACAGAGGGCTCAGCCTCCCTACAAACAGGATGGGAAGGAAGGGACTGGGTTGAAAGAAAGAAAATCCCTGATTTTTCACTCTGGTGGGACCTGGTTTTCTCACACGTTGGTAACAGCACCTCTTGAAGAGCAGATGAGGCTAAAAAGCCACTCCCACCCCTCCTGACAGTGAGGGCCCTCTGCTCACACACAGCTTGGAGCTCCGTGCTGCTCCCTGCCCACCTCCCAGCCTGCAGTCCCCCGGACCTCATTCCAGCTGCACCAGTGCTGCAGCAAGGTACTTGGAAAGGGACAGACCAAATGTGGTTTACTCCATAAAACAAATTTAAATATTTATCATTAAATAAACTTCCATTTTAGCAGAAAAATTGTTTGCTTGCACTGTGGGAGGAATTAACATGCTGTTTTGCAGTGGCTTTATCGTTCCTGACATGGACAAAGTCCTGGATAGAGGAGACCTCTGCCCTGCTGCTGGGAGAAGCTCTGCAGTACCCAAAGCCTTCACCTGGAAGCACATTCATAAAATCATGGAATCATGGAATGTTTTGTGTTGGAAGGCACCTTAAAGCTCATCTCATTCCACCCCAGGCACAGGCAGGGACACCTTCCACTAGAGCAGGCTGTCCATGTCCATCAGACATTCATCCTGCAAGGCTACAAGTGGGATTGTGTAGCTGTATCCCTGCCTTCCCAGTGTGTGGAGAGGCAGAACCTGTGTGAATGCACCCAACAATGCCCAGGGGTTCTGTGGGGCCGGTGATGAACATGAGGATGCACCACTGCTCAGGATCCCCTGAGCCAAGCAGCCTCTCCTTAGTCAGGGCATTTGCCAAGCTGCTTGGTTCAGCTCTGCTCCTGAGAACTCCAGTTTATCCTGCTTCTCTACCCTCTGCTCTGTGCAGGGCACCCAGGGTCAGATCTGGCCCTCAGGCAGGGTGTTATCTCAGCAGTCTGGGCTCTGGCTGCAGCTGCAGGCACAGCCTTCCTGGGTGCCAGGATGACATTGAGCAGCAACAAGAGCCAGGGGGATGGGAGGCTCCAGCAGTGCAGGAGGAGCCAGGGAGCACGAAGCTGTGCCAGGGGTAGGAAAATTTCTTCCCCCCGAGGGTGCTGGGCACTGCCCAGGCTCCCCAGGGAATGGGCACGGCCCCGAGGCTGCCAGAGCTCCAGGAGCGTTTGGACAGCGCTGCCAGGGATGCCCAGGGTGGGGTTGTTGGGCTGTCTGGGCAGGGCCAGAGCTGGGCTGGGTGATCCTGGTGGGTCCCTTCCCACTCAGGATATTCCATGATTCCATGAGCAAGACAGTGAGCAGGACTGAGAGGTTCCAGTCCATCTAGAGCCACCTGCTCCACCAAAGCACTCTGGGAACAAGCTCCAGAGAGTGGGGCAGGAGCAGGCACAGGGCTGGAATACAGACAGGGAAACACCACTTCCAGCAGTGCTCCAGCTCTTTGGAATGCAGATAACCACAGCCAGCAACTTCCCACTGGGAAAGGAGACAGAGGATTCATCAAAGAATAGAAGTCAGCAGGACTGTTATTGGACAGAGATGATAAAATTGCTAATAATGAGGCAGGGAAGACACAAGCAGAAATATTTATGTGCTGTGTGGAGGGGAGCCTAGGATGTGCTAGCTCTCCACAAGAGCCAGGGAGAGTTTCCCTCACTGCTGCAGATGGTTAAACATAGCCTCTCACTGGGAAATACTTCCAAACTAATCACAGCAGACAAGGTACCCCAGAACCCCACGAGCTAGCAAGGAGATATCTGGCCTTTATTAATGCTGACTCCATCAGGGACAACAGGGAGCTGAAGGAAATGGGGAGAACACTGACGTTTTACTTTGCTGCGCCCCATGAATAAAGTAGGTCTCTCATCTGAAATCAGTCACAGAAAATAACAGGAAAACCAACACAAGTTTCAGCTGATAAAGAATTAAATTGTAGAATTAACACCAGCCAGTGTATTCGCAGGCAGATAACTTGTTCCTGGAGGGATGCATGGGAAAGGATCGGAGCCGTGCCATTGCTTTGGGATAAAATTGAGGAGCAGCACCAGGAACCAGCACAAGGACTCTTTGCTTTTAGGAAAACAGTGGAGTGAGCCTTGGCTCAGTGAGATCTGACGTGCCCAGCACCAGCAGCTCTGGGGGTGCTCCACAGAAACCCACTGGAGCAGCTTCTCACCCTGCCTGTGCTGGGGTCATCCGAGGGGAAGCACTGGCTAAGGCTGGACAAACAAACGTTTAAGATGGTTCTTCATAGTAGAGAGAAATTAGGGATATGATAAATTCACTTTTTAAAACAATCAGATCTCCAATTTCCACTATTAGACTGGATGGGGGAAATGAGGACATGGGATAATGTGACAGACTGGCCATTTTGGGGAAATGAACACATTTATTTCAACTGTGCTGACAGGCAAAATTCACCTTAAATTACATAACACAGCAATTTGTCTTCATCATCCATTACCTGGGAGTGTGTAAGTGAAAAACTGTCACCAGAGAAGCAGCCTACACTTGTCTAAAGGTTCAGGGAACTTGGCAGGTTGGTGCTGCAGGAACATGGTGTGGGAGGCTGCCCAGTGGCACAGCATGGTGCTGCTCTGGGAAAAGCCCCTGCAGAAGGCGGGCAGCCCCCTGCTCTCCTCCTGCTCCCACCACCTCTGCTAGGCCATCTCCCACACCTGCTGGATCCAGGGCATCCTTGTCTGAGCATCAGCTTTGCAGGATCTACAGCTCTGGTGGAGCCAGCCAGCCCCTGTCCCTGTGGTGACAGGCTCAGGTGAGCCACCATCACCGGGCACTGGTGACATCAGGCACTTCTCCAAATAGTCACTGTATTCAGAAATTCAGGAAGGTTTTCTTCCACGGGGTGAGTCCCATCTGGCAGCATCTGAACTCTCCTTTTTTCCTCCAGTGACCAAATTCTCCCATCATGGAGATCTTTTTACTTGGAAATTGTAACTGTTTTGTCGAGAGTTACAGCTGGGCCTTTCCCTACATCATTTCTCACTCCCTCTCTCCCTGTGCTTCCTTCTTCTCAGATCTCAGTCGCAGCCCTGTCTTTTATCAGAAACTCAGCAAGCCCCCAAAATTGCAAGATTGACTCTTCTCTCTAGATCAATCACCAGTAATCCTATGATTCTGCCTTCTTTGTGTGCCCTCCGCTTAAAAGCATCTCACTCGTGGGGTTTATTTTCTACATGGGCTGTGCACCCTCCAATTTTCTTTGCCACAGCTGGGTACACTTAGCCTCTTCTGCTTGACTTGTCTGAAAAATGTGAAACTCTTCAGGAGCTCCAGAGCAAGCAATTCTCAAGAAAAACTGCCTTCAAACTTTCCTTTTTTTCCTGGCAGCTGTTTCTTGAGGCAGAATGAGCAGGGAAGAGTGTCTAAGCATGCTCTGGCTTAAATTTGTTCATAGGTTCAGCTCTTGGGATGCTCTTAATAGTACATAATTTCTGGGTTTGCTCCTGATACAACAGGAAATGAAAGATGATAAGAGCAAAAAAATTTGGAAGTTCATAAAAGGTTTGAGCCTGAAGTCCAGCAAAGGTTAAAAGCTACTTGGTGTTGGAGAAACCTCCTTATAATCTGCAAAGCAGAGCCCTGGAATAGGTGGTCAGAGAAATCCTCCTAACCAGGGATTTGTTAATGGTCTGTTAGGTGAGCATCCATCAATGTGATGCACTTTGGAGGGGAAATGGACTGATAGGCTCATTTATTCTTCATCCTGGTCTTCTGTATTCCATTTCATCTGGCAACAGAAGCTTATAGGATCCCTGTCAGAAGTGTGTACTCAAAGCAGGGGAGGCAGGGAGGTTCCTCAGCTTTGTACCAATTTTTGCTGAACAAGTTGGAGAACCAAGAGCACTGAAGCAAGTCCAAGATACATAATTTCCATGTCCTGTCCTTTCCATGTTCCATTTGAGTGATGGAGATGCAGGTTGGTGACATCACTTTATGTGAGCTAAAACTGGTCCTGGGAGGCTGAGTTTGTTGCAGGGATCAGGAGGGATATTCACAGATTCATGGAATGGTTTGGCTGGGAGGGACCTTAAAGCTCATCTCACTCCATCTCCCTGCCATGGCCAGGGACACCTCCCACTGTCCCAGGCTGCTCCCAGCCCCAATGTCCAGCCTGGCCTTGGGCACTGCCAGGGATCCAGGGGCAGCCACAGCTGCTCTGGGCACCCTGTGCCAGGGCCTGCCCACCCTCCCAGGGAACAATTCCCTCTCAATATCCCATCCAGCCCTGCCCTCTGGCACTGGGAAGCCATTCCCTGTGTCCTGTCCCTCCATCCCTTGTCCCCAGTTCCTCTCCAGCTCTCCTGGAGCCCCTTTAGGCCCTGGAAGGGGCTCTGAGCTCTCCCTGGAGCCTTCTCCTCTCCAGGTGAGCACCCCCAGCTCTCCCAGCCTGGCTCCAGAGCAGAGGGGCTCCAGCCCTGGAAGCAGCTCCGTGGCCTCCTCTGGACTCCTCCAGCAGTGAATGAACACAGTGGTTGCTCCCTGCTCTGGGAGCTGCCTGAGCAGTCCAGTACTCACAGTCTGTATCCTGGTCCCAAATAGCATCTCCCCCTGTACCTGAAATTTGCAGACACCATTTCACTCTCACGTTTTATTTTATATATGAAGTAATTACTGAATTCATCCTCAGAATCTTCCATAATCTAAACTTTCATTGCAAATAAAAGTTCATAGCACTGATGTTTGCTGGAGGAACCTGCAGATGTGAATCAGAGGCAGAAATCTCTTCCTCACACCTGAAGGCAGCCTGCAATAACAGCTGCAAAAAAACCCTCAACTGCCTGTTAAAGGGACAAGGCAATAATTTTGAAATCAAATAACATTAATCATTTCCCAGGCATTTTATCGATCACAAATACTCAGACTGTGCTATCTCAGAGCACACAGGGACAAACACAGATCACTAAAACATCAAGGGCCTCCTTGTTGCCTTGTGCTCCCAAAGGAAAATTCTGTGATGCTTCCTGCAAAGTACAAAAAAACCCCTTTTCACTAAGTTGCCTTCCTGCTTCTTTTAATACATTGCAGCAAATATCCCCAAAGTCTCTGCCTTTAATAGCCCTCATTCCCAGAGTCTGTAAATGATATTGTCTTTGCTCTTTTGGAGACTTTGGAGAATTTTCCTTCTTGCATAACTTTTAATTGCAATAACTTCATTTGCACACATAAAACTGGTGTTTCCACCATTCTGAGATTATTCTAATTGGACAAGCAGACATTTTACCTTAACTTTGGAAATTCAGCTTCACTGCAGCCCCACTAGAGAACTAATAAAACATTATTCCAAAGTTCACAGCACCCAACTTCCCATGGCCAGGGAATTAGAGACATCCTGATATGTTTGAAATTAAATGCAGACACCTATTGGAGCATAATGCTTTCAGGTGCCAGCAGTAAATACTCTTTCATCATGCTGGTTGTGAAGCCATACCTGCTAGAAAAGCAAAATCAAAGAATAAATAGAAAGAAAGTGGCTCATTGCCTGCATCAGATTAACCAGTGACCTACTTGAGGAAAGCCAGGCCAAACAGGATGTACTGTTTTGCCAAAATGCATTGATAGAACTTCTACAAAATCACTTCAGTTCCCCCTGGACCATGATTCAAGATCTGTTCTTGGCTCCTTCCCTCTCCAAGCTGGATTTGTTTAATGAGCACTTGGGGGGTACCAGCTTTAAAGAGAAAGGCCTGATCTCTGATTTCTAACACCTCAGGCTCAGCACTGTGTGCTCCATGTCCTTGTCCATGCACTGTCACAAACCGCAGGGTCCTGGGGGGTGGCTTTGTAGTGCCTTTTGATTCCACCTCTCTGAAGTCCAAATGCTGCTTTACCTTGACACTCTGCCTCTTCCAGATCCCACCAGCCAGGACTGAGCCAAAACTGCATCACTTCATCTGGGCTCCGAGGGATGCTCAGTCTTTACCAAATTCCTACTAAATTCCAAGTAATGAGGTCATAGAATCATAGGGTCATAAAACAGCTTGGTTTGAAAGGAACCTCAAAGCCCATCCAGTCCCACCCCTGCCCTGGGCAGGGACACCTCCCACTGTCCCAGGCTGCTCCCAGCCCCAATGTTCAGCCTGGCCTTGGACACTGCCAGGGATCCAGGGGCAGCCACAGCTGCTCTGGGCACCCTGTGCCAGGGCATCTGCCCACTCACAGGGAAGAATTTCTTCCTAATCTCTAAAATAAACCTCCTCTCTTTCAGTTTGAAGCCAGTGCCCTTTGTTCTATCACTGCATAACCCAGCACCGCTAGGGCCATGTGACTATGGGGCTTTGCCTGGAACCACAGCCCTTGTGCTGGTCCATACTGGTTGTGCCCTCACCAGACCTGGAAAGGCAGCTACCCTTCCCTAGCCATTGACTACTGCCTCTGATGGCTCTTTTCCACCTCCTCTCATGGCAGCCCCACTCTCTGTGCTCCCAGAGATTTTAGTCCCCCCCCTAAGTTCCTTTGGAATGCTGTGTTTTTCACACTCTGAGTCTTTGTTCCCTGTTTTGGGGCTCCCTGGTGTTTTGTCCCCTGCATCTGAAGGGCCAGTGAGGGAGGATGTTTGGAAATAGCCAGCTCCAATCTCCCTGGCTGCTTTTTCCTGAGACAGGCTGAGAAGGTTGTGCTGAGCCAAAAAAAAATGGTAGGAGTGTTTTTCCTGAGATATTTCAATCTTTTGGTACCCCCAGCTTTGTTTGGGACAGCCACAGAGATAAAATCACCAAATCATAGAATCATTATGGTTGAAAAGTACAACCCTTAACCCAGCAACACCATGTTCATCACAAAACCATGTCCCCAGGTGCCACAGCCAAATGCTCTTTGAACATTTCCAGGGATGGTGATTCCACCACTGCCCTGGACAGCCTGTTCCAATGCCTGACCATCCTTTCTGGGAAGAAAATTTTTCCCAATAACTAATCTGAACCTCCCATCTGTATTTCAGCTTGAGATCTCCTTCCCCTTCTCAGACTAGCCTGTGTGTGGACAAACATCCATGGCTACCATGTGCCTTGTGTCAGGCTCTCCCAGCCCCCCTCCCATGGCACATGCACAAGGACCACGGGCTGCTCTCAGACAGCTCCCATAGCACCCAAATTTACGAGCTTTTGGACACATTGTCTCTGCCCAGGTGGGGGCTTGGGCATCAGCTACATCCCTGGGTCTATCTACCAAACATGGATGGCCCTTGGCTGCCTCTAAGGAATCCATACAAAACCAGCTCTGCAGCCTGACAGGGATTTCCATGGCACCTGATGTCCCACCTTGAGTGGTCATGCAGAACAAATAAACTCTGAAATGGGTCCAGAGAGGGAACAGAGACACGGGGCTGGTTTAGCAGGAAAGCAGAGGCAATGCAGGGATGCAGGAAAGACAGCATTCCCTGGAAGAGGCAGCAGTGATGCCATGGGCTGGCAGGAACAGGGTGAAAACAGACAAAGGGAATCTCTGGGGAAAGCTGCCTCTGGACAGCCTGGGTGGTGAATGGTGAATGGTGAATTGACAGGCAGCAGAATAAAGAACTTTTAAGAATCCAGTGTATGTAGCACTGTCAGGTCTGCCGTGGGGATTGTCCAGCTCAGTCCTTGAGCCACGCTTTGCCCTTTAATGTCTTCATTGGGTGGATCCAGCTGTGCCAGGAAATAAATGAATGTAATTACACACGTGGGGGGCCACAAGTGTGTGTTGACATGAAGGGGCAGGGGGACAACTCTGAAGGAGCAGAAATGCTTTGCCATGAGCTCCATGATCCCATCAGAACTGGGAATAACAGAATTGGCTGCACCTGGCAGGCTGTGCAGCCACCTCCTTCCTGGGCTTCACTATGATAATGGGATATTGATATGATCATAACAACTGGATCCGTTTGGAGCCTTGTGGTGCATTGCAGACCCCAAAGGGGACAGTGCCTGAGCAATGCAACTTCTCAAGGAGACAGGAGCCACGTGTTGGTGGCTCCCCCAGATGCAGCAGGGTTGCCAGTGCCCGGAGTCATGCAGGGGCAAGAACAAAGCCGTCCCTTTGAGAAGGATCCATGAAACCCACAAATGTCCCAGAAGGACCGGGATGGATCACTCCAAGGACACCCCATGGCACACAGGTACCGTGCAGCAAACATCGCCATGGTAGGGGCAGATGTGACAGGCACTGGGGAGCACAGGGACAGCAAAGAGCCCCAGCCAAACTGATTCAGGAGCAGGGTCATGTGTGGTCATGGGAGGGCTGCTTCCCACTTCACCAGGCACTTTGGAATGCAGCAAAACCTTACAGTACCTTAAGCTGCTCAAGGTCCATAGGATCACCCCAACAATTTATCCCACAGCTCAGGTGCATGAAGCAATGCCAAAGTTCTTGTCGGGAAGGCTGAGGAGAGACAGTATCCATTGCAATCACCCATCAGAGAGAAAACACAGGCTCAGCTCCTTCCTGCTTCTCTAATCCCTCAGAAGGCAGCAATAAATCCCAGGATTTGGCTCGTCATGTAAGTTTGCAGCATTTTTTCCCTCCTTTATTTTTTTTTATCTTAGTGAACATCAATGGCAGACATTTGGGATAAACAGCCTTGCCAGTTTCCCAGTTCTAGAATGCCCATTTTGTCCCCTTACAAGTGTAACCTGGACCATTAAAAACTCAAACATGAGAAAGCAGGGGCTTGGTGGAGACACTGCAGGTGCTGCATGAGCTGCATTTCTGTCTGTGGGGCACCACAGTTGTGGGACACATCCACACCCCACCATCTCTGTCTGCTGGTGCAGCTGGGGTCCAGAGCACACCTACCCCTCCCTGGCTCAAGTCCCAGAAGTTCAGGCAAGACCAGAAATCTCCCAAGCAAGCTCCTTTTACCACAGGAAACGCCCAGAGTGCAGCCCAGAGCTGTCCCAGGGGTGCTGGAGCTGCCTGGGCACACCCTGCACCACAGGCTGGTGAACACACAAGCTTGACACTTTCTCCAGAGCCATCTGAAGTGCAAACAGCAGCAGGTGCTGAAGAGCAGAAGGGATCAAACAGTGGTACAAGGGACCAGCACAATCTCCCTCACAAGCAGCAACTTCCTCCCTATGATTTTTTGTGGTGTGTCAGGAAAGATTTTGCTGCCCTGTGTTTGAAGGTCACTCAAACATCACTAAGCAGAAACAAACTCAAACTCTCACAAAATGCAGCAACCCTGAGCCAAAAAGCTTCTTTTTTTGCTGAAAAAGGGTGCTCAGACACCAAGGATGACCCAGCACCAAGCACGCTGCAGCCATGGAAGGACTCGAGGAAAAGCATTTAAAGCAGCAGAGAAAACAGGCGCTCTACACTGCAAGCTCCAAAACATCTGGCACTGCAGACTTCACTGAAGGCACGAGCCACAGCTGCCTCTGCAACTCTGCTTTCAGTTACTTTTAACTGCACCTGTCCCCTCGACCTCTCATTTCAACCCACACTCTGCCTTGGGGTATATGTATTTTTTAGAGCAACATAGCCATGTTTTAAGCAGCCTAGGAGACAAGATTGGGAATAATTTAGCTGTTGTCTTTCAGATCTCTTTGAACAGTGGTAATGTCAGATGCCCCAAGTATGAACCTGAAATTTAACACAGTGGTAGATCATCTGTAAGGGAAAGGCAGTTTGCCTTTTGTTGTTTTATTTTTTCCCCTTCTTTAGTGTCTCAGTCAACATCTAAAGGAATTTCCTGTAAATCAAAACTTGAAAAGAAATAGGAAGCCCCAAAAAATGAGTGAGATGTGGAAAACCAGCCATGCCAGTGGATAGAGGGTATTTCATAACTCAGAAGCACCAGGAAAAGTGAGTTCTTATTACCCATGCAGTCCTAATTCCAGCATCCCCCACCTTTGGAGTGCTTGACTCTTTAGTCAAGGCAAGCACTTGTAGCCCATACTGTGAACAGAGGACCCCTCCAGGGAGCATCAGCCCTCCACAGGAAGAAGCAGGAGGATTCAGCAATTGGCTTTGCACCACAGTCCTCTGGAAGCCAAGGGGTCTGACTTACAGGGCCAATGAGAGGTACCAGATTTATTTCAAACACATTTATGGTTCACATAAAGCTTTAAGACGGGATCAAGTTTAGTATTTTGGTTTTATTCCGTTTTATCATGGTCTGTACACTGTACATGTAAATGTTTGGCCTGAGCTCAGTGGGTGTAAATCAGGGGAGCCCCTTGGAAGCGAGTGATGCTCCATTGACTTCCACCCACTGAGGATTTAACCAATTCTCTGCTAATAAATGTCCTGATAGGCACATTTTTATTTCTGGTTGTATTAACTGGGGTCTGCCAGGCTGCCAAATAAAGAATTGCTATCCAGGGGACAGCAAAATGCTGCTCTTGGCAAAGTTGTTTTCTATCCCCAAAACAACCTGACTGGCTATGAGCAAACCAGAGGACAGACTGGGGAGAGGAAGGATGGGAAGGGAGGGTGAAAGAGGGAAATACGAGAGACCATAACAGGAGGAAAGAGAGTGGGGGGAAAGGCTGGGCATGGATGGAGAGATGTAGAAGAGCCCAAAGCAACAGGATGAAGGAGAAGCCAGGCAGAGCTCAGGCCCACCATGCCCCATCTCCTCCCACTGAGCACAGAGGGTCCAAACTGGGCACTCGGGTCAGGCTGAAGGGGACACAGGCACTGTGAAGGAGAATGGAATGTGGGGGCTGCAGAGAGGGATGTGAGGGCTTCAGACTTAAAAACAAGTCAGAAACATCACGATGTGCTTTAAAAGGGGATGCCATTTCACCAATCAGACCTTGTCCTCCCTGGGCCCCAGACACCCATTTTCCAACCCTCTCTGCCAAGCTTGGGTTCCTCAGCCAGGAAAGATCCCTGCCAGGCTCCAGGGAGGGATCTGTCTGGGGGCAGCAAGGACAGCTTTTTCCTGAGGGAGCTTTAAACAAGCAAAAGGCAGGTTTAGATGAGATCTTAGGAAGAAATTCTCCCCTGGGAGGGTGGGCAGGCCCTGGCACAGGGTGCCCAGAGCAGCTGTGGCTGCCCCTGGTTCCCTGGCAGTGTCCAAGGCCAGGCTGGACACTGGGGCTGGGAGCAGCCTGGGACAGTGGGAGGTGTCCCTGCCCATGGCAGGGGTGGCACTGGATGGGCTTTAAGGTCCATTCCGACCCAAACCAGTCTTTGATTCAATGATCAGGTCTTCCTGAAATGAGTCACCAAACTAAACTCTGCTTTGCTTGGCTCTCTGGTGACAAAAAGGCTAGTGCAGCACCTGGAAGGTGTCACCCACAGCCCTGCATACCCATTCTCTGGATGCAGGGATATGCACATGAATATATATGCATATGAATATATATGCAGGTATCTAGATATAGATAGATATAGAAACTTTTATGTACATATATAAACCTTTTCTCCTCTGCAGCCATGGACACATGTGAGGTGTGACCCACCCAGCAGAGTTCCAGAGCAGAGAGAAAGGTGAGCCCTGGCAGGGGAAGGACAGTGGGGCAGCACACCAGCAGTGGCTCAGCCCATGTGTCCTAGCAGGGTCCCAGGGGTCACCACTGAGAGCCTGCAAAGAGACAGCAGCTGAGAAGTGAGATTTGCTCACCTCCCAGACCTGGGGAAGGATGCAGATGCCTCAGACTCTCTATTGCCTACAGGACCTGGTTCTTTGACCAGGCTTTCAAACTGCTGCAGACATTTCTGCCATCCTGAGCCTCTTGGGCATTCAGCCCCTGGAGGCCACAGGAACATCCAGCCACCTGATCCACTGGAAAATCTCATCAGTAAACATCTCCTCTTCCCTTGCTCAGGGAAAGCTGTGGACCTTGAATTGGCTGAAATTTGGTATGGTTTGAAAGACTGATGGGGAATGAAAAGGTCTCATATGGGCACCATATCCAGCAGAATCCCCACAGGTGGTGCTTTGGAGATGACTGTGCTGCTGGTAAATTCTGTAGGCAGCAGCAGAACGTGATAAGAACAGCAAAACCAGTGAGGTGAGCTGGTGTCACAGCACTGCCCATGCCAGGACAGAGGTTTCTCTCCTTGACTCTGACACTACACCATGTGCAAGTGTTTGGCTGAATAGAAGCTGCTGTCCTTCAAATAAAAGCTAAAACAGAAACCCTGACTCCTCATGGACATCAAAGCAATCAAGACAGTAATGTCTAATCTCAACCTCCTCTCTTTCAGTTTGAAGCAATTCAGCCTCGTTCTGTCATTCCAGATCCTTGTAATCAGTCTCTCTCCACCTTTCTTGGAGGCTTCCTTGAGATACTGGACAGCCAGCAGTAGGTCACCTCCAGAACAAGCTGGGGAAAGGAGAAACTCACCACTGGAGTTCAGATAAACCCCCTGTCTTGCTCAGGGGTGACCTGACACTGTACATCCCATGAACCAGGAATATTCGAACCCAACAAGCTCAGCAGCACCTCCCTTGCTGTGGCTGGTGGCGGCTTCTGCTGGGCTGGGCTTTGCAGAGGACCTCAAAAGACCCAGGCACACAAAACTCACTGCAGCACCAAGCAAACAAACCCAAACGTGGACTCATGCCTGTCACTTCCTGCACCTATTTTCTAGGATTCCTCTCTAACTGAGATCAATGCTCAAAGATTTTTCCTTTTCTATATGTTGGTTTTCTGATCTCTGCATAGTGTTATTCCCAAAGTGCAAGCATTCTTCTGCCATTTTTCTTTCTCAGCTTGGAGGCAGGAGGCTCAGTTGCACTATTTGAAAGATTAGGCAAATACAGAGGGTAGGAATATTGGCATGGAAGCTGTAGGCCAGTCCTGCATGCAGAGGTGCATGGCTCTTCCCGAGCAGGGCTCTGAGACAGCTGGCACCTCTGCACTGGGATGCTCCTCTTCCTTTGTACTTCTGAAGGAGTCTCAGCAGGTCCCAAGGATGCAGGATCACGGTGCCACAATGTTCAAACTCCATTTTGCCTGTGCCAAGGCCCTGGTGACAGCTTGGTGCTCACCTTCCATGCTGCCAGGCTCTCAGGAGGGCTGGCAAATTTGCCAGTACTTCCCTTCAGAAGGAAATTCTCTCCTGTAAAACAGCAGCTGCAAGACACAGTGTGTCCTGGCTGGCTGAGATAAAGCCCTCGTGCTCCATAAACCAGGCACTCTGCACACACCAGTGCTGTGCTGGGAGCTTCCCAGGCAGCTGAACCTCACTGCAGCCTCCCACCCCACCAGCGTGGTCAGGAGATGTTGGACAAACACCTCATCTCACCTCACCTCACAGACCACAAGGTGCTGCTCCATGTGTGCAGGGCTGGCCTGGGCAGCCCTAGCTTGGGGATGATGGTTACCTGTGCAGGTGTGTGCAGGGGTGTGCAGCGTTGGGCAGGGGTGTGCAGGGGTGTGCAGGAGGGAACAGTCCCACATGGGAGCAGAGGCAGCACGTGTAAATCCCCCGTCTGTGTGTGTTTGCAGGTTCTGGGTGGAGCAGGGAGCAAATCTAGCATTATAAATGCTAGAACGAGTTCACACAATTAATGTTTTTCATGAAGTGTAATTTATAGACCTCTCTCTTGATGTTTTAGGAGAGAGTAAATATAGGAAAGCAGCCCATAACTTAAAGGCAGGAATGTACTAATTAAGTGTTCCAAAGGAATGCTAATTAGGAGACAGTGAGAGGGAAGGGCACAGACATGGTCTAATCCCAGGAAACCTCCCTGAGTCCCTCCATCCTGCCCTGGGGATGCAGTTGCTGCATGGGGCAGATGCACCAGCGGGGCTCCAAGGCCACTTCACTGTGGGGCTGCTCTTGTCCTACTGAGGGGCAGTCAGGAGGTGACAGAGTGCAAGGAAATGCCACAAGCCTGGTCAGTCAGGTCAGCATGGAGGACACTTCTCTCCGGGATTAATAACAGACAGATCCCAAGAGATTCCCTCACCAGGGAAGTTCAAAGCCAAATCCTTTACAGGGAGTTCAGCCTTTTCCATAGCAGCCCTATTTCCGAAACACTGCCACACATCCAAGCTTTGGAAAACCCAAAGCTTTAGGGAAAGGGAGCAGGGAAGATTTGAGCTGCATGCAGCATTTGGAAAGGGGTCAGGTTTGTTTATCCATAACTGTCCAGAGAAACAAATTGTTCTTCCAAAGCCTCACTAGGATGTCCCAGCTTTCTCCTGACCAGCTGCAACTGGACTTCAGCAAACATGTCTGGGAGCTTTGAGGGAGAGGAATTTTCTACCTGAAATACTGAAGAATCTCCACTCTAAAGAGAGTGAGACTTTTTCTGTTGCAAGACGCCTGCCCCTGAGTCATCACAGAATCATAGAATGGTTTGGGTTGGAAGGGACCCTAAATCTCATCTCATTCCAGTCCCCTAGAGACTGGACTAGACCAGGTGTCTCAGACCCACAGTCAGCCTGGCCTTGAACACCTCCAGGGATGGGTGTGCTGCCAGTCCCGTCACCCAGCTGACTCAGGAACACTGAGGACTTCAGGCCTCTCTGTTGCCTCCCCTGGTCCCAGACCCCTCTGCAACCACAGCAAGTCCTCGGCGCTCTGTACTCGGTACGGGGGCTTTTCTTTCATTGTGTGTTTCATTTCTCCCTCGGGAAGGAACGTGGTGGGTGCTCGTCCCTGTAGTAGATTACAAGTAGTGTAGTTCACGAACTGTTTGGGAAGGGTAGTGGGTTTTAAATTGCCTTTCAATTTCTTTTTGGTTGTTTGTTTTTTTTTTGGTTTTTTTTGGTTTTTTTTTGATAATTTTATCAAGAACATTATGCCNGCAGCAGGAGAAGCTGGCCTCGCCCGCCCACCGGTGTCTTTGAGTGATATCCGCTTGCTTTTAATTAGTAAATTCTCTAATTGAATCCACGTCTCTGATTGATTATTGAGACCCAATTTATAACAGTCCCCACAGCAGCACAAGGAGGAGGTGACACGGCCCCGCCCGGGGGAAGAGGTGCGAGGCCAGCGCAGGCACCGCGTTCGTCCCGGGGCCATTCCCGGGGCCATTCCCGGGGCCGCTCCCGGGGCCATTGGCAGCCGCCGTCGCTGAGCTGCGGGAGCGGCCGCCACGTGCGGAGAGCACCGGGCTCCCGTATGCTAATTACCAAATGAGGCTGCCCGCTAATTACCAAACGAGGCTGGTGACGGCCAGGCATCGCACGCAGAGCTGCCAGAGCTGGTTGCAGCCCGGCTCCGTGAACACAAAGGGAATCAATGACAGAAAGGAGCTGCAATATCCCAGGATTTCAGAAATGCTATTTTTCCTTCTGTTACAACATGTGAACAATGGTCAAGTGTCTTACTTCTCCATCAACAGGCCTCCCAAAAGAAAGGGATTACAAATGTATCATTAATATCATAGTGACCTGGCAGCAAGTCGACAGATTTAATCTGGTGACAAGATGAGTGGCACTGGAATTCTCGCATCTCCCCAGAAAATGAAAAATGGGTTCTGCCTACTACTAGTAAATATTGCTGCTAAGTGAATAAAAATTCAAAAGGGAAAAAGCAATTTTCCTTCTGTTCATATTGTGCTTAGTTCTCAATGCACTTCATGCAAGAGGCTCCCCTGGCTGATGGATTCCTCCTAGATTATATCATGCCTGTGAATTTATATGCCCCAGCTCTTTAAAAGACTGTTTGCCAAGGCCTTTGCATTCCGTGTTAGTCTGGTAACTGCTGACATTTGAAAGATGCTGTTGAAGAAAAATCCAAAAGCTTTTTTAAAGTAAGAAAAGGAAACAGACCTAGTAGGTAGAGGGAGATTAAAGATTTAGTCAACAGCTGAAATCAAAGTTTTCATGAAGTGGTAATGTCAGAAAAAGTTTACAAGGCTTAATAGAGGGCTTGTGTGTCATGAAAACCCAAATTAAGTTTGGGGTTTTTTCCTCCTAACATGCCACATGAATTTTTCAAGGCTCTGGCTTCTCTGAAACAGCAGAGCAGCAAGCCAAACACAGGCCAGTGAGAGTTGGCAAAGGCAGAGGCTCTGCCGGGATCGGGTGTGGTGGGCGGGTGGGAGGAAGACTTTTGAGCTCCAGCCCACAGCCCTCCAAGGAACAAAAAGAAATCCCACATGTGGCCATTTGATTTGTATTAAATATCTACCAGAAAGGCTCTTGTCTGCCATCAAGCACTGGAAAAATGTAGCAAATTGTCGGGCTTCTCCTGCTTTGAGAGAACATTCATAGCCTGAGGCATCACTTCAGTCCACAAAGCATTTTTGTGGTGGCCATGGCTGGTGTGGGGCAGGATGGAGGGACTCGGGGAGGCTTCCATAGACCATGTCTATGCTGACATCAGGTTATGCTTCACCTCAAGTGGTTTTATGTTGAAGGATGGAGGCAGCAGGGCAGGGCTCTACACCCAGGCTCCACCACCTCCACCACCCCCAGCCAGCACCACTCCTGTGGGGCTGAGAGGGCAGAGAACAGAGATGGCATCCTTACCCTGTCAACAGGGGGTGGGGGACATCCCCCAGACACAGCTGGCATGGCCTTGCAGACAGGACAATGGCACAGAGCAAACACAAGGCAGAACTGCTGGGTCAGAGCACATGCTGGTCTGGGTGAGCCAAGGGAGGGGCCCAGGGATGGGGATGACAGGAAGGGATGGCCACCATCCCCAGGGCTGCCAAGAGGAGCTGGACACAGCCCTCATGGGAGACAGTGACACAGGCACTGAGGGGTCCCCCAGGACATGCAGCTGCAGGATGGATGACAGTTCTGGAGTGCCTGTTCCCAAGAGTGGGTGATGTCCATCCTAGACTGACCCTCCTACACCCCCCTACACCCCCCTGCCATGGGTCAGCCCCCATTACCAGCACCAAGACAGAGCTCTACCTCACCCCCTGCACAGACCATCTCCACATATGTGCCCTTTCCTTGGAGACACCAGCATTTCACCCATCTCCTTAATCCACAGACCACGGTCTTCACCAACCAAACCAACCATGGCCAAGAGACCCTGTTGGAGCCCAGAGTGCAGAGAATATTTCTCTGCCTGTTTTGAAGGATTTTACCCCCCCAGACAACACTGGTTTTGACCTTTGTCCGTGGAGAAAGTTGCCAACCCTCTGTGAAGAATTAGAATCTATGCTGGTTTGAACTAGGTGATAGAATGTTATGTAAGATCGTCACAGGGTGAAAAATTTAGAGGTTTTGGGTTTGTTCATGTAGTAAATAGATAAAAGGTAGAAAATCCAAGATGGAGAGTAGTTGTTGTTTTTAGACTTTCTTCTTTCTTCTTCTATCCCTCCATATTCTGCAGTAAAGTTTGTTTAATGTGATTGGATCGAGAATTCTGCAGTTCTTGTCTACGTGACAGAATGATTTACTGAATATTGGGGGAAAAGTAGAAATATCTTTCGTTTCAAGTTTTAATTGGATCGTTTACCTTTAAGAAGGCCATGTAATCTTGGTAAGTTTGGACTTTCCTGCATTCTCTGCTCTGTGCTGTGTCTGAGTCATGTCAGGGGCTCTATTTCTCTGATAAAGACTTAATAAACATCTATCTGAAGAGCAGCCTGGAAGTTCCCATTCGTCTCCTTCTCCCCCATCCGGGAAGTTTTAATTAAGGCACGGACATAATTATGGCACGGGAAAGTGTCAAAAGCCAAACTTGGGCCCATTCCTCACCTCTGCAGCAAAGCTCTGCCTGTCCCAACACCTCGTACCCTTCCTGGTCTCTCCCTCTCCCACCCCACCCATCTTCCTGGCCACACAGCAAGAGGGAACACAGAGGGGTGAGAGTCACTGACCAGCACCAGGCTGTGCTGTGTCTTGGGCTGCCATGGGAGAGGAACTCAGCTCTGTGACTGCACCTCCCGTTCATTCAACAAAAAGATATCAAAAGCAAATCAGATTTTCACATCTGTGACCTCTACACTTAAAACTGCCATCAAAAGGTGCACTTCTAACCCTTGACCAGTACTTAACTACTGTTGCTCTCCTGCCTTGGCCTGGGCTGCCCCATGGAAGACGTGAAAAGCTTTTCTACTTAAGGTAAATGAACCTTCCTATTCAAAGAGCAAGTCCAAACCTGAGTGATGCCTCCTAACCTGGATCTCCACGACAAGCTGACCAATTTTAGTCAAACTTTGCAAGAAACTTCTAATTAGCTTCCAGAGCACGCTTATGAGTCCTCAGAGCTCTGCAGCTGGGTGAAATGCTAAAAATAGGATCTCCATGGAAACCTCTTTAGCACTTACGGTGAGGGAATGTGACACTGGTGTTGCATTGTGTTCTGTGACCTGGGGTAGGACACTGGGTGTCATGGGGAAAACTGGAGGGAGAGAGTATCCTAAAGAGAAGTTTACCTATCACTGGGTCTGGCTGCTCAGCCAAGAGGGTCTGCTCCCTGCAAAATCAGGTCCCATTTGACCCCCAGGCATGAGTCCTATCGGGCATCCCCTTCTCCAGGGGGAACACCTGCCCTTCATGGATGTTGTATTGCCTCTGATGTGTGCTGAGCTCTCCCCTGGGGCGGGGGGACAACACAGGCACGGCACCATATGTGCAGCCCCTGCTGCCTCTCTCCTCAGTGCAGGCACAGATGCCCTCCCACCTTCCTATACCGTTCCCTCGAGATAATGAATTCACACTCAGAGCCGGTATCACCACCCTGGGTCTTTATTTAAATGCAAATTATCTTGAGAACAGCTCACTGCCAGAGTGGGGACATCAGTGCTGCCCATGCTCTGCACGAAGGCTTTAGACACTCAAGAGTGTTCCTACACAACAAGTGCTGGGAATTGCTCTTAATTTCTGTGTTCATTTATTGCTATTTACTTCAGAAGGGAAAAAATTGTATTACTTGGCTAGAAAGTCACAGGGCAGCAAACCTGTGAGTGCCATGGCCACAAGGCAGCCACAGCACTGACGAGCAGTGTGTGATCCTAACTGCTTTTAACAAAGTTATTGCTTTAAAAACTCAGCCAGCCTATTCATGTAATTCCCTATTATGCTCAAAGAGTTGACACTGTAAACACTTCCAGGCATGAATGATGCCCACTGTGGGCTGCTGTCTACTCAACATTTGTCTTCCTCAATTATCAGAAGGATGGGGAAATTTTGGTGAGGCTTTAGGGTGAGCAGCTTCCTCTACCCACCTTCCTTGACTCCTGGCATCAGTGCCCCTGTACCCAGGGATGTTCAAGGATGTGCAGTGATTCACTGCAAGCTGTGGATGTTTATTCATCACTGGCCTTCCAGCCCCTTGAATCTCTTGTTTCCAGATGTCATTTCCCTACACTCAATGTGTGTTATTTAAATCAGTGGCAATGCTGATGGCAGATGTGAAGACCCAGCCAAAGGGCTCCAGTGGCCTCTTACCTGAACACCCTGGGGAACTCTAGCTGCAGAGGAACTCCTGTCTTTGATCTCCAGATAAATATCCCCACTGCTGGGATGAGTGTGAGCCAGCCCAGCCCCACCAGCAGCTCCCCAGTCTGGGAGCCACTTGAAGAGATCCAACTCTTGGAGCAAATCCAAGCCAGGAGTGATTGCTGTTGTTGAGACACAGCAGTTTTGCCCCAGTGCCAGGACTGTGGCAGGCTTGAACAGCTCAGGGTGGTGCTTGGAGGTCTGGTCAGAATGTGGGAGAATAACTGTGAAAGAAAGGGGTGGGAACTGCTCGTGCTTTATCATCAGAGATCACTGGTCCTGCAGACGAGATTGGCCTCTACTACTGAGAAAAGGTGCAGAACATCCCTGGGAGAGGGACAGAAACAGAGCCCAAAGTAGAAAACAGGTGGGACAGCCAAGTCAGTGTCACGAAGTGTCAGAAGTGACCAAGACAAGGCAGCTCCACCTGCCCTCAGCATTCTGCAGGAAGCATCCCTTGGCAAGCCCAGAGGGCCCCTCACTCCAGTGAAGGCAGAACAAGAGCCCATGGTAGAAACCAACCCCAGCCCCACCAGGGTTGGAGAGCAAGAGTTCAGGAGTGCTGAGATTCCAGCAATGTGGATGGAGGGCAATGTGCAGGCTGGTGCACAGTCAGAGGGTCTCCTGCTGCTGCCCACAGTCCCTGAACCTCTTCACTATCCCCAGGAATGAACCACGCTGTCCCTGCCACCCCGAGGCTGTGTTGTGCAGCTGAGTGTGGCCAAGGCTGTGCTTGCCAGACTACTGACAAGAGATTTTTGGTGCTGGCTGATTGTTTCTCTGCCAGTGACCCCAATCCTCCTCCTCCCTGTTCCTTTTGGGCTGGTGAATTGGAGCTGCCCCACTGCCATTTCTTTCCTTCTGCAGCTGAGTAATTGCCAGCGACACCTTTTAAATCACTTTGGGGAGGTTTGATGAAGCAAACTAGATGGAAATCAAATTTCAAGTAACTGGTAGGAAATTGAAAAGAAAAATGTTTATGGAGCAATTTTCTTTGCTTCCTCGAATGGTGGAAATTGTTACTGTCACTCATAAATTATTAATTTCAATTTGCCCTGTTCTCTTTTCAGGTTGCAGCTCTCCAGGGGCTTTCACTGAAGGTGCCCCAGAAGTGCTCAGGTGATGGAGGTAGGCAGCACCTCCCCCATGCACCAGGACAGTATGGCCCTGCCTTTTGGAGGGGGTCAGTCCCTTCAAACCAGTCCCAAGAGGGCTTTTGCTTGGCCACCCTGATAGAATCAGTCCTGTGAGAAGCAGGCAAAAACACACACAAGGCTGGGTACAGGCTGGGTTTGGGACCTGTAGTGAATGGAAATCCATCTCTGGAGTGGTTAACTTGGCTGGGAGGTGTTAAGCTGGAAGGTGGGAGGGAAAGTAACTAGCAGACTGAAAGTGGCTCAGGGACTCCTGTAATTATTGTATTTGTGGAACTACTGGAATGGGAACTAGGAGGGACTCTGGAGAAGCAGATAGAGTCACACTCCTTCCCAGTGCCGTGGCAGACAGAGGGACTCACCACCAGAAGTGACTCACCTGGTGTGACAGGAGAACATCCCCAGCAGGGAGGTGAATTGAGAGCAAAACTAATTGGAAAGGACAAAACATTGACAGAAAAATAGGAGTGAAGCCAGGGAATTTTAGTTTGAGGGCAAGAGCTATAATTCCATAATCAAGTAAAATTTGGTCAGATGCCAGTCCTCCTCAGTGATGAAGTGGAGGCAGATATTAGAAATCAAAAAAAAAGAAAGCAATATATAACAAAATGGAGTGTAGGAGGGAAATAGATAACCATTGATTTTGAATTAGAAGTTATGAAGTACAGAAAATTGACATGAGAAGCTACATTCATCAGTTAAAAATGCATGACTTAAGGAATGAATTCCAGTAAGGAAGCAACTGAAATGCTCCATGAACAACAACAACAAATTACTGCAGAGGTTTTGTTCATAAGAGATGGCCAAACTCTTGATAGGGCAGAAATGCAATAGGTGTTTCTGGGTGCCTTGGCGTCTGTATCACAAGAGGATGCTGAAAACTCACCAGCATTTTTAAGATCAAGGCAGGTGTTAAACAGCACTAAGTGGGATGAATGACACAACAGGCAGACCTGGAGAGGGCTGTGCAGGAGCATCCCCACTACTTCTCGGACCACTGGGGAAGCTGGAGCATCCCAGAGGAGATGGTAGGGTGGGTGAGGCTCCTTCTGAGCACCAGGCATGGGCAAAAACAAAGGAAAGGGATCCGGGAAGCAGCTGAAAGGACGTTGGAAGATTTCTGCCAATCACTGTTTTTTATGGAAAAGAGATCTTGTCAGCCTTCATTTCACTCACAGAGGAGATTCCATGCGTGGCTGCTGGAAGTGGCTGAACAGATGTGATGTGCTCCAGCCTATGCAATGTGCCTGGCTCAGAACTGCACAGCTG
Organism: Rhipidura dahli; assembly: GCA_013399225.1. Taxonomy (NCBI): domain Eukaryota; kingdom Metazoa; phylum Chordata; class Aves; order Passeriformes; family Rhipiduridae; genus Rhipidura; species Rhipidura dahli. The sequence goes on along the minus strand of VXAC01005783.1, from coordinate 101,840 downwards.
ATTAGAAATGAGCACTCAGCTGCATCTGGGAGACACACGTGAAGCTGGGAACTGGGGAAGAGCCCAGGCAGCAGCCCCTGATGAGGAGCTGTCATTAGATCTGTGTTTCTCATAATGTTTTGGAGCGGGAGGCTCAGAGTAGTCAATATTTTCATCAGTGATTCAAACAGACATATTAAAAACTCATTCATAGAAAATCTGTGGCTGACACAAAGCATGGAGAGATTGATAAATCCCATGGAGCTCTCAGCAGGGCTGGGAACAGGCTGGGATCTCCCAGGAGACTGAACCCTGTCCCACGTGTTGTGTTACAGCCCAGTGCTTCATCAAGGAGTCCTAAGGGCTGGACATGGGCTCTGCAGGTCATCGTGAGTGTGTGGACTGGGGACAGAGTGAGGAGGGCAGTAATGTCACCTTTGTGTGTGCTGAGCCCAGCCTGGCTGTGCAGAGCCACAGCATTTGGGGTTGATAGGGATGAGAAATGAGGGACCCGAAAGAGTTCCACAAGTCTGTCTTGACAAATAGAAAGTCTGCAGGCTGGTTCAGTCATCCCACACAAACACCTTCCTGTGGAGGAGATACTTCGTGCTGGAAGGAGCTTTAACTAGCAGGGAAATGTCCCAGTGAGTGGGAAAGGAAAGCAGGAGCTTCCTCAGGTCTGCATCTCTCCTGGAGAGGGATGCTGTCCTGGGGATGCTTGAACGGAAAGCGAGTGACACGACTCTGTAGGAGGCCTGAGTGGGTGAAATGCAATGGGCTGTGACTTGCTGGAGACCAGGAACCCACAAGGATCCTCACTTGAACTTGTGTGTCACTTGTTTCAACTCCCCTGCTTGGAACACTTTGCTTACAAGGATCCTTGCCTAGCAAAGCCCCACCACTCCTCCAGGACAAACTCCTTGGGGAAACACCCATATCCCTTAAAGAAATGACTGTTCACCACAGCTTAGAGGCCAAAGTCCCATTCAGAATTGCATTTTTCTCCAAGAAAATAAGGCATCTTGTGCAGATGCACTCAGGCAAGTCTACCAGCAAGCAGATGGGCAGCTTCCTAGGGCACTTGCTGAGGGCAGTGGCAGCTGAGCAGAGGACTTGTCACCCCAAACTCTCCCCAGGGAGGCTCTGCCCCTGCACTCAGAGCATCTGCAGGTGGGGCCGTGCCTCCAGAGCCTGCGGCACCCCGGCTGTCAGCACAAACCTCGATCAATTAAATTAATTTGTCATAGCACAGCAAAGCTTAACGCTGCCATCTCTGGATGTGGCATCAGTGAGAAACCCCCTCTGGAGCCAGGCTGCATCCCAGGGTGAGAGCCTGGGTCAGGGATCCATCAGGACAGAAGCAGAGGGAAAGGTTGGGAGAGCCTGAGAGCAGCAAGACCTCTGGGACCAGCCCAGCTCTCTGTCCTGGAGGCCATCACATGAGACACTAGCTGGAGAAGCAGCCTGTGAGAGGTGAGGGGCAGCAGGATGTGTAGCTCTGGGAGCAGCTCTCCTCATAGCCAGGATGATGCTGGAGCAGAGTCATTTGAGCAAAGATTGAGCAAGGACTAGAATAGAGCTAAGGGGTCTCATAATGGCACACAGACCCCTGTGTCTGCATGCTCTGCATGGACTGCCTTCTGGACCAGCCTGGGCTTACATCACAGCTAAAGGACAGTAATGGGTGTCCCTGTCACCAGACAGACCACTAGAATAGTCCATCAGGAATTGCTGCATACCAGCTCCTGGCCAGGAGGGTACAGGAAGCTTCCCTCTCTTGACTGGAACTTTTCATCTGTTGGGTCAGCCCCAGGCTGGATCAAGACCAAAACAGATGTGAGCTGAGGCCATGAGCTTGAGATTGAAAGCAGCTCCAGATGGAGATGACAACCAGAATTCCCTTGACAACCTGGAAAACCATCTCTCCATTATGGACAGGGCACACTGGTGGTCCCTTTTCGCAGGGAGTCAAATGCACTCACCAAATATTTGCAGACAGCTCAGCTATCAGAGAACTTTCTGTGTTTTTAGCTCCCAGTAGCCTTATCTCCCACAGCAAACAGTAAGCATTCAGCAAAATCCCTCTGCTGCAGCCTCCTTCAGAAGCAGTGCTGATGTGCTCCGGGTGTCCCTGCTGTCCATGGGCCCAGCTTTCCCAGTAAGGGTGGGAGGCTGGTCCCCATCTCCCTGTGGAGCAGCACCTCCAGCAGCATCCACACTGGAGCTTTGCCTGTAGTCAAGTCTTGGTTTTGCTCAGCAAACCTCTCTGCTCCTCCCAGCAGTGTCACCCTGGGACAAACCTGGTGCTGCCCACAAGCAGCAGCCTGTCCAAGTGTCCTGTCCTGGCCAAGGAGCTTGAGCTCCCCTGGAGATATTCCAGCCATGCAAACTGAGCATGATGGTGCACTGATGGGGTGGAAGGGGTGCATGGCCTCAAGACAACCCTACCCAGAAATCAGGAGTCCAAGGGCACCTGCCATGAAGGAATCTTGTGTGTGATGCCCCTCCATGGTCTGAGAGCAAACGTAGATGGTTGAAATCCCAGTTTGTGCTGATGATGTGGTTTAAACCAGGAAAATGGAGCCACTAGAAGAAAGTGGCAGAGCTGAGCTCCTCCTGGAGAATGTCAGGCAGAGCCTGGGGCCTGGAACACCTCAGCCATGAAGAGAGGTCAGACAGCCTTTGAGTGCTTTTTGGAGAAGCAGAGGGGCCAAGTGATGTGATAAATGGTCTAGAAAAGAGTGACTCGCAGTATTTGTTCTCCCTGCCTCAAAATCCAAGGACATCAAGTGAATCTGGAAAGCAATAGCTCCCATGGGGAGAGGCAACATCTTCTTGCAGAAGGTGCCTGTGGGCCTTCCAGTACCTGAAGACATTTTAGTCTCAGAATTTAGCAAGACAGAAGCAGGTCTTGTACATATACACTGGTAAACAAGATTATTCACGTGCTGCTGAGCACAGCAGCAAGTCTGGTGGAGACTCTGCCAGGTACCCTGGGAGGAAGCCAGTCTCCAGCTCTCAGAAACCAGAATTATCCTTCACATGCAACCCCTGGCACTGCACCTTCTCCTGCAGCATCTGGCCATGTCCTCTTCATCCTGGAGGTGAAGGGATCCAGCGGGACCATGCTCTGAGGGGTGTGGTGACAAGCATCCAACACACTGACCACTCATGTACAGCACCTACAGAGTGACCAGGACAAGAAGGGTTCTGAGTGCCATGGACACACCCAGCCTGCTGCTGGGGCCGGGCTCAGGCTGCGTTTTGTGTCACAGGCTCCATCCAGCTGGAGGTTTGGAGAGCAGAGACTTGGAAGCAAATGCTGACAAAGCCATGTGGCACATAGGAGGAGCCCCTGGCAGATCCTTCTGCATTACTGCTCACAGCCAAGCAGCTCCAGCAGAACCCCAGAGTGTTTTGGGTAGGAAGGGGCCTTTAAAGGGCTAGTCTGACCCCCCTGCCATGGGCAGGGACACCTCCCACTGTCTCAGGCTGCTCCAAGTGCCCTCCAGCCTGGCCTTGGACACTTCCAGGGATCCAGGGGCAGCCACAGCTGCTCTGGGCACCCTGTGCCAGGGCCTGCCCACCTGCACAGCAAACCTACAGCAGGAGATCCCTTCAGCCCTGCAGCAGGACCATGTCTCCCACCTTCCTGGAGTGTCCTGAGCTCATGTGAGCACTTTCTGCTCTCTGATGGGAGATGGCTGTCCCCACAACAGGACTGCTCCTATCCTGGGAAGGTCTATTTCATGGAGCACTCCCTACCCTAATGCTCCTCACTGCTCCCTCCAGCACTCAGAAAACGCTGCTGAGATACAAAAGTGCTTTTAGACATCAGAGCTCTGCCTGCAAGTGTCACTTATTAATTAGTCACTGCTTGGTTGCCTTCCTCACATGCCTGCAGAGGACACTGTCACCCAGTCCCTCCCAGAGACACAGCCTGGCACTGTGAGTGATGTGGGTGGTGTGGGTGGCAGTCCCCAGTCTCCTCACAGCCATCCACAGGCTCCGGGGCTCTGATGTTTGCTCGAGGATGGCCAGGAGGAGCAGGAGGAACAGGAGGAGCAGGTCAGCAACACCTCCCGAGCTTTGGATCCTAATCATTCCAGTGATTGATCCCGGACTGTGACAAACAAATCAATAAATTCAAATTAAATGACAAAGCCATGACAAACAGCAGGGTCAGGCAGGGCCAGTGCCTCCTCCCACAGGCACGGGGCAGACTGATGGAGGCTCCCATTCCTGAGCCCTGCGGCAAGGAAACTGCCCCTAGCTGGCACTGCCCTTCAGAAAGAAAGGGAAAAGTCAAATCCAGTGCACAGGGGCTGGAGGACAGACATGGCATTTGTAGGAGGGGGCACTCAAAGCACAGAGCTGGAGAATGATCACCCTCTCTCCCATTCCATCTCATCCACAGGAAACATGCAGATTCTTTTAAAACTTCTTAAATGAGAAAATGACACTTTATTGCTTCACCTGGACTATCTTTAGCTTAAGAATTTGTTTTTCTTGTCACTTCTGTCCAAAAATGTTTGTTGTCAGCACTGGCTGATCTCATTTTCCTCTTCTAGCACTAAGATCCCTGGCAGCACTGGCCAGACAGATACTGGTGATGTCTAACTTCCCAATCTGCTCTGTGCCCAAGGTTATATTTGTTCCTGCTGATTTCCAGTTTGAGGAGATCCTGAGCCTTTCAGAACTACTGGGAAGCAGCTGACCTTGTCTGCACAGCCCCAGCTCTAGGACAGTTTCCCAGCCAGGCAGGACCATAATGATCCAGGAGCCTCTAGTCCTGTGGGTGACCCCTTTGTGGGGCAGTCTGGACCACTGTTGTGTCCAATCCCATGAAAAGAGAAGTGTCCATGTGAACAGTCTGCTGCCTGTGGCTATGGCTCCCAGAGCCAGATTTACTGAACAGGTCAAAAACCTTGGCCCCTCCATCTCCCCTACACATTTCTCTCCTTCCTTGCCTCCAGTCCAGCTTCACCTCAACCACCAGCATCCCTGTCAACTGTCAGTCCCACTTGTGCCCTCCTTTACTGTCCCGCTTTCTCACTCCTGGTCCTCGTTGCTCATGTAGTTCTGGAGCTGTGTTTAGGCAATTCCATGTCCACAATTATCCTGGCCAGGCAGGTCACAGGAGCACCACCACCACTACCAAGACCTGTTGAGACCATGGCACCCCCATCTGCTGTACAGCCTACTCTCCCAGGTGGTTGCTCAGCCACTCTTGGGCTGGGGGCAGGGTTTTTTTCCAGTTCAGGAGCACCTAAAGCACACTGTCCATTCTCCAGGTGTGACCTCCCTGCAGACTGCAGTCATTTGTGTGCCTGAACTTGCCTTTGACAGCCTGGTTCTTGCTTCTCCCTGTTTCAAGAACAAGGGCAGGAATTTTCTTCCAGATGTGGGAGCAGTTCAGGCTACACCCCAACTGAAGCAGCAAAGCCCAAGCCATGGATGCATCACCCCACTGTACCACAGGCCTCCTGCACCCCTTCAGCACCCTGTGAATAATTCATCACATGGCCCAGCCCTCCTCTTTTTCTGTTCTTGAATTAGCCATGAGCAGATTGTGGCTTTCTCAAATGAGTTTGTTACTTGGAGTCGTTCCTGTGAACATTTCCGAGGCTGTGGCTCATTTGCAAGCAGTAAATAGCTACAACATGGGTGTCCTTTGCCGGCCCCACAGGGCTCCAGCTCCAGGGCTGCCCTGGAGGGACTTCTTGCCTTCCCACCCATAGGATGTTGTCACAGGAAGCTGCTCCTGCCCCTGCCCCTTGGGCTCAGGGCTGTGTGGGGACTGACCAACACTGGGCTTTCAACTGGAGGATCACAAGCAGCACAAAACCCCTAATGAGCCTCTGAACACCACAGCACCTCCACGAGCCTTCTCAGCCCGCTCCCAGGCATGCACACTCAAGGAAAGAGAATTTATAGGCAAGTAACGAGGTGCCAGTGCAGCCTTCAGGATGCAGAGCTGTAGGAGACAATGTCCAGAGTTGCTGTTTGGTGGAGCCTTGCCTGGGATGTGCCAAAACCCAGCAGATGTTTGACGTGATCTCAAGTAGGGTCATGGCCAGTGAAGAGGGGCTTTGCTTTCCTTTCTCTTTGTATCAGCTGCAGCCTTTGCAAAAGTATGGGGGAAGGGAATATCCACTTGCTCATCTGCATTGCCCATGTTGTTCATGTTGCTCATGTGTCCAGGGAAGGGAACGGAGCTGGGAAGGGGCTGGAGCCCCAGGAGAGGCTGAGGGAGCTGGGAAAGGGGCTCAGCCTGGAGCAAAGGAGGCTCAGGGGGGACCTTGTGGCTCTGCACAACTCCCTGACAGGAGGGGGCAGCCGGGGGGGGTCGGGCTCTGCTGCCAGGGAACAGGGACAGGAGGAGAGGGAACAGCCTCAGGCTGGGCCAGGGATTAGACTGTGTTAGACTGGATATTGGAACTTTTTTTCCACTAAAAGGGTGGTCAGGCACAGGTTCCCAGAGCAGTGGTAGAGTGCCCATCCCAGGAGGTTAATGGTTGGACTCAATGGTTGATCTAAAGAGCTTTTCCAAACTTAAGGATTGTATAATTCCATGATTCCATGTCTCCTCTCAAGCAGGCTTTTCTGCCCATCCTTAGGGCCCTTGCAGTGGTGTTCTCCAGGGCTGCAGGGGAGGCTCTGGGAGGCTCAGAGCTGTGCAGGCTGGGTCAGAACACCCTGTGTGGCTACAGCCCCTCTACTCCACCACTGGGGGATAAAATTAATCTTCTCTTAATACAACACATATTCATGACAACTTTTCATGACCATGTTTTCATTTAAACTCACTAAAGGGGCAAAAACCACTGTCATAATAAAACACTAACCTCTATACTTATTTCCCATATCTGACCTATCATGGAACTGCTGAATTACTTCTCTAATTAGTTTGCCCATTTGTGAGGGATACGACATTCCTCTCCAGAGAAAAAGTATAAACGAGAAGTCATTTCTTGAAGGTAATACCATGAAAGCAGCAGTCATATCAAGGATAAACAGGGACACAAAAATCTGCTATTATAGCACATTTTCCTTCAAGACTTAACAAATCTCCATTTCCAAAATGGGGGAAAAAATAAAAAGGAATATGAATATAGTCTGCTTTTACTCCCAGTCTGGGCCATATATCAGTTTCAAGAGGGAGTATCTGACTCCAATTGCTTTCTTGAATGTGGTCATTAATTCCAAAGAAATTCCCAAATTAAAGCCCCACTTCTGTGTTCCTGCTTGCCTTTGGGCTCAGAAGTGTCACAGAGCCCTGCTGGCACCAGCATTTGTTCCCAGCCCTCCGGCTGCTCCTGGCCATGCCACCTGTGCTGTTGCTGTGAGTGAGCTTCAGGGACAACCAGGAAAACCTCTCCAGCTCAGACTCACCCAGGGTGCTTTTCCTTTCCTCAGCAGTGAACATTTTCCCTTTGAGGCCTGCTGAGCATCCCTACCTCAAGTCACCATGGCTCCCACACTGCAAACAGGCTGAAGCACCTCTTTGTGCATGAGGGACACCTGGATGGTAGTATTCCCTGGGCCCTGCACTGGCAGAGGTCACTGCCAGTAATCAGAGGTCACTGCAAGTGACGTGGGAGCAGTTTTTTCACTCCTTCCCTTGAACCATCCTCATAAAAGACATCATTCTATGCAGGATGGCAAAGCACTGTGGTGGGAATGGCCATCCAAGAGGATGGAGACAAGGGTACCACACTTGCACCCTGGGAGTGTTCAAGTATTCGCTACCTTTGGCACAGCTTTATCAAGGAGATACTGAACAGGCTCCATCCCATTCCTTACCCAAACTGTTCTGTGGCACAGAGTATCCTTGACCCTGGGACAGGGAAGAATTGCCCAGCTGCTGTCTGCATCCTGCTCCCACACGGCCCCAGGAGCTCAGAGACTGGAAGGCTGTAGATGTACAAAAAACCTCTGCTCCCCCCTGAGGACATGGGGAGGGCTGAGCTGGCACCAGCACAGTGCTGGTGTCGGCAGTGAGGAATGTCCACTCCCTTCTCCACACTGAGGGAATGACCCCTTTCCTGGTAAGAGAGGAGAAAATCACTCTCCAGACAGATTGTCCCCTCACTGCTCCCAGCAAGGTTGCCTGCATCACCCATGGCCACCAGCAGCAAAAGGCAGCCACTGGCAGCTCGAAGCACAGGCAGCACCAGGGTGGGAGTGGATTTATGTTCCATGGGGAGCTGGACACCACAGAAAAACATCTCTAGAGAAGAGGCAGGAAAAGGCTCTTGCCAAGCAAGAGCAAGCTCATTGCCAAGGCAGGGGGGACACAAGGGAGTCAGTCAGTGATGGGGGAGGGGGGTTAGCCTCCTGCCCCAGATTGAGGGCTTCATCTTTGAATGGCACAGGGAATTCTCAGTGTTGTGCCTCTTCCAGGAAAGTCTCCATAGGAGCACAGTGGGTGCTCACACCCAGGTCTGTCCACTTGGCTTTGTACCATTTCTGCCAGCCAGGGAATTTCCTAGGAAACTAGCAGTGTCTTGCATGACCTTGCAAAGAACCAAAAAGCAACTTTTCCCTGATGCTTCTCCGGATGCAGCTGGAACCAGCAGCAGTGACAGTACAGCAGGAGCAGCCAGCCCCCTCTGTACTGTCACCTGTGTCCCAGCTGCCCCATCAGCTCCCAGATGACACCCTCTGACAGCTCCAGCAGATGAGAGTCATCAGCAAAGCCACGTGGCTTCAGCACAGCCCCAGAGCAGGGCAGGCTGAATGGGCTGAAAAGACACAGTCACCTGCCTTTGCCTCTCTTGTGCCTGCCCAGTCCCATCCCATGTGGCATTTTGCTCACAGTGTTTAGATTCGCCTTTCCAAGGGCCTGCAGGGATGAGAAGGGACACCTGGGTGGGAGGACATTCCCCAGAGAGAGCCCTGCACTCGGTGTAGTTGGAGAAACTCATGCTCTCGTGTGTTGCCCACCCACATGCCCACATGTGTGGTGCATGTCACATCATGCCATGTCATGTCATTCATGTGTCTCCCATGTCAGGAGCAAAGGAACTGAGGGGTCTGTCCCTGGGGCAGTCTGCAAGTGCATCAGGAGATAAGGACCCTCTCCTACCTGGGAGCCATCAGAGTAATGGTCCCAGGGCCCCTCACAGCTTCCCAGACTCTCCTACTTCCCTGGCAGCCCAGGACCACCCAGCTCAGCACCTTTTTTCACCCTTTCCCAGTGAAGCCTGGAGCTGTGACAGGACCCTGCTGAAGGAACAGGAGAGAGAACAGAAGACAACACATGAGACCAAGACCCAGAGAGCTGCTGTGTCCCTGCTGCTCCTTCTGCCCAGGAACCTGAGCACCCCCACAGCACAGCAGGAGGAGGAGAATGGAGGGATTCTCCACCCAGCTCTCCAGACACCAAAACCACGTGTGAGCTGAGTGTAGAGGGCATAGCCCAGGAATCTGAAGCTGAACTGTGAGCAGCAGGATGAGCAGATTAGCAGCAACAGCAGCAGCAGTGAGGTGGGAGTGGCTGGGCAGCAGCAAAACAGACGTGCAGAGGGGATGGTCCAGCCCAACTTGCACAGATCGTGGAGTTCTCATCACTCCTGGAGAGCTTCTTATTAAGATGTAAATAAAGCCATGCCTACAGCCTGGAGACATGGCCACTTGGATGACACCTTTGGACCTTCCTCAGTGACATGGCCTGGCAGCCCCTGTTCCTATTGGGAAGGTACAGTGAAGACTGGAACATGTTCCAAGCACTGTAATTGCCCAATAAAACCGTGTTTCTTCACCATCCAGTTGAATTAGTGCCTGCAATATGTTTGAAAGCTTTATGGCCCAGTTAATTGTGAGGCAGTAACAGGAAGGGGTATTATGGCTTTAGGAACACAAGTTGCATCTGTATTTAATGATACTAAACCGTAAGAAGCCTCCATTTGAATAAAGCAATGGCTGCTGTAGTGCCTATAAAAGTGATGATTGCTGTGTTCAGCAGAGATGCTGAGCTTGGGTGCAGCAGGAGCACGGACACATTGCATGGGGCAAGGACACTGCCCAACTCCTGCGGCTATTCCAGTCCATAGGGCCGAGCACCCACCCCTGAACCCCAGAGACCCCTCTGTGTGCCTGCTCTGAGCACAGCCTGTTATCCCACCATCCCCTAGCCAATGGGAAACCCCCGAGAGCATCCTCCCCTGCAGAGCAAAAGCATTGCCCTGTTCTTAGGGTGCAAAGGGTGAGTATTCAGCACCTGCAGGAGTGGGTGACAGGCAGGTGACAAGGCTGTGATTCCTTCTGCGTTGTGTTTGAAACTATATCAACTGTTGAAATTAATTCAATGTGCAAAAGGGAAGTGAGTTGCCAGTGACTTCATTTAGAATTAGATATGCAATCAATGGAAAATTAATACAATTAAGTTTCAAATTGTCATTTAATAAAACACCTTTTTGCAAGCAGAATATTAAGTGGGACATAAATGCTGCGACACTGCTGGAATGTGCTGCTCTCAGCCAGGGAGGAGTTTGTGCCCAGGAACTGTGCATACACATACCCCTCCACCAGTATAACTCATTAGACAGACTCTAATTATATATTTATAGTTTACAGAAGCTTCAGCTAATTGCATGATGCCTCTCGGAAGCTGCTGCAAGCCCCGCTGCTGTTGTGGGGCATTGGTTGTACCTGACATACTCATAGCTGGGAGTGCTCAGCACATTGGCTGAGTAGCACAAGCCTCAAATCTCCCTGCCTGACATATTAACTGCATGCAGGGACATTTCCACTGATAGTTCATCCAGAAAATGTATAGAAAATACCCCAATTCCTATTTTTTTTCTCATGGATTTGAAGAGAAATTTCCCCAGTTTTCCAAAGTGATGTGCACAGGCCAAGCCTGGAGCCCATCCATGAGAGGACAGTGATAGGACACCACTGGCTGTTCCCAAAACCACTACAGGACCATTCCCAGAGAGTTTTCTTGGGCCATGGTGTGAGCACTGGTTTTTTGGGTGAGCAGGCACTACGAGGGATGTGCAGGAGGAACTGGAGGTTCACAGGGACACGACTTCAAGGGGATGAGGACATGGCAGGGTCAAGGGAAGAAGATATGGAGGAAGGATCACAGCCCCAGCAGTTCCCACACACCCCAAACCTGCAGGATTTAGCTCACAGCATCTCTCAGCCCCCCTCTTCACTGACCTCAAAGCACAGTGGGGCAGAGACCCAAGGCTCCCTGACAGCTCCTTGGGAGGAGATTGTCAGTGACACCAAATCTGATAGCTCCTTAAGTAAGCTGTTCATGCACATCTTTTATTTCTGGTCTGACTCATCCTAGTGACTGTTTGTACCACAGGCTCTTCTCTATGTGCTGCTCTCACCCAAATTCTTTTCTCTCACCAGTGCTGCTCTCCCAAAGTGAGGGCTCCTGCTCACCAGGTAGCTCACTAGGGCACCTGCCCCTTGCTGTCCCAGCCAAGGCAGCTTTTCCAGCCACTCTGCCCTTCCTGCAGCTCTCTTCTGTTCATCTCCCACTTCATCAACAGCCCTGACAAAGTGGAGAAGCCGTCCTCAGCCAGAGGATCCAGTCACCCACTCAGAGCTGGGAATGGCACCACAGGGACTTGGCAAGAAGCTGGACAGCTGCAGTGAGGAAGGGAAGGTAATTAACAGAAATTGCTTGCTTGAAAGATGCACTATTGAATCTCACTAGCACAGCCTGTGCAGGGCCCTGAGCTGGTAGGGAGCACCTCAGAGTGTGTGGGTGGGAGAATAAACCAACGCTGGATAGAGATCAGCACCGTAATGCATTCAGCAATTCTGGGAGCAGGAATCCAGAGCCCTCTCAGAGCCTGTCTGTGATCACATACCCCCAGCCTGGTGTGTGTCGTGGGACCATACAGCAGCAGGACCCTTGGAACCCTCCAGAACTGCAATAAAAATACAAACTGAGACTCAGGGTAGCATCACCACTGCTGCAGACTTATTACACGAATCCCAGAAAGAGTTGCAGCTAAACATGTTATTAGGTTAAATAAAAATAAAATGCATTCTAGAAAATGTTTTGAAATTTATCGTGTAATTCAGCTATTAATTTAATGGTCTTACTTATTTGGATTGGAAATTCACACGGGTCCTCATCTCACTCCCAGTATTGAAAAGCGCACTCATCATATGCAGCCATTATGCATTTTCATAAACATTTGATGAACAATAACTGTGAGAAACATAAAATATTGGTTTTGTCCTTCAACTGTAATGGCCATATGGAGACGAGCTGTGCCTCCGAGTCAGCAGTTGCGGCACATCCTCATTAATAACAACACTTGCTCTTTTTACTGTTTACAGCACAAATGCAGCCCTTTATTGGGGGGGAGGAAGAAGGGTGTAATCTGTAAGGCCTTTGCAGTGATTTGTAAGAGAGCTGATGTGCCCACACTCGTTTGAGATTCAGGGTGAGCTATAATTACTCAGTATTCTGGACAGCTCTCCTACAAGATGTCAATTTATGTGTAAGCGGAGCAAGGCGGTGGCTGGGGACAACGCAGGTCTCTCCCCTGCACATACAAGGGAGAGAGCTGCAGTTTAGGTTTGCAAAGAAAATATTTTCCAAGGCAATGGAGTGAGGTCCTGCCCTGGAAGCAGGGCTGCTGGTGGCTGAGCGAGCACATGGCCTTGATGGTGGCCAAGGCATCCTTGCCACACATCACTGGCTTCCACAGGCACCTCATTCAGCCTGTGCTCGTCAGGATGGGGATTGAGCATTCCCTTGACTTCCCCTCACTTCAGCTGCCCCATGTTCATTCTGCTTCTGCTCCGTGGCTGACAGGGAAAGGACCAAGGTGCTGCACTCAGAGGAGAGGAGGCTTGGCCAGGGCAGGTGAAAACCACCATGCACAAGGTTTGTGCACACATAGAGTGCTCTGGAACAGCTGCCAGCACCAGGGGAGGTGGCTTGCTCTGGTCTCTGCTGCCAACAGGCTCAGCTCAGGTTTGCACTCCAGCTCCTCCACTCCCACTGCCCCAGGAGGTGCCAGCTGTGCCCAAAGACAGGAGCCAGGACATTTGTGCTGCCTACAACACCCTCCTCTTGGGCTGAATTTTACCACAAGCCTGGAGTGCAAGGCCAGGAGCTTTCCCCAATGGGTTCCTGTGGCAGCAGTGTCAGCACCTGCTACCGCAGAAGTGCTTACAGTCTAAAAAGAGACACCTCAGATCACGGCCATCCCTTGAAGGCGATTTTCCCCATGGCCCAGAGCATCCCAGAACCTGAGGCAGAGCAGCTCTGTCCAGCAAACCAGCAGTTATGCACCAAGGACCCCCCTGGACTGATTTCTTCCATTCAAGTTTGAGGAGAGAGGTAGTCTGCACCAGAACTGCTCCACAAATCAGAGGAGGCAGGAGAGTAACCAAAATCACAGCAAAATGTGCCACTTCCTGTTCCCCCTCCCAACAAAACACCCAAATCTCCTGCCCTGAGGAGGCTCAGGAGCATAAAACCCCCCACCAGGAGTGCCAGGCTGTGGCAGGAGCAGGCAGGAGAGCCTGCAAAATCTGGGGATGAATGTCCAAGGGCTTGGATGTATCTGTCTCCCTGTGCAAAGCATTAATGAAGTTTCTCCCAGGGCAAGACACAGATTCAGACACAACACTTCCCCTTCAGCACTGAGTCCCAGGCCCATGTTGGCCCTGTGTGGATTTACGGTTCCCTGCGCTCGTAAATGTCAGCACAGCCATGATGGATGCACGAGCTGGAAAGTGCTCCCCCAACTTCAGGAGATTTCTTTATTTTTTTCTGATCTTTTACAACAGCCATAAACCAGCTGCTGATTAGTGACGGGTCTTAAAACTTTAGGCAAAAGCTGTTGAAATCAGCTTTAAGTGCTAAGCTTCTCCCAAAGTAGAGCAGCTTAACGTTTCCCTTTGGAGGTCACACATGTGACATGTGACCCTCTGAGCCACTGCTCTTCTTAGAGCAGGACTGAGCAGCCCTTGCAACCCATTGGGTCAGGGGCCAGCTCTGCCCTGCCTGGTGGCACAAGCAGCAGATGCCCTCAGATAGGTCTATGCTTGTGCTCTACAAAGGGTAGAGCCCACTCTTCTCTCCGATCTTGCAGAGATGTGAGGGGCAGGACAGAAGGACAGCTCACAATGATGGGCATTGCCACCTCTCCCAGCAGGGCAGAGTCCCCTCCAGCATCCCTCTGGGCTGGCACAGTCCCCATGGGGACTGGCCATTGCTTCCCAGTCCTGATCCAGTGGTCACAGATGACGGGCAGAACCAACAAGGGCATGCATGGAGTGAAAAAGGCTGTGCTGGGAGAACCTTCCCAGCAGAACAGTCCCCACTATAAGGTTGTGGGGAGATTAGGGCAGGCAGAGGGGCTGCTGTGTTCCCCACGCTGTCCCTGGAGAGAAACAGATCGGGTGCATTTAAGTCTGCTAGCTTTACCCCTATTTCTGCCCTGCACAGCTGGGAAAGTGCTGATGGCACAATCCCCACACCTTTGCCAGACAGCTGAATTCTTGCCAGAGACGAGACAGGAGGGCTCTGCTCCGACCCGGCATTCCACAGGTTTAATGCTTCGTGAAATGGGTTGAGAGCAGAGCCAGCCACGTGTGAGGCTTGGTTTTTGTAAAGTCTGTTCCACGGCCCGGGGGCGGCACAAAGGCCAAGGAACGGAGCCCGTGGGTCGGGGGAACGGGGGTGGAACAAGGTTGACCCAGGAGAGACAGCAATGGGGAGGGGAAAAGGGGGCAGGACATAGGACTGGGGCGGGACTGAGGGCCAGGGCAGGAAGCAGCCACACAGGCTGCCAGGAGATGTGAGATTTTACAGAGTCTGAGGGTAAAGTTAAAATTCAACCGCGGAGACTGGAGGGAGAGGCTGTTCCTTTATAGAAACACGGGGGAAGCATTTCTCAATTCCCTGAGTTTTTCCACCAGCCGACCTCAGCCATTTTCCCTGGCTGAATAGTAGGCTCAGTGACTCCAACACCCCACTGCCCCAACGAAAAAGCAGGCCTGGTGATGACGTTTTTGTAGCCAGAGGGCTACTGCAATCATGTTTCCTGAGGTATTCATTACGTATCGATTGCACAGGCCACAAGCTTGCAGAAAAACTTGCACAAAATGACACAGAACATGGTTTCACATATTGGGATGGGAAATTGTCTTCTGGTGCTTCTGACTGCCCACAGTTTCCAGATTCCTTCCACCTCCCAGCCCATAGCTGAGTTCTTGTCACCATCCCAGCCTCCTGCTGACCTTCCCCTGGCTGCTGCATGGGGCTGCAGCTGTGGCCTCTCCAGGCTCTCACTGCCCCTTCAGATGTGCTTTGGACTGTGCATCCCTGCTTCCTTGGTTCCAAGGGTTT
Organism: Rhipidura dahli; assembly: GCA_013399225.1. NCBI lineage: Eukaryota > Metazoa > Chordata > Aves > Passeriformes > Rhipiduridae > Rhipidura > Rhipidura dahli. The sequence continues at coordinate 86,515 of VXAC01005783.1, read as the reverse complement.
TGCAGGATACAGAGTCCCTTTTCCCATTTCCCACCGTTACAGGCAGCAGATTGTGGTGGGTTGGCTCTGGCTGGACACCAGGTGTCCAACAAAGCCTCTTCATCAGTCCTCTCCTCAGATGGACAGAGGACAGGAAATATAAGAAAAGGCTTCTGGATTAAGATAAGAGCAGGCAGAGATCACCCATCAATTACCATCACAGGCAAAACAGACTTGACTGAGGAAAATACGATGTATTGCCAATCAAATCAGAGTAGGACAATAAGAAACCTAAATCTTAAACCTTCCACCCACCCCTCCTTTCTTCCTGGGCTCAACTTCACTCCTGATTTCTACACCTGTTTCCCCCCATCAGTGCAGGGTGACTGGGTTTGGATCCCTACCACACACATTGTCTCTGCCACTGCTTCCTCCCACTCCAGTGTGGGTCCCTCCACAGGTTCAGTCCTTTAGGAACAGGCTGACCCCACAGGGTCAAAAGTCCTGCTACCACTGTTACCAATAGCCTCGGCCTTGGCCAGTGGCAGGTGCTTCCTGACACCAGCTGGAATTGGCTCTGCTAGACATGGGGGAGGTTTCCAGCAGCTTCTCACAGCAGGCAACCCTGGAGCCTCCCTGCTACCAAAATCTAGCCATGCAAACCCAGTGGATGGATGGATGGATGGATGGATGGATGGATGGATGGATGGATGGATGGATGGATGGATGGAGGAATGGATGGGTGGATAAAGGGATGAGTGGACAGACTCTGGCTAGAGAACAATTGTGGCATTTTGGGCACATTTCCTGTGGTGATAACCACTCTTTAACCCACCTCTCCTGCCCTCCCACTCTCCATTACACATTCAGGCTCAGACCTCGCAGGTCCCCATCACTCCCTCCAGAGGGAGGAGGCTCCACTTTCCTTTGGGATCACTGCTTGGACCATCTGTCCTGCATCGGGCTGGGCACGTTGCCTCCCTGCTGCTGCTTCTCTCAGGAAGAGAAGTTAGTGAAGATTTATCATGGCACTAAACCTCAAATTGAGCACATTTGAAAGAAGAACAATTTATTCATCAAAAATATAGCTTCGTTTTATCTGGAATTATTCTCAAGTTAAGGCTCCATTCAGCAAGCATTTGGCTGAATAAACAGCAATTTTTTACATCTAAACCATCCCATTTTGACATTCCATCACACAAACAAATGCAGGAGGACACAACCCACCCAAAGATCATTTGTAAAGTTCTCTGGATACTTTTTTTTATTCCAAAGTGCTGTTCTGGGGTGGCTGGGTGGGGGCAGCTCTTCCATCCTCTGACCACTATGCAAGGACCAGTTGGGTCCTGTGGGACAGAGTTATCACCAACAGCGGTTCATCAGTTTTGAAATTAAAAGAGAGAATCCAAAAAAAGACAGGTGGCTGTACAAACATGAACAGAACAAACTCGGGGGGATGATTTTCAACCAGCAACATCCCTCAGGAGGGTATCCCAAGGAAAAAATCAGAAATACTGGACTGGGGGAAGTTATTAAAAGAGAGTATATGAGGTACAGAGCTGCTGAACTTCCTGCTGCAGAGGAACCACAGGACCACAGTAAAAAGCCAATATTGCTGCATCAGGAGCACTTTAGTGTCCTGAAAATCAAAAAGCAATCCTATGAAAATGGGAATGAGGGTATAAGGATGAGTATAAAGGGAAAGCTCAAGCACATGGGGGAAGAACAAGAAAGGGTAAGGAGCAGAGAGAGTTACAGTCAGTGAGGGGCATAAAAGGAAAGGAAGTAAGATCCAGAAATATACTGGAAGTGCAATGAAAAGAAAAAAAGAGTCAGCATTCCTGTCTTGTGATGGAAAGAACCAAAGGGATGACACAGAGGCACAAACAGTGACTTCCTTACCACGGCTGCACAGTGCAAGCCTGTAACCAGAGCCATCACCATTAGCAAGAGAGGCTCAGTGCATTGACTAGTCAGGGGTCGAGAGAAATCACCCTGGAAAATGTAAGCAACCTCTGAACAATTAGAAGAAGATTGTGACAAATCTTGAAGGCTTAGGGGATCCTGGGGAGGTGCAGAAAAAGCACTTTTTGTGTGAAAAATAAAAATACATATATAAAGAAAATTAGGAGTTTGGGGAGTTACAGATCAGCCAAGCTCACTTCAGTTCCTTGAAAAATTTTGGAACAAATTACTGAACAATCCATTCATAAATACCAATAATGTAATAAAAATAAAGGATAAAAACCAGCAAACACAACTCTACCAGGAACAAATGATGTCAGGGTGATCTAATTTCCTTCCTTGACAGGCTATTTGGTCTAGTGGAGGCAGAAACAATGGATGTGATCCATTAGGCAAAGCCTCTGCTGCATTCCCAGGAAGGCAGGAAAGTACAATCTGAGTGAAAACACGGGAGAAGGGTAAAACTGAGAGCAATAGGTGCTCCAAGCAAAGCTGGGGTGCTGAGAGCAGGGGCAAGGGGGGTGGCAGGTCTGTTATCATGGTCCAGATGTCTTTTATTTTCCTACAGCATGACCAGCAGACACGTCCAGATGCAAGGGTGACACTTCTGTGGATGCCCAAGACACCAGGGACCTCCAAGACACTCAGTGGTGCCAAGTTTCCCTTTGTAAGGAGCATAGAAGTTTCTTCAAAACATCTGCAAGTTAAAGCAATTCCTCTTAACAGGACGTTTCAGGTGATGGGAGGTGCATGGCTTTGAGCAAAGCTCTGTTTAATAGATATAGATATAGATATAGATACAGATATAGATATAGATACAGATAGATATAGATATAGATATAGATAGATACATATTCAGATGAAAATAATCTATTATTGTTATTATGGTTATTTAATTCTGGTTCATGCACTGCAGCCCCACTCTGAAGTCTCCTGGCTGTTAAGCAATGACCAGCAGCAGTGTCAACTCTGTCATTCAGCCCTGGGGCAGCATGAGGGGAGCCTCAGGCAGCTGCCCTGCTGCCGTGAGGGGTGATGCTGCAGGGTGGAGCTCCCAGTTCAAACCAGTTCAGCACAGACCACCAGGAACCACCCCCACCCCAGAGAGCAGGGGTCGAGCTCCAGCTCTGCCTCCCCATCAGAGCAGATGGTTTCAGAAGAGCCCTCCAAATGCTCCTCTCTGGGCAGCCCCAAGCAACAAAAACTGTTTGAACCCATCCTATGACCTTTGCTTTCCTCCTTTTTTTCTGCCAAGACCAGAGAAAATACCCCATTTTGAGAATAAAATAGTGCAGAAAACTAAAATGATTCAACCCTGGAGTTCAGTGTCATGCACAGCCCCTCAGCCTGAAGAGGTTTGACAGTTTTTACTGGGGGGAAGGTGTGATGCTGCAATGTTTCTTTGGAGAGAAAAAAAGAAAGAAAAAAGGATTACTTTTATTTTTAGAAATTTAGCAGCCAAATTGTTGTCAGGCCGTCTGTGCTCTGCTGAGCAACACACGGTGTTGGCTACAGCCAAGAAGAGCTTTCTCACAGAGCAAAATTTCATAATCAAACTAGGTTTCATCAGAATCCCAGTACCCTTTATGGAAAGAATTGCCAAATATTGTTGGTATATTGGTATGTCGTATATGGTAGATTGGTATATATGTGTAATGGTATATTGTTTACCAGCTTTTTCTGCTCCCATGATCCACTTACAGGTGGAGAAATATGAGACTGGGCCTGAGTTGCTGTTTTATTTGGGAACACGCCACATTTCCCTTTGGTGTTCTCTGGTGGTACTGGACAGCTAAAGGATGTCTGGAATTTCAGTTCTCTTACATCTTCTACCACCACCCAGCTTTTCCCTTCATTGCTGTCCATCCTCTGCAACTAGAGATGGTTCCAAAAGAAAACAAAACTGGATTCTTATTTCTTTGTCCTCTGGCCTTGGACATTTGCCCCATTGTTCCAGGGCTCGACACTCTCATAACTGACTCAGAGCACTCTGAGGTTGGGGAACCTCTGGAGATGGTCCAGTGCCATCCCTGCTCAGGCAGAGTCACCTAAAGCTGGATTCTCTTGGCTGTAGCCCACAGGTTTTGGAATATCTTCAAGGGTAGAGAGCACTGCTTCTCTCATGAGTGGTTTAGCCATCCTCACAGCTCTTCCCTAGACTCAGTCCAGTAACCAGCGTCTGTCTTGTACTGGGAAGGACAGCAGGGTGCAACACTCCAGATGTCACCATGCCTGTCTATAAAACCAAACTGGTATGCCAGTAGTTCCTGGCACCAGAGAGCCAGGCTGTGGGCACTGTGCCTGTCCTGCTGAGACACTCAACCCTGACTGTACCCACCCCTGTCTGGCTGTGATGTGGGCCGGGCTGGCAGATGGGCACAGTGCCGTGTGGCCAAGGGGACTCCAGAGTATGGGAAAGGGCAGCCCTTGGGCCAGCCAGCCATGGTCCTGTGGGTGCCAGGAGGGACCAGGCACATGTAGGAGTTGCAGGAATTTTGCTGAGCCCATCCTTGACACCAATACCCACATATGTCCCAGGGAGAATTTTTTGCTTCGGGTTCCTCATAAATGCCAATTCAGTGTGTGATGGATGGGCTGGGAGCTCCTCCCAGGATCTCTCCACAGCAGCTCCTGAGAGCAACAATAAAACTCCATTGCCATTTGGGCCAGGAAGAGGTATATGGGGGACAGCCTGGAAAGGAGCCTTTTTGGGAGCCCTACACCAGCCAGGCACCCCTGGGCAGAGCAGGGACAGGGCTGATGGACCTACCTTGGTCTTGCTGGGCACTGCTCCATGCAGACACTCCTTCCTCCTCCCACCCTCTGGACATGTGTGCACCCCAAGAAACACCCTCCTCTGCCCAAATCCCCCTCACATGCACCTCCAGGGTGCACATACACACTCTGCACAGCTCTGTGTGTGCTCACCTCTGCTCCCCAGCACCCCCCACCATCCCACACGGGCACTTAGCACTGCTGGGCCTGGATGACAATGTGCAGGGGAGGAGGGCTCGTTCAGAGAGCTGCCGTGTCCCATAGCATACGAACAGGGGACAACCCAGGTGTCCCCAGCCCAGCCGGCCCTCCCAGCACCCTGCAGGAGCCCTGGTGGGGGCAGGCAGCCATCCAAGAGCAGCCTCAGTGCCACCCAGCTGGGACACTCACCTTGGGGTTCCCTGGGGACCTTGTCCAGTCCCTGACAAGGAAATTCCACCCACACTGTGGGAGAGCTGAACACCCCTGCCCACTGCTCACCCTGCTGCCTGAAGAGTCCTGGCTCAGGCTGGAGGATGGACACCAGGACATCTCGGCTGGAGAACTGCCGGATAACTGCAGTTTTCAGGAGAACTGGAGGGCCCCCAGAGATGTGCTGAGGAAGGGGTGGGAGGAGAGCAGGGCAGAGGCTGGAGGAGCCTGAGGGGCTGAGGTGGGATAAATTCACAGGGGCGGGCCAGACCCTGAGCTGGGGATAGAGACATCCAAGGGAAAGGAGCAGGGACAGCAGGACGAGGCCTGGGAGCCCGACGGCAGCCGGAGCCCGCGGTGTCCCCGCGGTGCCGCCGGGACCGGCCCGGGGAGCTCCGGGAGCGGGGCCGCAGCGCCACCCAGCGGCCGAGCGATGCCACCGCCTCGGCCCCTCCGCGTCCTCCCCGCTGCCGTCACGGAGCCCGGGAACGCCTCAGGGACCTTAAATCCCATCCAGTGCCACCCCTGCCACGGGCAGGGACACCTTCCACTGTCCCAGGCTGCTCCAAGCCCCAGTGTCCAGCCTGGCCTTGGACACTGCCAGGGATCCAGGGGCAGCCACAGCTGCTCTGGACACCCTGTGCCAGGGCCTGCCCACCCTCACAGGGAACAATTCCTTCCCAATATCCCATCCATCCCTGCCCTCTGGCACTGGGAAGCCATTCCCTGTGTCCTGTCCCTCCAGCCCTTGTCCCCAGTCCCTCTCCAGCTCTCCTGGAGCCCCTTTAGGCCCTGGAAGGGGCTCTGAGCTCTCCCTGGAGCCTTCTCCTCTCCAGGTGAGCACCCCCAGCTCTCCCAGCCTGGCTCCAGAGCAGAGGGGCTCCAGCCCTGGGAGCAGCTCCGTGGCCTCCTCTGAACTGTCTCTAACAGCTCCACCAGCATATCCAACCCACAGCCAGACCCAGTTCACCCTCCTGACTGCTCCCAGCTGTCTCCTCAGCACAGGAGAGCCAGGAACCGCTGCCACCACCACATGCTCCACCCAAAATCATGTCCCAGCTGAGCTGTTGTCTCGGGTGGGTGATGCGACCCAAGGAGGGGCAGGAGCATCTACTGAGGATCACATCTGTGTCATGGTGCTTTAAGCACCTCTGCTCCTGGACAAAGGCACGTCCGCCTCCCCAGGGATGAGCAGCCCCTTCCTGATCATGCACAGGTCCTGCTGTGTCTTTGGCCTCTCATCATCTTCTTGACAAAGGAACACAGTCAGCAAAGCAGGGAACAAGACACCTGCACAGGTAGATTGATGGAGCTTTATTGTTTCTGGGTAAGAAACACAAATCTGTTCTCTCCAAAATCCAGGGGAAAGGAGATGCCACAGTGCTCCCTGGAGGGAAGGAGAAAACAGCAACCTCACATCAAATTTGGTGATGGCTTCTCCAAACTTACAGCAGAGTAGGTTCATCTCTTATCTTCAACTTGCTTTTTCTTTTCCCTTGAATTTGCTGCCTTTCTCTTTACTGGAAAAAAAAATTCCCAAAGCATAAAGATATCCTTTTAGTAACACAAGAAAGGTTTAAACCCTTGGAATGACTCAGATCTAATCTCCTTGTTTCTCCACAGGTGAATTTTGAGGCCTTTGGCCTCAGCACCCAGGGACTTTCTCAGTGACTCATGGGGTCCCCATGGGGTGCTGTGGGGTCCCTCCTACTGGTGCAGAAGAGCCCAGGACTCAGCAAAGCCCATGAAGTTCCTCCTGCAGAGCTCCTCAAGCCTTGCAGGGTTGGGCTGGCATCCTCTGGCAAGACCTGAGTGGAAGGATTCACAGGGGGGAGATGGAGTCACAGCAGTCTCCAGCATGTTCCTTGTTAAAAGCAGCCTCATGTGCATCCCAGAGTCAGCCAGCAATGCACAGACACAGAGTAGCTCTTTGCCTTTGCTTTCCAGTAACCAGAGCTTGCAAAACGATCCCAGCTCCTCCATTCCATCAGGTGATTTATCTGGGTTACATCAGGGTTGTTTTGGTGCTACCACAGATGTGCAGCATCTGCTGTGGACAAGCAGAGGATCGAAGCCTCTGGGGCCACCTCTGGGAGTGGGATGGGCTGATGGACAGCCATCCCCCCAGGATGCAAGACCACTGCAGTGTCTGCTTCTGAAATATCCACAGCTCCAGAGACAAAAAAAAAAAAAAAGAAAACCACCCACAAGCTTGGGAAAACCCAGAGAAAGTCACATGTGGTGGTGTTAACATAGCCTCTTACACTAGCAGAGTTTGACCTGGCTGAAGCAAAAATGTCAGCACAAGGAACAACCTTTACTGGGTCTCTCTGTCAAGTCCCAACTGGATTCACTCCAACTTTACCCTTTAAGCTTGAAATTTTCCATCCTGGAGTATTTTTCTTTCCAAGTTCCAGTGCAAAGAGCCTCAGCCAGAGGGATGAGAAGCTGGGGCAGCCAAACGGCCTAAAATCTGCTGCAGGGATGCTGCCCTTCACTGGTAGACGAAGCTTTGGAGAGAGAGCTCATTTTTCCAGCTGTATCAGGAGCTCTAATAAGAGAAAATTACTTTGGCCTGCATTACAAAAAAAACCTCTGTCATTCCAGTGGAAAGCTGTCACACTGCCAGCTTGAGGAACAGGGACGTGGAGTGTCACCTTCTCCCATCCCCAGGAAACTCTGCGGAAATTTGGCTGGTGGCATTGAAAATCTGAGTTCTCATAGAATCAAGGTGTGAGTTCTGGTGACAGCTGCCAGCACTGCTGTCCCAGGCTCAGTGTCCCCTGGCTGTCCCTGGTGGAGCATTCTCCAGAGCTCTGGAGGGGCTCTGTCCTGTGCTCTCCCCTGTTCTGGGGTGGCTGTCATGGCTGTGGGACAGCAACAATGGGGCTCAGCAAGGTGGATGTCATGGCTTGAACCCCTCTGAGGAGGGATGTTCCCTTTGATACTTCCTTGGGCAAAGAATTAAAAAATTACCCATAAAACTTCAACTGAAAGAAATTTTGAATGAGCAAAATGAAGCCACAAAAGCACCAGTGTGAAATATTCAGCTATGAAAAAAAAATGTATCAGGGGTGAAAAAGACCTCTGAGTAGGTCAGCAAGGGTCTGCAGCCCGTGCAGTGAGCAAGGACCCATGGGTATGGATGTGGAGTTCAGGGCTCTCTGAGCATCCCCTGGCCCTGTGGTGTCCATCCCAGCTCCAGGGAAGGGACTGGCTGGGATCACAGGACAGGGCCCACCGGGGAGGTGGAAGAGGAGGGAGACACAGCAGATATGGAGCCTGGATGGGAGCAGATGGAGATGGAGGGCAGTGTACAGCTGATCTGTCAGGTGACAGATGGCCTTCATGCTGGCCAGGGAGGGAGGCAGAGCCAGTGCTGGCAGCCAGCAACTGCAGCCGCTCTTCCCTTTTTCTCCTTAATTTGTCTCAGAAGGCCCCTGTGTTCCCCCTGCTGGCCTGTGCTCAGCTGCACAGAGGTTGTGGTGCTGGTGGGAGGCTGGGGGCCACAGGGCTCTCGAGTACCCCCTCTCCATCTCCAGGACATGACAAGACACTCCTGACACAAGAACCCAAACTCAGAGACATGAAACAACCCCAGAAAATAAATCTATTTTCAATTGTATTTTCTATATTTTTTTCTCTTTTCAGCCTTTTTGGGATCTTGCACAGCTTCTCCGGGACAGGAGAAAAACATGAAGGTTCCNGAAGGAAGGAAGGAAGGAACTCTACAGACAGTTCAGGAGCACAAGGCAAAAATGAACATTTTTCCTTCCATTTTGTTCCACTGGAATAGAAGTCCAAGTGCCCCTTAGTGCCATGTGCTCTCAGTTAGGCACACAGAAAGTTAAGCAAAATTAAGTGACACTTGGCAAAAACAAATGTTCATCAGCTGCTGCGAGCTGGGAACTGACCTGAACCAGCCTGAAACCTCCTGGGGCCAGAAGCTGTCTCTGGCAGGGGCCATCCAGGCTCTGTGGTCGCAGGGCCCTCAGTGGAGCTGCAGCTGCCCTCAAATCAATCAGGTTTTGCTGTGAGACAACTCTTTCCAGAGGCTCAGTAATTAAGAGCCTATTTTTAGAGAAATTAGCCACCACATTAATCAATAAGGTGCAGCCAGGTCCTCAAGGGTAAGAGGGGTGGAGTTGCCCTGCTCCAGCCTCAGGAGCTTGTCCCCAGTCGCATGATGTGTGGTCGTCCCCAGGTGCTGCAGGGAGCTCTGCCCCACATCCCCACTTCACTGGGGTCCCACAGGGCACATGGGACCTTTGGCCCCTGGTCCTTCCCAGGGGATGCTCCTGACAGGCAAGGGCTGCAAAAAGGAGTAGAGGGGCTCCTTAGGAACATCACCTGGGAGGGGTTTGGGAGGATGCCTCTGGCCAGCTGGACTAGGAGCAGCTGGTTCAGGTCTCAGCAGCAGCTCTTGGGGACAGGAGGGGCACAGCCATCCCTACCACATGCTCCTGCTGTCCCTGCCAGGGCTGGCTCCTTCTGCCTCCCCATCTCCTGCATAGCCCTGGTCCGCCCAGGAAGAAGAGCCAAGCAGCCCCTTTCCTGGGAATGTTCCCCCAGCACGAGGTGTTTAAATCATTTACAAAGCGCTAAAATAGAGCTGGCTCCCTTCCAGGCACTCTGGCATCCAGGCTCTGTAAACAACTCACCCGCCAAGGGAGTCAGCCAGGAAAAAAGGCTTTTCATGTCCACTCCCCAGGCCCCACTTCCACAGAAACCTTTCAGCATGATCCTTTCTCAGCTGTAAGAGCAGCAAAATTGTTTCAGGTCTTCACTGACATTCCTTTTCCCCCAAGCACACTTGTGGACATCCCACACGACTCCCTTCTGCCAGTGGACAGAAAAAGAGGACTCTCTACAAAAAAATAAATTAGCTGATATGGTAAGTCGGATGTGTCTGCCCCTGCTTTGGATATTTCCTAGGTTCCTTTTCAGAGGCAACTTATTTTTTTAATAGCATTGACCTTAATGGAGACAGGAATTCACCTGGGTATTTTCTCATGGCTTCTGAGCTGCACCCAGGAACTCGCAGGGAGAATCAAGAGGACATTTATTTCTTAGGCTGCAAGTGATTCACCAAAAATCATTGGGATGCAAGTGGAAAATGCCAGGGATCAGAACACAGCCCAGTTTTCAAAATCCCAACCACGCTGGGAGAGCAAGGTCTGGGCAGGTCAGGAGATCAGCTGCAAGAGGGGCCACCCAGCATCTCTTTCTGCTGCAGGGTCTGTGGCAGCTCTCAGCTGCTCTCCCCAGGGCCCCCAACCCAAAGGAACACCCCAGAAGCTGGAGCTCCCACCCTGTGACTCCCCAGATGACCAGCAAGTTCCCAAAACTCCTACTCTGGTCTCACAGAGGCAAGACACGGAGTGCTGCAGCCTCACCTGCCTGTGCCACACCTGGATGGGGGATCACCCCTAATCCTGCTGGAGCAGCTGAACCTCCTGGGGTCTCTGCAGCACCAGGTGCAAGGCGAAGGATGCAGTTCCCTGGTTGCCTGGCTGTGAGAGGGAAGGCTGGGGAACTTAATCCATCCTGCTTCCTCCATCATTCCGGCTTCCTCCATCCTGCTGCTGGAGTGTGGTGTGGTCCATGCTGTGGCATAAGTCAGGGTCACCCCCAGGAGGGTGACACTGAGGCTGACAGGGTGCTCGGGGAGGGGGTCAGAGAGTACCAACTCATTACCCAAACACACCCCATCCTAAGGCTGGGAGCTCCTGTGCACCCCACAGGGGATTATCCTGTCAGAGTGGGCAATAGTGGATCTGGAGTTTTCCCTGAAGAATTGCACAGAGAGAGAAGCCTCTTGTAAAGAAAAATAACCCTCCACAAGATGAGAACCCACACATGGCTGCAATTTGGGAAGCACTAACCTCTTGTCCACCTTCTCCCAGGTTTTGCCAGCAGATCCACATCAGACTCTGACCCACCCAACTCCTGCCACCCCACATCCGCTGCTCCAAGGGGCACCTGTGGCAGAGCCAGATGCCAGCTGAGGATCCACCCCCACCCACAGGGCGTAGGTGTCCCTCCTGCATGCTGGCCTGCAGTGGGAGCGATTCAATAGCGCAGGTGCTGGGCACAAGTCAGGCATATGGTGACTGAGAAAGACCTGACAGAGAACCTGAGTCAGCACTTTCCAGGGAAACCTCAGAGGAGCAGTGGTGGAAGCGGCCTGCATTACAGCAGCAGGCTTGGAGGGCTCACAGAGCTGTGGGACAGTGAGGACAGAGCCCCAGCCCCAAGGATGGGGCAGGATTGCCCGTAGCCTGGCACTGGGCTGGAGGAAGAGGAGGGTATGGAAGGCTGATCCCACAGCAGGGGAGCACAGCCAGCAGCTTCCAGGTCCTGAGCCCCTGCCCACTTCTGCCACGAGGCAAGAGGAGCGATCATTCCACAGCTTTCCTTCCCAGATGCTGAGAGCAGCTGCTGTTACTCCTTGCCATGAGGCCTCTGCTGAGGGCTGGCCCATGAAATATGCATGGTGTGTCCTCCCCTTCTAAACTGCATCTCCTCCTGTGCCAAATTCCCTCCTCACCTATTTGTCTCACATTCAATGTTTCTTCACATTCTAAAGCCACCCATAACAGCTTCTCCTGGATTTATTCCCATCGCTAGTGCGGCCAAAAGTGCCCATGGAAGGACTTGGGTGTGTGTTATCTGGCCTGGGCCATGTTCCCCGTGTGGGATACAGCAGTATGGTTGTGTTTGTGGTGCATGTTCCAGCCATGGGCTGGACTGAGCTTCCCATGCCAGCTGTGAGCAGGAACCGGCCCCTCTGTGCCAGCAGTATCTGCCTGGGCATGATGGGGACAGGGACAGAGGCCTCGAGGGCATAATGTCACAGGCAAAGGGGATTGGGAGCTGTGGGATCAGTGCTCTGCAAGGCCACGGTGACCCACGAGGGCTTGGCACAGTCCCCACGGCAGCCTGGAGCCCCCCTTGTTGGTCTTCCTGCCACTGGCAGGGCTGCCAGCTCAGGGATTTCCTCTGCTTCCGGTACCACCATCCAGAGAGAAACCCCATCAGATTTCACTTCCAGCAAAAAGTGGCTTTTTTACATTTCGTCTCTGAGTTTGGGTCTGAGACTAAAGTTTGTTCAGAAACTCAAACCTGGTTTTGCACCACAAACTCCCAGTCCCAGCTGGGATGCTGCAAGGCTGCAGCTCTGCTGGCACAGCAGGCAGCACTTGGAAGCTTTCCCTGCTAAGATCAGGCATGTGTTTCCCAGGGGTGACTGGTGCCATTAAAGCCTTTGAAGGGAATTTTCTCTTTGACACCTGGCTGAGAAACAAGGTTTGAACTGCAGCCCAAGAATTTGTATGTGCATTCTCATCACGGCAAGGAACTTCAAGTGAATTATTATCTCTAAATGGCACAAAAGAGTTAACACAGCACAGGGAATGTTTTGAAGGAAGTGGATGCTTTTCCAGAGCTTTGTACCAAGCTGTGTCAGAGGCAATGCCACTGTCTGGCTGTCTCCGTGGAAAGACAAGATGTTCCCAAAGAAAACCTTACAAATGGGCTCAGGGAATCCCGGTGGTTGCAGTGTAGGTTACAGCAATGTCAGTGTTGGGGAGGGCAGGAAAAAACAATTGCAGGAACTAATTTTGCCAGCTCCTGCCTGCGCTGAGCATTCCCAGCACAAGATGTCACTGAGGAACTGAATTTGGACAGCTTTGCATAAGCCAGGCGTCATCCTCCGGGAGCCACTGGAAACGGAACTGGAGAGGTGGGCATGGAGAAGGGACATGGTCACAGAGAGAAGATGTGGGCACAGAGAAAGGATGCAGCTGTGATGCTGCTGTGAAACAATCCTGTGAAAAGGGAGGGAGGTACCTGATCTCCCAGGCCAAGACTCGGGAGCTTTTCTGGCTGCGGGGTGTCAGGGAGGTACTCGGTGATCTTGAGAACTCAGCACAGGGTGTGCTGGGGAGGAACAGCTCAGGCAAACCCCTGCTAGGAGCAGGACAGACACTCGCCCTCTGTGGGAAGATCCTGAGGTCCTGCCAGCCCTCTCCGGAGCTCCACGGAGTAGGCAAAGCCAAACAGCCCCAGCCTGTGACGAGGGAGCCAAGTCTGCTGCCTCAAGCACACATGGACCCCGACCAAATGAGCGAGGATCAAGCTGAAACCCCCAAACTGTTCATGCACGCATCAGGAGGAGCAAGTGCAGGGGCTTGAAACATCTCTCCCATGATAGGTCCCGCAGGTCTGAGATCCCCTCCCTAAGTTTTTCCAGCTCCACAGGCTAGCCATACCACAGCCTGCCCCAGGGATGGCTACGAGGGAACAAGGACCCTTTGAGGCATCCTTGGACCCTCTCTGGGGCTGCCCTGAGCAGTCAGTAGCCCCTTGGCTCTGCAGGGTTGGCTCCGGTGCTCCCCACAGGTCCCTTTCAGGGACCACTTCAAGGTTCCCTTGGGACCTTCATAATTTTCCCAAGGGCTCCTCCAAGGGCACGAGGCTCTTTCTGTCCTGCTCCCAGTACTACTCCAAGGAAGAGAGCTCCCTTCAGGCCCTACCCAGGGCTCCCCTCGAGCCGCATCTGCCCCTCCAGGTGCGGGTCGAGCCTTCCTGGGGCTTCCGGGGAGGGAGGTGTCCCCGCGACCGGCTGCGTCAAGGGGATGGTAATGGGGAAGGCACCGGCCAGGCGGCTGCGGGAGCTGGGTGCACCAGGCAGGAGGCTCCAGTCCTGGTGCTGGCCCCGGTGACGGTACCAGTCCCAGTTCATATCCCCGACCCGGTCTCTATCCCATTGTCGGTCTTGGTCGCAGTCCCGGTCCCGATCGTAGTTCCGGTCCCAGTGCAAGTCTCGGTGCCGGTGCTAGTTCCGGTCCCTGTGCAGGTCCGTGTCCTGGTGCCGCTCCCGTTTTCGGTTCCAGTGCCGGTCTCGGTGCCGGACCCGTTCCCAGTCCCGCTGCCGGTCCCTGTCCTCGTGTCGGTGCATGTCCCGGAATCAGTCCCAGTTCCAGTCCCTATCCCGCTCCCAGTTCCCATCCCCGTGGCGGTGCTGATGCCTGTCTCGGTGCCAGTGTCACTCCCATTCCCAGTCCCGCTGTCGGTCCCGGTGTCGATCCCAGAATCAGTCGCAGTCCCGGTACCGGTGCCGGTGCTGGGGCAGTGCCGAGGCGCGGTACCGGTTCCGGTGGCAGCGGAGCGGGGCCAAAGGCGGGGCGGAGCGGGGCCGTGGAGCTGGAGGCCAGGGGCGGTCCCCCGCGGGCCATACTTAAGGCGGCGGCGGGCGGAGGCCACGCCGTGCCCATGGCTCTCCCGAGCGCTGCCCGGGTGCTCCGCGCCGCCGTTCGCCGGTGCGATCCCCCGAGCCGCCGGCGCNCCCCGCGGGGCGCGGAGCGGGGCCCGCCGCCGCCCGCCGTGGATTTCGGGGACCCGCGCGAGGCGTTCCGCAGCAAGAGCAGCGCGGAGCTGCTGCGAGGGCTGGTGGTGCTGGGGCTGTGCGCCGTGGAGCCGCTGGTGCAGCACAACCGGGAGGTGGGTGGAGGAAGGAGTCCGGCTGGGGGGAGGCTTCTTCGGGGCGGAGCTTATCCCCGTTCTGGGGGTTACCGGCTCTGCACCGGCGGGGCTTTCGCTCAGGGGCCGCCCGCTCCGGGAGGTGTCAGTCCCCTTCTGGAGAGGCTTCTTGCTCCGAGGACTCCCATTTTGGGACTGCGAGTCCTGGGATGGGTAGTGCCCCTCCTGGACGTGTCGGTGCAGGATGGGGCTTCTGTCGCTCCAGGGGTGACTGCTCCAAATGGGGGGATCTTTCGTTCTTGGGGAGTGCTTGTTTTGCAGGATGTCCAGGGATACTGTCACTCCAGGGGGTGCCGGTCCTAGGCTGGGGGGGCTCTCAATCTGGGGTTGCCCATTTCGGGACGTGTCATTCCCCTTCCGGGGGAAGTCTCGGACTGGGGGTGAGCGTGTTGGGGAGCCCTCGGTCCCGAGCCGGGGAGTGCCCCTTTTTGGGGAATGCCAATCCTAGGTCGTGGGGACTTTTCCTCCGGGGATTCCGGTGCGGGAAGGATGCTGAGCCGCCGCTGTCCCGCAGCTGCTGCAGTTGTGCCAGCGGGTGCTGGGGCAGACGCTGTTCGAGCGGCTGATGAAGATGACGTTCTACGGGCAGTTCGTGGCCGGGGAGGACCAGGAGGCCATCAAGCCGCTGCTGCGGCGGAACCAGGCCTTCGGCGTGGGCGCCGTGCTGGATTACAGCGTGGAGGAGGACCTGGGCGACGGGCGGTGAGTGCGGGGCTGCGGGCGGGCCGGGGACGGCACCTGGCCGCGCTGCCATTGGCTGCGCCCGCCCAGCCCCCCGCTCCTATTGGCTGCAGGACCTCTGCGTCACGGCCCCGCCCCCCCCCCCCCCCCCCCCCCGCACCGGCGCGGGG